>JARHVA010007495.1:227500-669080 GCA_037957365.1 Torreya grandis | reverse complement strand
ATTTTTGACTTCTTGACTTTACTTGTCTCATATACCCTTACATTTGAAATTTCAAAAATCTTGTGAAGTCTCTTGTTCAAGAACCTATAGGTAGTAATGATAGAATAGTAGACTAAAGAATATTCCCTCATTAGACCTTGGATCAAATTTTCAAAGATTCTTTTTATCTCATTTGATGAAACACCTACTCCCAAATACTCTAAAATGTTTGACATTAGCCACTCTATTCTTCCATAACTCATAAGGAGTCTTGTCACCATTTACTATGATTTGAAACCTATTTAGGATGTAAATTTAAGTGTTGGCTACCTCTTCCTAATAACCATATGATATTTTAAAATCTTGAAGCATGGTTCTACTCATCTCTTGAATAGTCCTATTCTTCCTTTCAAAAACACCATTCTGTTGTCGTGTTATAGCAATAGAATATTGTCTCCTTATCCCTTATTTTTCATAAAAATAATCAAATTAATGAGACAAAAACTCACATCCTCTATCTAATCTTACACACTTGATTTTTGACCCTTTATTATTTTCTACAAGTGATTTGAATGTCATAAATTTTGCAAAAGCTCATGATTTTTCATTAATAAAAAATATCAAAGTCATCCTAGTAAAATCATCAATGAGAAGAATGAAGTATCTATTACCTTTAATACTTTGGGTTCTCATAGGTCCACATAGATCAATTTGGATCAAATATAATGGTTGTTTAGTGTATAAATCCTTGGATTTATATCTTCTTTTGATTTGATTCCCATGAAGACATGCCTTTCAAAGGGAATAAGGAATCTTAGAAATCTTGGGCATATGCCTTACCAAGGCCTTTGAACTAATATTTTCCATTTTATCAAAATTTATATGTCTAATCCTTCTATGTCAAAGCCATCTTTCTTCTAATTGACTCATGAAGCACTCCTCCTTATTGGATTCATGGAATACATACACATTATTACCTATTTTATAAACATTTAAAACTAATTTTCCATCCTTTCTTACTTCACATACATCATCAAGAAAAGTTACAACTTTTCCTTTCTTACACATTTGGCTCACACTTAAAATATTATGTTTCAAACCTTTTACATATAATACATTCTCAGTCCTAGAATGACCATTATCCAAACTCACAGTACCTTTTTCAACTATGTTAGTAGATTTGTTGTCACCAAATTTCACTAAACTAGGGTTGGTCTTCTTGAGGGAGATAAAATTTCTCTTATCTCCTATCATATGATTTGAGCATCCACTATATAAGAAACATACTTTTTCCCATATTCTTTAGTATGCAAGGTTTCTTGAACAAACATTGACTCTTCCTTTAGAGGATCACTTGAATTCTACTTCTTTTCTTCTTCATTCTTAAAGTTATTCTTATTGAACCATTTGATGGTGTCAATGACTTGAATATCCTTTTTCTAAAAATATATCTTGTAGGTTTTATATATATGACCTTGTTGGTTATAATTGTAGCATATAATATTCCTTTTGATCTTTGGAGAGAAATCACAATCCTTATATCTATAACTAAATTTATTGCAAGGGAATTAGTACCCATAGAAAATATCATTCACATTTTACCTACCTTTCTCTTGGACATTACCTATCCATGAATTTTCATTCCTAACCCTTTTGGTGAAGCTAAAATCCCTTTTGTCTTTGGATAAGACCATATCTAAGTAAGTCATGTCTTTATTTTCAAATTGTTCCTCCCTTTTGTTGACACCACCAACCATCATGTCATACAAATTCTTGACTATTGATTCAAGATATATCACTTACATCTTCATAATCAACATTAGATAAAGCACATACTAGTTTGTCTTGAAGACAAGCCACAACCTCTTTGTCAACCATTATACCTTTGATTGCCTTGTAATGGTTAAACTTACAAGGACTTGCTATGATACCAATGTTTAGAGGTAAAATCACTAAGAGGGGGGGGGGTGAATAAATGAGCCCATATATTTCAATTTTAATTACAATATTTTAAAATATTAACCAATTAGCATATATCATCTTGATTAAGAAACATTAACAAAAGAGATCATTAATTCAATGCATACACAAGATTAAACACATAACAAATAGTTCTTAAGGGAAACCCTCATTGGGAATAAAAAACACTTTTAAGTCTACAACAAATGGACTACTATCCTATCATAAATTACAAACAAGAGACTGATCAACTCCTTTAGACCAACAAACCTTGATCATGTCCTCCTGACCAATGGTATTTAGTGAAACACTTATTTCACAAGGAGAAACTAACCCTAAGGAATACCAAGTACTTTAGACACTCATTTGAAAAAATACACCTTAGAAATCATGTCTTCAAAACCTAATGATGGATCTCTAACCTCTACACAAATTCCCTGTCTATCTCATACAAGCCTCTCACATAGGCATGCCACAATCTCTCTCCTTCTTCATCCAAACTATCCTCATATGCACACTCGAATATCTTCACATATCCTCATATTTAAAAATCAATATTATGACATTAGGAACATTACCTATAGCTCATATACATAGTCAACAAAATGATCTACTTATTAGCTCAACCAATAGGCACACTACCTATCCTTTACATCACCACTCTCACATACACCTTGCACTTATCTCATAAATCTTCCACACAAAATTCTATAAATCATCATCTTTGATTTCACTATATATAGAGATATAATTAATTATCAACAACTTGGTTAGCCACAAAACATGCCTTCACCCTTAAGACATCTTACATAGGTCACACTTAAGCACAATCCACTTTCATATAGGCCTAAGTCACTTTAAGTCCTATGAAGACCCATTCACTTTTTGATACTTATACAAGCATAATAAGAACATAGGAACACTTTAAAAATGCATGGACCTATTCATCATGATCTATAGGTCCTCTTTAATTCCCAACAACCATCATATTACCCTTCTACTTAAGCATAATTCACTCAAACAATATTTTATACACATAATCATTATGAACAAATAGATCATCACCTTATAAACCATTATTCATACAACATACAAATGGTAAAACATTAATAATACACAAAAAGCATCCTCATGGAGTTTACAACACTCCCTAATGGCTAATTCACCATGAAACATCAAAACAACATCTACATAAGCTCAATTACTATTTTGGGTCACTTGTAGAACATATATGAAAACACATTCAACTTTAAACCTTCATAACTATCTCTATAAAAAAATTTAGATCTTGAAATCTATATTGACAGATGCATTTTGGAGTCTTATACAATTTTTATTTTTACACCATGAACAAATTCTACCTAGATCATAAGTTATAGCCAAAATATAGAGCACTAGTTTTTTCTTTGTAAATTCAAATATTCAAATGTAAATGGTCATAGTTAAACCTCGAACACCATGCTCACATCTCATGTCCTCACTACTCAAATTAAACACACATTATTGATCTTGTTTGATATTTAACACATAGGTGTCAATTCTCAAACATTAAACATTTGATAATTGACATCATCTCGTATAATCTAAAAACTTTGACTCAATGCACTCCATTGATCTTCTATACATAGCTCAGTATTTAAAAAATCTAAATCACTATCACTTTGACCTTTTGACTTTATATTCATTATTTATCTCTATTTGTACAAACATCCACTCACCATTTATCCTTGAAATAGGATCAATATTTATCTCTACTCAGCATTAAACATAGAACACTTGACACCATCTCACTAATTCCTAACATCTTAGAGAAAACATCCATCATCAATCTCTTTGAGAGTTACTCAAACATTACCTTTTTCAAAATTGACTATGGGGACCATTTTAATATGCCTAAGACTCCAATTTTTAACCTCAATAAATTTTATTGTGCTTAGATGCATGATCTCAAATTTAGACCATATGATCTCCTCACATAGGAGAATCCATCCATATAACAAACTACTCTTGGAACCTTTTTGTAGACACCAAAATTATGTCAAACACGTGAATAACTCCCTATGTCAAAACCCACCTTGAGCCCCTTTTTAATACCATGCTTTTACCCCTCACACATTTAATTAATTTAAAATATTTAATTGAGTTAATTAAAAACCACTCATGCCACCTTACCTGGCCACCTCATCCTAAGACTAATTATTACCCTTTGAGTCACCTCAAGACTTAGTCCCCTTATCCTAACTACCCATGACTTGTTCTTACCTCAAAAATAAATTCTTAACTAACTAGGACCTTCATAAAACTCCCATTTCTACCATTTCCTAATGGATACCACACTTGACATGAGAAGGAACAAAAAATAGGCTAAAAATAGCCATTTTACCTATTCTCATGCCACCAACATCGGTCAATCCATGGCCGACATCAGTCAGATCACCGACATTGGTTACTTAAGCCAAACTCTAGACTAATGTTTAGGTCAACAAAAATCAATAAAACTCACTTTATTTGTGTATAAGATTTTAGCATCCAACTTTACACATCTTGGCTTACTATTACCTTATAAAAGTCAATCTAGACTAGGAACTAAGCTCTTGAGAACTAACAATACATACTTATTTTATCTATTCAAGGCATTGGTTTGGAAAGATTTATAGGAGCCATCCTTTTGGCACTTATCATTCAATCATCTCTTCAGCTAGGTATATCACTTATTCTATAAGTCTTTAAGTAGCTACTTTATAATCACTTTATATCTACTATTTATTATTTTATGCATTCTTTACTAAACCCCTGTGAAGGAGTTATAAAGCTTCCCTACTTATTTCCACTTGTTCCAACACACCAAACCTTTGACTACATCCATCCAAATAATACTCTCTCTCACACACACAACTCTCCCAAACCTTACAAACTTGAACAAAATTATTAATAAGACCCAAAAAATTCTTCTGCAAGCTCCTAGGAAATTATAACCCCTACTAACATCAGTCACCCAACTGATATCGATTACACCTGCTTATTGACCTTGACAGCCTAACTAACATCAACAACTATGGATTTTTAGTAATTTATCTAAAACCTACCTAGACAACTTCCAAAATACAAACTGAATATACCACCTATAATCTATTACTCTCTACTACACTCATGTTGTGAATAATGGTAACATATCTCTCTTTTACTCTTTCTTTTCCTCTCTTTTTTCTATTTATTACTCTTTTGTTTCTCAAAAGAGAATTTTCATCCTTAAGGAAGTTTGACACTTCCTGGAACAAGCACGTAGCTTGGCAGCCCACTCATTTATCTACTAAAAAATATTTTTATGGTAGTGATTTATTACTTGCATGTAGTACTCCCCATCCAAAGAGGAGTGCTCACAATGTCTAGATATGGTGTTCAAACCAATCTAGGTTCATTCTAATCACTTATCCCTATCTTTCTCTATTTTTCTTTAGACTTGAAATAGACACAATTTTAGAGAAACATTTCTGGCATGCCTAGTGGGACCCTTGAGTTTTCCTTGGGTTCATTGCTTGTGTTAGCCATTCATATAGGTGCATTATAGTGAAATTTTCATTTCTTTCACTTTCTCCTTCTTTTATCCCTCAAAGCAAAATATTCAACATTTATTTTCTATTTAAGGGAAATAAACTTAAATTTCTTCTTCCTTTCCACTCTTCTTTTCTCTTTGCCTCTAAAAGCATTTTATCATTTTTCTTACAAGTTAAAATAATATCTTCTTTATTTCATTCTTGCATGCACAATAGGATAGTGAATTTCATTCTCTACTCATATTTCATCATTATTTTCATTCAAATCAAAACATTTTAGATTTGGGTTTAAAACTTACTACACTTCATTTTTTGCTTATTGCATATTAGCTCACCTATTTAATTACAAGCATTATGAGTGAATTATAGTGCACCTATCTTACACAACCAAATCACACTCACAAAAACAAACATCTAAACTCACCTGAGACAAGGCCCATCAAGATTTCATCACTTGGTGGATCACCTTACCCTACCCAACTATCCTACTTGGATTTCACCACCAAGGGGAGAACCCACTCCATTCTCTTGAGAAGTATAAACTCTAGCTTGGATTCAGTTCCATGAATTGTAGGGAGCAAGCTCCTATAACATGCCACATGCCTGGTCTAACACAAATTTCCTTTTGAGCACTAAAACTAACCTAAAACTAGCTCTATATTACTTTCTATTACCTTTGTTAAACAAATTATCTTTTGACTATATAATTAAGTCATAAGCCAACATGAGACTAAAATTAATCTATAACAGTTAATAATTAGTGGCTGTATGTTCTTTTTCTATTTTCTTCTGTATTTTGGAGTTGGTAAGGATATTTTTCCATTGATTCACAAAATCAACATTATTTGTGATACTCAGGTTGTATAACTTATTATATCAGGTTTTTTGAGTGTTCTTTCTTCTTACACAGACCTCTTGCATCCTTTGCTTTACCTAGATTCTACCTCTAGGTTTCTAAAACATTGGATTTTTCATCTCCCAGGATCTCATAGTGACCAACATTAGTTAATTCCACTGATGTTAGTAGACTTTAGCCTATTGACATTAGTTAATTTCACTAATGTCAGTAGACTTTGACTATCGACATCGATCAAGCGACCGATGTCAATGACTGTGTAATTTTAGTTTTCTTAAAATAACAAGCTAAAATAACCTACTTATCTACACCTAAACCTAGTTTTTCCTTATTCTATCACTAATATAGAGTATTAAGACTATTTATACTTATTGCATGGTATTGACATGAGCCCAAGCAAAAATTCTTGCTAATTATGTAAGGTGGAAACCACTTCTACCTTCCCCTCTTGTTATTGATTCTATCATGGAGCATACTTTAGATACAGAGAATACTCCCAACCCTAACCAAATTCCCATTGTGCCTAAAGAAGATCAAGATTTTGATAAAAAAATTGATCACAATGTGGCAACCCTTTAGCATTACCTTGTCATGAGCCAAACTCATAATTGTTTAGGTGACCCACTATATGTTATGCCAACCTCTCTAATGGAGATAACTTTAGTTTTAGTTGTCTCCACTATTTTCCCCATGGTTACTCAAACCACCACTTCAACAAGTAACCCAACCATAAACAATGTCCAAAGTTTAGCATCGTCAACTGCCCAATCCTACCTAAACCCTAATGTGACTTCCCTACTTTGACAACCACAAGCAGTTCATTCAAGTCTGACCCCATTTTAGAATTTGGTGGTACCTGTTCCATCTACTCTCACACCTATAATTACCTAAGTTATGACTCACCCTTCACCTAGTATAACCATGCCAATAACCCAACCTATAAGAACAACATCCCACCAAAGCATAGTCTTTAACCCAATAGGATAATCCATTTTTCTTTTTGCCCCCCAGCCTATGACTCATTATCTTTATGTTGTGCCAACACAACTTCATCAAAATATGCCATATGCTCCCTCTACTTCCTATCAGGTTCCCTATCACTTAGGGGGTATCTCCCAAACCAATCCCCCTCTAGACCTCATTAAGATGTTGATGGATAAGATGCCTAATCTAGAGACATCTATTTCAAGTTCAAAGAATGTGTTATCTTATGATTAGATATGCAATGGACCCATCCATCCTTTTGTGCCTATTCACCCTTATCCAATCCAATGATAACTCCCAAAACTTACTCATTTTTAGAGTAAATATGACCCACAATAGAATTTATGAGCATTTAGACATGCCTATTATTTAATAGGGAACGATGATGCATTATTACTTTGCACTTTCCCTATGTCTCTTTCGGGTGTTTCCCTGGATTGGTATAGCTCTATAACTCAACACTCCCTTCTCTCATTTACCCAACTCACACAAATATTCCTATACCATTTCTCTATTAACATTTTTAAAAAGGTTTCTATTATAGACATTTATTCTATTAGACAATTTGATGATGAGTCTATCACAGATTTTGTCACTCATTGGAGAGGCTTGATTAATCAACTCTCCTTCTCCTTACCCCAACTTGAGCTTATTAACCTCTTGTTGAGGGCATGTGCTAATGACATTTCATCCACACTTTTAGTACAAACTTTCCACACAATTGATGAGGCCTTTACAATGGTACAAAAACTCAAGATTCGGGCTATAGATGAAGGTAGAGTCAAGTTGTGCAGTAAGAATGTTGATTCCAAATTGAATGCCTCCTCTTCTTCTAAAACTTCTCCTTCTAACCAAAAATATAAAGGCTTCACCAATGCGATGGTCATTAAATTATATTCTTCCACAACCAAAAACCAACCTAATTCCTTGACTTCCCAAAATCTAACCAAGTAATTCCAACAATGGTTTGAACAAAGACAGTACACTCCCATTAGGGAGTCATATACTTATGTTTTGGAAAAACTATTACAACAAGGTGTCATAACCCTTCCTCAAATCAAACCTCATATATAGTTTGACCCCTCCCATCCTATTCCAACTTGGTATAAGGAGGATGAGTTTTGTAGCTACCATTGAGTTAAAGACCATAATTATAATAACTATAAAACATTTAAGAACATTATTCAAGACATGCTTGATAGGGGTGATCTCATCTTGGACAATTTTTAATGCACCCACTAATCAAAATATGAATGTATTCAACCAACCTTTTCCTAACCATTCACCTAATCAAAATATTATTCAGACCATGACTAACTCATGTGATCATAATATCCATATGGTTAATATGGTCTTTTCTTTACCTCTAGTTCAACCTCTCCCACAACTAGAGGCACCCATTTTATTGACTTCTCCCCCACAATCAGTGGATTTTTTTTCTCATTCTTCTTCCTTAGGTAAAAGAGCATATTTTACCCATTTTACTCCCATATAAGGAAGAGCCTCCTTTACCACTCCTTTTATCATTAGAGGACCCTATATTACTAGTTCCTTTTGCACTAAATATTACCTATCATCTTACCACTTGAAGACCATGCCTTACCCATTCCACAACCACATGTTGAGGGGAACATAATTCCTATGTTATACCCTCTTGAGGAACCCTCTTCACCTACCTCCCTTCCATCAATAAATAATATCCCATCCACTCCACCTTTGCACCTAGAAGAGTCAGTATTATCTACTCCTACATTAGTCGAGAGACCTATTTTTCCTACTCCAATTCTACCACTTTTACCACTTATTTTACCTATGTGGGATCATAATTTAATTTTCCCTTGACCACATGTTGAGGGAGAAATTATACCTATTCTCTACCCCCTTAAGGAACCCCTTTCGCCTACCTCTCCTCCACCCATGGAAGGTCATGCCTCTTTTCTTGTCTCTATCGAAGAAGACCTTGTCATGGCTCTTTCTAATCTTTGGCCTAAGGTAGCAGAGACCAAAAAATTACCTCTTTCTCAATCACCTTATCCTTATAAAGAATCAACCATAATGCGTATGTCAACTTCATCTAAACCCTTTTCATGGTTGGTAAAAAGTTTAGAATTTCTTGACTCCATAAAGATAGATCATGCGACATTTTAGGACTGACTTAGAACTCTTTATCCTATACAATGAGTTTCAACCTTTACCACCAACCCTCTCACTATCCTTTACCCCAAGGTATTTGACAAATCCAAAGCTTATTTACTAAAGTCACTAGAATCTCATCCATCTATGTTAGAACCCTCACCCTTACTGGTATTTACCACATCAAAGCAAATCAAGTCTTTAGGCGTATGTTCCATCTCTAATATAATTCATCCACAGGTGAAATTAGATCTAACTCTCTAACCAAAAGTTGGATTTTTGTAGCCTAAACTACAAAAAATGTTAAGCTTCCTATATCTTGCCGATCATTCCCTCTTCAACCCTCAACTTTACCATCAATTTTGAGATTGCACCCCTTTACTTTAGTTGGAGTATCACCAATCCAAGTGAAACAAAAGGCTAAGTTACCTCCACTACTACCTCTACCACCTGGTAGGCCTTTCACATTTGACACCATGATACCTAACACAAAGAAAGTGTCAGCAAAACACTTAATTCTACTGCCACTAAATAAGGTACCACACAAAATCACCTCTGTGACTCCTAAATAAAAGGTGTCTAATCCTATAACCAAAACAAGTGCTAGACCACTTGTAAGCTCTTATATCTTTCTCTTAGGTAATTTTTTCAATCTTCCATAATAACTCTTCCTCCTATTAAACCTTATAGCCCTCTTGGACTAAAGCCATCTTAATTTAATGATACACAAGTGTGTCTATATCCTCATTCACCTAGACATGATATTGATAATTATAAATATATCATAATAGTCATTTGACAACACTTTGATATCGACACTCTCTTTATTAATACTCTCATTAAACTTCCTATTATTCCACCTCTAAGATCCATAATGCCTTATATTGTTCCACCTAAACTCAAACCCAAAGATGTTGTCATACCCCCTTTACCATCTCCTTCACCTATGTTTCAAATCAACAAAGTTAATGTGGCCACACAGTCACAAAACCAGAAGGATAAAGGTAAGGAAAAGGTCATTTATCCTTGGGCTCATCCCTCTTCCAAAGACACTCCTTTGAATCCCAATATTTCCATCTTGGGTGTCCTAAAACCAACATCTTTAGACGTTATTCAAAGATCAATGGTGAAACAACTTCACCAAACTCCTATGAAAATGTCCTTATAAGAGTTAATCCAAAACTGACCCCAACACTGTCAAGATTTGATTAGTTCCTTATAAATGGTTGAGGTATAACTTGATGATCCCCAACCTCTTGTAGCTTTGGTCAACTCTCTTAATTCCATCTCCCTAATTTCCTTCAGTAATTTAAAAATTCCACTTCAACACCTTGAAGATCAAGATTCTACCCTTTTTATTACCATATATATTGATAAAAATCATGTCAAAAGAGTCATGATCGATGGGGGAGCTAATATTAATATTATTTCTACCCATGACTACAAACAACTAGCTTTTCTTGATAATTTCATGTCTCAAACCGATGCAGTGCTCTGGTCCTTTAATGATACCATAGCTACTATGATGGGTACTATTGTCTTACATATCTATGTAGGTCCCCACACAATTCTTGAGCTCTTCTATGTTATATAAAGAGAGTTACAATATAACATACTACTTGGATGACCTTGGATATGTTCTATGGCATGTGTACCCTCAACTTTGCACTGTTGTGTCAAGTTTGAGCACAATGGGCATGTGCATGTCCACTGAACCACCTCCATTTAAAACATGCAACATGAATTATATTCCCAATGATGTTCTCATTCCATTAAATACATCATATTCTATGCATGATACTTCTAAAGCTTCCACAAGCTCCACTACCCTGGTTACACAGATACTGACAACATAAATTCCTGACAAAGATCCCATGGAGGAAAATTTTAAACATTTATCACTCATATAATATCATTTGTTGATGCTCAACATGTTCTATACTCCACAAAATTATGGAAAGATTCATATGCACCTAAATTATGATTCCTATATTAGGATGGTCATCCCTTATAGCCCCCCTAACCTTTAAACTAATTTCACATATGGGAGAATTGATCAGGCTCCCATTGTTAGCAATCCATCCTCTTCACCACAGCCATGTACCTATGACTTCTCTTTCCTAAGCAAGCCTAGTTTCACTCACACTTATCTAATAGGTGTGCTTGGAAAGGATTTGGTTTGGGTCATTATGAGTAGGGTATTCATATGCCCATTGAATATCCCACTAGCAAAACCATTGAAAATGTTAAAAAAAGTCATGGAGTGGGTTATGATAAACCAACTAAACTCACCAAAACTTCCTATTTACCAATTATTAAAGAGATAATCTCTCCTTCTCCACCTTCTTCACCACTATCACCTACCAGATTAGATGTATGTATAGCTCCTAATTTTTTTTAAATAAATGTCATCCATTTAGGGCCTCTCACCTATCACTAGGGTAAGGAAACAAGGTCCCTTCCTCTCATTCATCTTGAAATGATTGATGATGACTCTCCCACTATTAACACTATCCAATGTCAAGATGATGATGTTATTCTCACATACATGGGTGCAAATTATTCCTATATCCAAGATCACTCCCATCTAAAACATAAGCTATGTTAAATGAATCAACCATTGACATCAATTTTCCCTCTCATAACAACCCCCACATCCTCAAGATTTTCCAATCTTTGGATTCCTTTATGCAAGCTAATTATGCCACATTTCTTAATAAACATAATAAATCCTTCACTTGGTCTTATAATTGAATCCCTAGTATTGACCCTCTATCATCACCCATAACATTGTCACCAATCAAGATGCTAAACCTGTTAAGTAGAAGCTTCACAAAATACATCCTCGTATTGATCTCCTTGTCAAAGAAGAGCTCTAACACCTCCTTTATGTTAAATTTATCCAACCCATAAAATACCTACAATGGGTTTCCAATATTAGTCCTATCAAAAAAGTCATTATAGGATTCTATATTTGTACTGACTACCATGACCTAAATCTTGCTTGCCCAAAAGATCACTTCCCATTTCCAAGTATCCATGAACTTGTGGATCTAACAACCAGCCATGAGATGATATTAATTATGGATGGGTTATCAAGATATAATAAAATCTTGGTTACTTTTGAGGATCAACACAAGACAAATTTCATTACCTTATGTGGGAATTTATATTATCGGGTCATGCCTTTTGGTTTGAAGAATGTTGGTGCCACCTACCAATATGCTATGACTTACATCTTCCATGATCTCCTACATAAAATTATGTAAGACTACGTGGATGACTTATTAAAAAATTATAAACTTCACCAAGATCACTTGATGATTCTCAAAATCATATTTAATCATCTCCTCTAATATAATGTTTGAGTAAACCCAAAGAAATGTGTCTTTGGTGTCTTTTCTAGTAAGCTCTTAGGATTTATCATTTCTCCCTATGGTATTGAAGTCAACCCTACTAAGGTTCATACAACACTATAGATGTCTCCAATTAATAATATCAAATAAGTCTGTAGCCTACAATGTAAACTTTAGTCAATCCACTGCTTCATCTCCTAGTTATTGGATTATTGCCAACCCTTTCACCATCTCCTCAAAAAATATGTCTCCTTCTATTGGAATACATATTACTAGGAAGCTTTTGATGCACTTAAATAATATCTCCTTTCCCCATATATTCTTATTCCACCTTAGGAAAATCATCCTTTCTACCTTTACATCTCTACAATAGACCATTCTTTGGGTGTTATGATTACACATCGAGATAATCAACATCGAGAACAAGTAGTTTACTACATAAGCCACACACTTATTGATTATGAGACTTGATATACCCATATCAAAAATATTTTCTTCATGTTGGTCTTTTTAGCCTCCAATCTCTACCATTACCTCTTAAATCACAAAACCTACATGGTCACCCATATTGATCCCCTTAAATACATGCATTCCAAGCCATGTCACAACTAATGTGTAGCTCGATGGCTTATGCTCCTTGCTGAATTTGACTTAGAGTTTATTAAATAGAAGTCTATCAAGGGGAAAATGATCTTTGACCAG
The DNA here is from genome assembly GCA_037957365.1 of Torreya grandis. Lineage (NCBI taxonomy): Eukaryota > Viridiplantae > Streptophyta > Pinopsida > Cupressales > Taxaceae > Torreya > Torreya grandis. Next base: position 655,557 of record JARHVA010007495.1, on the reverse strand, counting down.
CTAGTTACCACCTCTTTACTTGATAACCAACCTTCAAATTTCAAATTCCCTAATGAATCCATTGTAATCCTATCCATTGATGACATCTTCTATCAAGTGATAATGTTCTTTGATGGGTCTAAATGTCAATATAGTGGGGGTGTAGGGGTCATTCCTATTCCTCTAGATGGTGATCTTATGCCTTTGTCATTTAAACTAGATTTTGAATGTACTAACAATATGGGCAAATATGAGTCTTTAATCTTAGGGCTTCAAATGACTATCTTCTTTAATATTAAATCAATAACCATCTTTGGTGATTCTTAGCTAATGGTTCCTACCTATGCAAAAACAAAATTCTATAGTGGTATAAACATAATGTAAATACACTATTGGTATCATTTGACTCCTATCTCTTACAAACTATTACTCAATCTACAAACAAGTTTGTTGACACTGGCTTCACTTACTTCACACATACGCTCTTCCTCAAAAATATATGTCACCATGCATTGATTAAAATTACCCTCCTATGTATCAACTAACATCCTTTTTATCAAAAATGTAACATACAACCCACATGACTTATAGTACAAATAACTCATGAATTATATTTTCTTTTCTATTACCCCTTCTAATCTCTCCAATAATGGGAGACATGCCTTCATAAAAGGTGCCACTCATTACACTATACTAGGGGGACTTCTCTACAAGCGAGGTTTTGATGGTCTCTTCCGTAGATGCCTCACTAGTATTGATACTCCCTTCACTATTATATTAAGGAAGTCTATGATAGGATTTGTAGTGGATATTTCAATGGTCACATAGTTGCAAAGCATATCCTTTGACTTGGATATTATTGGCCAACACTCCATCAAGACTATGGTGATTATGTTCATAATTGAATAAAATGTCAACAACATGCTAACCTCCATCACATTCCAAGTCATGCATTATAATTTGTGAAAGACTATTGGCCCTTCTCCCAATGGTGCTTGGATCTAATTGGTGAGATTAACCCTCATTCATCCCTCTGTCACCATTCTATCATTATTACCATTGAATACTTCACCAAGCGGGTCGAGGCCATTCCTCTCATCTCCACTAAGGTTGACAAAAAATTTTAATTTATCAACCATCACATCATTTGTCATTTTGGTGTCCCATATAAAATTATAATAGATAATGGCAAATCTTTCAGAAACAAGACTGTCTAAAGTCTTTGTGATACCTTTGGAATAATATTAAGCTTTTCAACACCATACTATCCATAATTAAATGGATAGGTAGAATTTTCTAACAAAACATTAACCAAAATTCTCATGAAGATAGTCAATGGTATGGGCAAGAATTGGCACACACACATTCCCTTTGCTTTATGGGCTTACCACACTAGCATTTAAACCCCTACGGGTGCTACACCTTTGTCCTTGGTCTATAGTATGGAGGCTATTTTGCCTCTTGAGGTTCAAATTCATTCTCTTTGAATTTCTCTAAAAGACATACTTACTAATGATGACTTTCACCAAGAACATTTGGCTCAACTTGAGTTGCTTGATGAGTGTCATCTTATAGCCCTGAACCACGTACAAATCTATCAAGAGCGTATCAAACACGCTTAAAAAAAAACCTTAAGGAGTGAGATTTCAATATTGGAGATCTCATCTTAAAAGAAAATCAACATGTGACGAACATGGAGAAAAGTAAATGGGGTAAGTCTGCTCCTAATTGGCTTGGACCCTACATCATAACTCACAAGTATGGATTAAGAACTTATCATTTATCTTCTCTCAAAGGAAAGATAGAACCCAAGCCTTTAAATGGCTTACATCTATAGCCATTCTTTTGTTAATCAAGTGATGCTTCACCTCATGTTTAACTTGAGCTCATCCCTTAAACACCCCTATTACATTCATTTCCCTTCCTCTTAACCCTTACTCCTACACACTTAGTTAACCTATGAAGTGATATGGTTTTACCCTCAAAGTGGAAAAACCCTAAGCCTCTATTGTCTTGTCTATGACTAAAAGTAAAAAAAATGGGATATGTAGACAAGTCATAATCTATCAGGTCATGATTCTCAACATAAATTGCTCCCTTGAAGGACAGTTTCATACCTTATCTTTGATACTATCAATAGACTACTCCCTTGAAGGACAACTATTTAAACTCAAAAACAAATGCTTAGACCACTTCCTTAAAGGATGGCTAGGCCAAGCTTTGTTATCATGGGAAATTAAAATAAAACAAAAAGCTTCTCATATTGATCAGCTTCATATGGCCTCAACACAAACAAAACCCCATTGTAGGCTTCTTGTATTGATTAGCTTATAAAAAAAGCTTTAAGTTATAGACTTGCTTATAGTATCTCTCAAGTCACCCACAGTAGGGGCATATCATCCCCACTTCGAAGGTTACACTACTCAAACACTTTCACTAATTTTACCCTTTTCCCCTCATATTCTTTTGAGGTACTTCGAACTCACTCAGCATAAGTTGAACATGATGCTTATCTAACAAATAAAATGGTCAAATGATGCAAAGCATGAAAGAGGATCATATTCTAGAGCCTTTTTTTGTTATGATTATGGTCTTTGCCAGTACACAAGAATTCTACCTCTTTATTTCCCATCCCAATCACATGTTGATCTCTCTACTGAGATGAAAACTTCGTACAAACAATAGCATAAATAGCCTATGTATTTTAAGCATACACCATAACAAATATTGAAAAATGCTAATATGAAGCTAACAAATCAACTATGCATAGACCATCACACATATGGAAAATTCTGGTCTAACTCAACTAACATGCTCAACATTAACATAACATTAAATAACCATCCACATCAACATCATCATCACTATTATAATAAACACATCTCAAAATCACAATAACACATCTCATATATATATATATATATATATATATATATATATATATATATATATGTATATATATATATCCTTCAATATAAATGTACATCAATAGATCATAATAATATCATCTCTCCCTCAAAATATACATCTCTCATCTTTAGCTCACAAGCCAGTGTGTATACAAAATATATAAAAATAGAAAAATATGGCACTCAAAAGCCTCGAGGCTATACATTTGGTCATGAAGAAGCAGTGTCATCACCACTCTTTGCCTATCTACATCTGTGTGAGCTAAAAGCTCTGGCACATGTCACTAATCTCTCTTTCTCTCTAAACTCAAAATACCTCTAAATCTATGGGAACTCCCTGATGGCCCTCTCATAATAATCAATCTCAATAAGGGTAGTGTTATACCTTGCTATAAATACTATCTACAATGGTCCCATCACACCTACTAAAGGCATAACCTATGTTGGTCCCTATGGTGGAGGAGGAGTATCCTGACCTATTGCTCTAAAACTATCCTTCTCTATTATCAGTGTAGTAACCTGACCCTGTAATACACCAATCTAGCCCTTTGATGCCCTAATTTGGCCCTGTAATGCCCCATCTTGGCCCTAAAATGTCACCACCTATCCCTATAAAACTAATACATGTTCTCGAGCTACATCTCAAGCATACCCTACAACATCTCAAGCTTGTACTACTACATCTTATGCTTGTATCACTACATCTCAAGTCTATACAACTACATCTCTCTCTCTCTCTCTTATCACTCCCTATAAATCTAGTGGTGGTCTCTTGACCTAAACTATGGGATGTAAACCTATCCATCACATGAAATATGATGATGTGCATCTAGGATCTACTACACCCATCCCTACTAGCAGCTCCTCAAAATCTAGTCCATCTGTCTTTTGGGGTAAGGGTAGGGGTGCCTCAATATCATCCCTCCTATATAGAGGGAAGTCAAGAGGTACATCTTATAGTAAGCCAAACTATCTCCTGACCCATGCCATAGGTATCATCTCTAGCTCATCAGCTCATCTCCCTCTGACCCATAATGTGCTCTATAAGCCAATAAGCTACTCTACCTATCCTTTAAATGTATGTTATGTCAAGTAGGGTCTCCACACAATATCTTCAGGGATTAATCCCTCTATCATGTACCTATAATGATCAATATCTCACACTATGTTGTCTACTCAGGTCTAGGCCATACCATCTCTCCACCATCTAAAACCAACCCTAAAACTAGCTATAATCATGGTACGCAACCCCAATGGTCATGTCACCATGGTATGCTCATATGCCCAATAATGGAGTAAATGCCTAAAACACAAATTATATCATCATCATAGTCTCAAACCCCATAACTCTTTGTATAAATATGTTAGAAAAATTGGTCCCCATGCAAATACAATTCACTACTCAATCATCTATGCTAGAACACCTATCAATTTAATAGGAAATCTCCCACCATCTACATCTAGTAATGTTAACACTGTAATCCCTTTCATCATTAGGATGCTTAAATGATGTTTCTCCTCATCAATAGTGTATAATGGCTCATAGGCAAAGCTCACTGAGTGATAGGTCACCTCGCTAACATGCTCTCCAAATAATGTCACAATGTGAATATCATGTTACTCTCTTGAATACGAGAAGAGCTCCTCACCCTGGAGAGGTAATCATAAAATCTTGTACACATCCTCCTATGTCATTATCAACTTTTTGATTAGCAAATAGAAGGTGTTGGTGGTGTGATCCCACCTCTCAATCAATGCTATCATCAAACTCATATCCCATGAAACTCTAAAATATCATCGTACTCCCCCTAAACCTACAGCTACCATGTGCTCCCACTCATTTAGGGTGACATCCCTCCTCATTCACATCAGTAGCATAGGTAGGAAATCTCATAGCATCAACTCCTACCTAGCCTACATCCATACACATACCTCAAGTCACATTCTTTTGGATATAACCTACCACTACTTTTTCCCCTTCTCTTTGGGAGAACTACATTGTCTTAAGGCCCTCAACTGGGCTATGTATGTAGCACTCAATTGATATGGGGTCTTCTAAGGTTATCTCAACCATATACCCACCTAGCTATATAACCTACTCTACCATCTCCACCCTAAGCCTCACTACCTCTCTCTCCACCCTAGGCCAAACTACTTATCACAACTCTAGGCCTCATGACTTATATCCCTAACCTTTGACCCTATGACCTATCTTTTAAGCCTTAGGTCTGCTAACCTATTTCAACCTATCCTTTGTTAACCATTTACCCTAACACACTTTTAACCATACCTTATATTTTTTTCCCTACACATTGGGAGAATGACATTGGCTTAAGGCCCTCAATCAGGCTATGTAGGTAGCACTCGATCGACACAGGGTCTTTTGAGTCTAGTTCAGCCATTAGGTTCATTGACTACTTTAATTAGGGATCTAAAATTAACCTTTTCTCCTATTTTGGGTTCTTTAAGGTCATCGACATCGATGTTGTATGCTGACATCAGCATTATCTATTGACCAACATCGGTAGACCCCACTGACATTGGCACCATGTCAGTCGACATCGATGGACCTCACTGACATCAATGATTGGTTGATCCCTGGGGCTAAAAAATCTATCTCCCAAATTTAAATTTTAACCCAAAAACTACACCCAAACCCCTCCCAATTTCATCTAAACCTACCCTCACCTCATTTTATACCCCTTTAATAACATTCTTCCCCCCCAAACTTCAAATTTAGCCTAAAATAACAAATTAACAAACTTAAATTCAAATAAACTCAAAAGGGATATTACCTCATCTCTCTGTCTCCTCTAGGCTAGAATAGTTGGTACTTATGGTGGTGCACCTCCAGTTGGGTCCCCTCCTAGATCTGCCATCTCACCAACACTTAGAGATCTTTTTATCTCTAATAAAATATTGAAAATGAGTTCTGGTGGGATTCCAAACCCCTTTTTTAATGGGTTTGGTCACCCACCAAAATAGACATCCTTGACCTAATCCACTGACATTAGCACTATTTCCTACCAACATCAGTGACATAACCAACATCAACACCATTGAATTAGAGTTTCCACCAATAACCAAAACCCTTTAGACTCTCCCCCTAATTTGGGGCAACTTAGAAATCACATATATCTCCATAATCATGGAAACCAACCTAGAGATCACATATATCTCCCAAACCATGATAACCACCATTAAAGATCACTTAAATCTCTACCCACAATGAATTTTATTGGAGATCATGAATATCTCCTTAATCATTGACCCTTGTAAACCAACCTTGCATTGCTTGTCTTGACCTCTTATGTTATCCCACTATAGTTGGCTATTATACACATGCATTTATATTAGGTATTTTAGATAGAGACCAAGCTAGTCCTATCACCTCCAACCTTTTGTGTTTCCTAGGGGAACTTCTTACCTTGGATACCTATTACACATGGACCATTACAGCTATAACTTTGATTGTTTTGACTTTATTAGATAGCACTTACAAGCTATGATTTAGTTATTTCTATTTGAGTCCTCCTCTACCTTACATGTTCTTGATTTTTTCAACTATATCTCATATTAGTATATGCACAAGTAGTGATACCACATTCTTATCCACTCACCTAATTCACTTCTTATCAAACTAGTATCTAATTCTAGTTTCTCCTCTATCGGTTCCCATTTTGAAGGGGGATATCTCATCCAATACCTGAAGCATTTAACTCTTGTTTTTATATTATAACTTGTTATTATAAATTACAAGACAAAAAGGAGAAAATGTAGACACCAAAATTACATCACACACATGCTTAACTCCCTATGTCAAAACCCCCCTTTAGCCCCTTTTCAATAATAATAATTAGCCTTCCTAAGCCATGATTTTACCCCTCACATATTTAATTAATTTAAAATATTTAATTAATTTAATTAAAAACCACTCATGCCACCTTACTTGGCCACCTCATCTTAAGACTAATTCTTACCCTTTGAGTCACCTCAAGACTTAGTCCCCTTATCCTAACTACCCATGACTTGTTCTTACCCCAAAAATAAATTCCTAACCAACTACGTCCTTCTTAAAACTCCCATTTCTACCATTTACTAATGGATACCACACTTGGCATGAGAAGGAATAGAAAATAGGATAAAAATAGCCATTTTACCCATTCTCATGCCACCGATGTTAGTCATCCCATAGCTGATGTCGATGGGATCATTGATGTCAATTACTTAAACCAAACTCCAAACTAATGTTTAGGTCAGTAAAAATCAAGAAAAAAATATTTTATTTTCATACATAATTGTGGCATCCAACTTTCCACATCTTGGCTTACTTTTACCTTGCATAAGTCAATCTAGACCAGAAACCAAGCTCTTGAGAACTAGTAGCACATGCTTGTTTTCTCTATTCAGGGCATTGGTTCGGTAAGCTTTATATGAACCATCCATTTAGCACTTATCATTCAATAATATCTTTATCTAAGTATGTCACTTATTCTATAAGTCTTTAAGTAGTTACTTTATAATCACTTTATATCTACTATTTATTGTTTTATGCATTCTTGATTGAACCCACATGAAGGAGTTATAAAGCTTCCCTACTTATTTCCCCTTGTTCCAACACACCAAACCTCTGACCAAACCCATCCAAATAATACTCTTTTCTCTCTCACACACACACAACTCTCCCTAACCTTACAGACCTAACCAAAACCATTTTATAGACCCAAAAAATCCTTTTTCAAGCTCCTAGTAAATTATTGCACCTACTGTCATTGGTTGCCTAACTGATATCGATCACACTTTCTCATTGACCTTGGTAGCCTAATTGACATCAAAAACTATGTATTTTTAGTAAAATCTCTAAAACCTACCCAGATAACTTCTAAAATACAAAATAAATATACCACTTGTACTATGTTACTCTCTGCTACACTCAGATTGTGAACAATGGTAACATATCTCTCTTTTACTCTCTCTTTACTATTTATTACTCTTTTATTTCTCAAAAGTGGAATATCATCCTTAATTAAGTTTGACACTTCTTGGGAAAAGTGCATATCTTGGCAGCCCACTCATATATCTACAAATATATATTTTTGTGGTAGTTATTTCTTACCTATAGGTAGTCCTCCCTAGCCAAAGAGGAGTGTCCATAATGTCTGGATACGATGTGCAAACCAATCTAGGTTCATTCTAATCAATTATCCCTATCCTTTTATATTTTTATTTAGATTTGAAATAGACATAATTTTATTGAAACACTTTATACATGCAAGATATAATTCCATTAATCTTCTCACTCAAATTTTTCTACCACAAATCCAACTATGTCAAAACCTACCTAGAAGGTCAACTTTGCACATGCATATCTTTTGATGCACTTTATTGCATGACCTGAAAATTAGCAAAAATTAACTAGGTATAAAATTGAATAAACCCATATAATTACATTCTCTTTAAATATCCATAGGTTTGAGATATTTTACCAATAAAATTTTGACTTGAATCTTTCTTGCTCATGTAAATCTGGCTAAGTATGGGAAAATATTGTCAAAATGCCTAGGAGCCCAACTTTACACCCACATATCTTTGACTACACTTAGGCACATGACCTAATATTTAGGACATAACAACTAGGGACTAATGTGATCACAACCATATGACCAAATTCCCCTGACTCATCCACATGTGGCAATGGTGATGTCATCAAATTGTCTACTCAAAATTTCAGCCACTAGACCCGAACTATCTAGATGAAAACTATGGACTAAAATATAAATTCCACTTATGCACATAAGCTATCCAATCATCCTTGACTACTTATATGACCCATTTCACATGATAAAATCACCATAATTATCCATAAAAATCTCTAATCAAGCCAAAACTAAAGATCAACCAAGCCTCTTTCAAGCACACTAGGACAAGCACATTACACACTTTGTCATTATCATATAGACTACAAGGCACTTCATTCACTCACTAGGACACCTCCATAACATCACCATGACATCATTTGACAAATCTCCAGCAAGTCCTTGGAAGAAAAGGTAGAAAAGGCAAATGTGCATGGAATTCACCACCTACATGCTAGTTTAAACTTAATTTTGATGGGGATTTTAGGGGTAATCCTAGGGCTTTAGGGGCCAGATGTATTATATGGGATTAAAATAGATATCTAATCTGAGTTGTGTCTAAAAAACTCAAATATGACACCAATAATGAAGTAGAGGCTTAAGTGCTTATTAACAAGATTGAACTAGCAATATAGTGTGATATCTAGAAGTTAATTATGGAAGGTGATTTATAAATAATTTTATCTACATTCCATAAGAGGGATACCACTTCCTAAAACATAGAGAAAAATTTATCATGCACCTAGGAGAGATTGGTGTTTTTTTCTTATATTGATTATAACCATTATTTTCATGAAGCAAATTTGGTAGCTGATTGTTTAATAAATTATAGAATTGATCAAGTCAAAGTATGTTGAGGGAGGTCTGGGAGGATTTCCCATCCTTCCCCTTATTGATCTAGGTTGATCTTCATTTTTAGTTTTCCTTTTTTGTATTGATTTTATCCTTGAAAGCAATTTCAAAAAGATGATTTAGTGAGGGCATAGTTGGCAAAAATTGAAAATATTTAGTAGCATTCCTATTAGGTGGTGCATATCTTGGCTAAATCTTTAATCATTATCCTCCTTAATGACCATCACATATAGGTTTAAATCATCAATGTAGAGGAGGTTTATTTGATTGGTCTAGCTGATAGTTTGTACACAGTACTAGGGAGTCAAGATCCTTCATTTATGTTTCATGATCTCTTGATGTCATGTGTTATTATTTTTATCAAACTAAATGGGAATGTTGGTTAATCACTACCATTTCACCATGATATCATCTTATTTGTTGTGTAAAGTTGATGGGCTTGACTATTCTAGACATGGAAAAAAAATTACTATCACCACCCCATGCATCTATGGGGGAAGAATGGTGCGTTAGATGGAATTTTAAGGCTTGATTTTGTTGGCTCACTTGAAAAATATTTTATGGATTCCATTATAAGATTTTTTTAATTTGGTTTCAATGGTCTTGTGACCAAATGTTTTAGTCTAGGATGTTCACTACTGAGTTAACTCTAAGGTGGCAACTATCTTTATATCAAATTTAATGGCACTGGTGTGAGATTCTAAGGTAGTGGCAAATCTAGTTTCTTTCTACATAAGGCTTGAACACCACATAGGGTTGGTGAAATTTTTTATGATGCATGACCTAACCTCCTACCCAACTTGTTGTTTACAAGCACTAATGGTTTAGGTCTGATACTTGTGTTAGACTTTTGAGCTTTATAAATGTGTTTCATGGTTCTTTTGAGTTTTTTGGAGGAGTTGAGGAAAAAGGTTAGCTCATCAGACCCTCTAAAAGGAAAATTCTTATCCATGTTGCCTATGGCTCAGATACAAAGTTTGATTATAAAAATCTCTCAATGGTAGGATAGTTACCATGATAAGTCAAGAGTTGAAGTAGTCAATAACTTATTGAAATTGGTTACTCATTTTCAGGTAGTAGCTATGCATTGGTTTAGAAAGAGGCATAATTAGGAAGCTATACTGGATAACCCTAGTTATTCCAACTCATTAGCTCTATAGTTAGTAAAGGCCCATGGAAGCACCACAAGTGTAGAATCATGGGAAAGTTGAAGAAAATACACCCAATATTGATGGATTTATGCACATATTCATGGATTTATTTAGCTAAAGGATGCACCCAATATTGATACATTATATTTGGAAGATCAAACTACAATTATAAATCTAAAAGTCTATTTTGACAAATATATATCCACTTTAAATATACATAATTAATTTTATATAAATAAAATGGTTCATATTATACTATTGATGATATATGTTTATTAAAATATTAGACATACTTTCAATAAATTATTTTGTTGATTATGTTGTTCTCTTGAATCATATTCAAGGGCATACTAACTACACATAAGAAACATGCATTAGAAAAAGGAACAATTTTTGAACGTTGGTATAAGTAACATTGGAAATTGAATCAAAAGTCTTTCATAATTATTGAAGACAATATGTTTAAAAAATATAATCCTTCTCATAAAGATGATATATTTAACACTCACAATCAAACTATGCTTTCCATTTGGAGATAAAATGTTCATTATCAAATCCTTTCATGTGAATGTGTACTCAAATATATTACAACACATTCTTTGAAAGTAGAGAACTCATCTGAAAGCTATCATGATATAACAACAAGAACATTTCAATGTGCAAGATCACATGAACAATTATTAAAATTTCCTTTAGGAAAATTTTAACTATTGGTATTATTGATCATGATATTAGTGCTTAATAATTTATATATGTTTTATAATAACTCTTGCTTGTTATGTGTAGCTGATCAATTGTCTCATTAAATTGTTGGAGGAAAATCCTTCATCGTGTTTCTATTAATAAGTTTAATTCAATTTGTAATTCAACCTTCATTTATACATAAATTAATCAGCCTTATTCACTTGATCCAATATAAATTATAGAGACTACATGAAATTGGTCAGATTGACAATAATTGTCATTCTAAAAAGTGGTAAATAATATGTGCTATCTATTGTTAATTTAGTCCCTAGATTATTTACAATTACTTAAAAATATTCTACTTCTTATGCATTTATTATTAGAGATATATATTTTTTTACAAACATTTTTGGAACATTATTTAAAGCATTGGTTTCTTTAAGAGGAAATAATTAAAAAAATAGGAAAGCATGCAAAATTACTAACCAGCCATGGTATATTCACCACATAGTTTCTTCTTCATCTTTTTTTTTCAAATGATTAAGTTTTAGATGATGGTATTATTTGTCACAACTTTGAATTTATTGATGAATGGTATGTTTTGAAACAACTATGCAATCAATGATATTCATGTTAATGAAATTGATATGCTTGGTCATCATGACTTCAATATACATCATAATTGGAATGATACTTATATTTCATATTCATTGAAGGAAAAAATAATTTAATTTATATAAATTAATCAAGCAACCTATAAAATTTATGAATCTTATTTTGTTATTGCATCCAATTTTCATGCATTATTTCAAAACAACAAATTTCTCTTAATATTATAATGCATCACTATAATCAACACACCATAATGCCTCAATTGAAGATGATAATTTAAGGTATTGATTGTACAATAAAATCATTTATTAACAACATGTTATAATTTAATTTAAATTCAAAATAAACTCATGATAATTCATAATTATTATATATTACACTAGTGGGTATTGTAACATTTAATATTAACACTTCAATAGTACATTCATGATTCACATATAACATAAATAAAACCATTAGAAGGGAAAGCACTTTCAGTTTTATATTAGTCTTTGAATTATATCCAATATATTATAATTGATGAAATGATTTTCATAGGGTTAAAGTTATGGGCATGTAATGATCAACATTTGTGATAATCCTTTACACATCATAAAAATGATCCCTTTCATACAAGGTTTATTATTCTTGTTGATGAAATGGGTGAGCTCCCTCTGATGTGTGATATACCAATGTATCTTTGAGCATCATATGGTTAAACCCTTTAGTGAATTATCATCCTTATTATGACATTATGCACTTTTTTAATAAAAAAACGTTGATCCATACTAGGAATCTTTAAAAATTATATTATTGAATGTGTAAAATGCCAAACTAAAATATGAATACTAAAATATATTAATGTCTCAAACCAATTAATATATTTATTATGAATAAAACCTCTCATTTTATTTGTTAACTCACTTGCATGAAACATAATGATTTATATTAGACACATAAGATATAAATATTTAAATTATTAATAATGTTGATTGTATTTAATAATGCAACATGTATCAATATTATGAATATGGGAGATCTAGATGATGATCAAATAGATACCATTTTTTTTAAAGGATTAAAAGTATGTTTACATCCAACTATTAGGATGAATCTATCTTGATCAATGGTGGTCTTAGTGAAACTCATGCTACAACTTATATAAATCGTAGTAGACTACCTAAACTACCAATGTTTTTTATTATGCACATGAAAAAATATATAAGCCAAACATGGGATCTATAAAAATCCTCATAATGTTCCAATCCATATCATAACTTGAGGTAACTTTAAATAAATTCTATTCAAAATGGCTTTGGCTCTAACAATACATAAATCACAAAGAGTAACATTAGAAAATGTAATAGTTGATATTGATAATAATAGACACTGAAGCCTAAAATTTACTGCATTATAAAAAATATGATCCTTACAAGATATTCAATTTTTTCCTACTTTATATTTTGATCTATATGCAAGAATGTGTAAACATTGATGCCATAAAAAAAGAGCACAAATTTTATTTCTTATCAAAACTCACTCTTAAATGATTTCATGTATTTCACATCCAATTTCTTTGTTTCTTTTATATATTGACATCTCCTAATATTGTATAAAAATTAATCAATTTTAAATGCATTCTATCAATCAACTTTTCAAAATCTCTTTTTCCTTTTTTTGCCTCCCCTCTTTTTCAAAACATTTACAAGACACTTTTTTTTGTATATAAACATTTTTTGAAGTATTTTACTATTGTTGGTGTTTTAGAATAAATCTTGTCATTGATGTAAAGGTAAAGATAGATGTCATTAATTTCAAGTCAAAGTTGATGTCATGCATGGTGAAGTGGTATGTGACAAGGAGTCTTATGATAAGAGAGAATTTGAAGGCAACATGTTGTCTCTCTATTGAGAGAGAATTTGAAGGCAACCCAATATTATTTTTGAGGTTTATGACATGTCAAGGTCAATATCAAGAAATAAGGCAAGCTTACTTTTGAGCACTAATATTAAAGAACATTATCACATCATGAGCGTGTGTATGAAGATGGTGGTTTGGTAGGATGGATATACATAGGTATGAGTGGATGTTTAAGGATATCCAAGATTACATATGAATCATTGAAACACTTAGGAAAGTTTTAAGGTAAACCTTCAAGGGTAAGGTCTTAAGCCTATGCATGCAATCAGACTAGTCCTAAACTCTACCTAACCTAATGAGGAATCTTGAAGTGTTATCAAGATCTATAAAGGATGAAAATCAATCTGAGGCCTATGAGAAGAATATTGGTAGTGTGTGATAATGATATGAAGTTGTATAACATGAGCATGTGGTGTTTAGAATAGTAAAAGAGGTTTCAATGTGTTTGACAGCTTAAGGCTTAATATGTAAAGAGATGTAGTGTGGCCTAATGAGGGGTCAAGTTTAGTTTCCAAGGTGTCAAAGCTCATGAGAGAATTTTCAAAGGTGTGATAGGTTGTGTCAAGTGTATTGACCAAGTATAAGATCAAAGTCAAAAGGATAAAGCATGAAATGTGGTTTTGATGTTTTTTGTGTGTATAGAATGAGGTATTATAGACCTGAGAAGGATTTTATTATGCTCATTAGCATGTGTAACCTTTGCATGAGGACCCAAGTAGTTCATGGTAGTTGGGGAAGGGTCCTAGATTAAATTATTTGGAATTTGTTTTTGGGTTGAGGGTCTAATATTTATGAATAATTATTAAGAATAGAAGATAGTCTAAACCCTCTCTAAAACCCTAATAGTGACTTGATATAGAAGATATGGTTCAAAAGTGCACATAATGATTTGGTTGACCTAGTATGATGATTGGAGGTTATATTAAACTCTCTCAGGTACCTCTAGGTGTAATTGGTCTATCATAAGAGTGAGTGGGGTATTATTTTTTGGGGCCTATAATTCTATTGAGCCAGTGTAATCATGTAAGGTATATCATCAGTACGATAGGTTAATTTAGAAAATGGGTTGAAGCTATTATAAAACCAAGTTTTTGTATGAAAATATCATTACAAGGTTTGGGTGTCCAATCAAAATGGTTAGTGATAGTGGATCTCATTTCTATAATAATACAATCAAAAATATCATAGATGAATATATGAAATTGTACCATAAAATTAATGTGTATCACCTTTAAAGAAATGGACAAGATGAGGCTTCAAATAAAGTCATAGAAATGGTATTAACAAAGATATGCAATATATAATGGGATGATCAAGATGAAAAAATTCCTAAAATTCTCTTGGCATACAAAACAAACTATAAGCATGTGATAGGCTTTACCCCATTTCATTTGGTCTATGGACTTGAGGTATTAATTCCCATGGAATATATATATCCTAGTCTATGCATTGCTATGATAGTGATAATTGGGGATCGAGATTATGTATAAATGTGATTGATGGATTTAACTAAAATATAATAAAATAGGCAAAGAGTGTAATGGACATAGGTAGTTAACAAGTTAATTAAGAAATCATGGCATGATAAAAACATGTGATCTAAAGAATTAAATCCATAACAAGTGGTCTTAATATATGATTATAGATTTAGATCATTTTTTGGCAAGATTTGAATTATATGTAAGGGAAATTATATCATTCATGATGTTTTTTAGTAGGGAATAATTTCCCTAAAATATCTTCAGGGAGCCATTTTTATAGGATGTGTAAATGGATATAGGCTTAAACCTTATCATCAATAATCACTATTTTTAATTATATAAACTAAGAAAGGTTATTGAGTAGCACCATGTAGTTTAGGATTTTTATTTAATGTTTTATTTTAGGTTTGTGTGTAGTTATATAGTCTAATTTATATATTGTAGAACATTATAACTATAATTATTAATTTAACGTTATAGAGTGTGACCTGAGAATAATTTCAACCTAAAGGAAAGTGAACTTATAATGGGTACGCAGGGATCATCAATTAAGTCAGGGAATAAGGTCTTGATAATCTAAGTATGGATAAAGGAAAATCAGTGATCATTGAAAACCATCAATGATGATACACTTAAAATATTACATCTTTCCCAAAGCAAATTATATATCATAATGATAGGGTGTACAACAAATAAAAGTGGATGATCAAAAGATAGTAAATCACATCAATACCTACCATCAAATGGATCAATGCTTTTAGATGAATAATGGTAACATCCACATTTCTAGTGGATGGTTGACACTAATTAATTAGGAAAAATCATACAAAAATATCTCAACACATTTAAATCATTATTATAGATTGATTTTAATGTCAAAAGATATATAATAAGGGGTAAGAACACAAATATATTACACACTATTTTAAACAAGGGGGTTATGCAATTTGTGTCTAATTTAACCAATTGTGCATATATTTATTATCATCACCAATAAAATAAATGAATTATTTCAATTATGTCTACACTTACAAACATGAATCATGCAAAATTATTAATACCACTCATAGATGCATAGAAAGAATAAATAGGGATTGGACTAGAAATAAAACAAACCAAATACAATGATCCATATCCTTTTGATTTCATTAATGATTTAGAATCCACTCTCTTCAACCTTTATCAACTAGAAGTAGTACAAGTAGGATCTTTGACACTTTAACATCCTCTATGAGATTCTAATGTAGAGTGAATTATCAAGCTACCTAATTATGGGTAATTGGATTATGTAATGCTTACATTGCTTAGTAGATATAATGAGGGTGATATTCACTCTCATAGGATGTTAAAATTTTCATCAACCATTTAACCATGGTAAGATAAACATGACTTCCAAATCAGGCCAAATCACTTTTACCTTATAAAAATAAGGACCCATGCATCCACTTAGACACAAAGGATAAAAATATAAGGGAAAGAAGGGGTATTTCTCGTGAAATAGTGGGAGATAATTTAGGATGCATTTTTATAAGTGCATCACCAAACACTTTTGGTATACCACCAAAAGTGCTAAAAAAGCAAGCAAAGGCATTACTGACATTACATATTAAATCATATGAATGTATGAGGATTTCAATTGGCTAGAGTTGATAAGGTTCTCTATGGTGCATGATAGGAATTTTAATATTAATTCTTTATCTTGATCCTCTATTTTACACATTGGAAGTTACTAGAGCACCAATGAATCTAAATTAATAATTTTGGCTTGTGATTGTATTCACCAACATTGATTTTATGAATATGGGGTATTAATATGAGTAGCTGGGAAGATTTAATGTATGGTGCCTTTAGATCTAAGCCATGATCATATCTTACCCTACAATACCTAATGATGTTATACAAACTTAGGTTAGCTTGAGTCAGTTGTAAAAGTTCATGATGATATTCAAATCAAATTTCATGAATTTCCCAAAGCATTTGTAGCTCCACTAGCATTTTTCATCACCATGTTATATGCGTAGGCACAAGTTCTATGGCATAAATATTTAGTTTCTAGGTCAGTTCCACCTCTATGATCTATACATCTAGGTGCACAATAACCTTTACTATATACGAACAAGCACAACCAATATCACCACCATAAGAACCACCATAAATAGAAGTAGCTACATCAAAATTTGAAAATGTAAAGTGGAAGACACTAGCGTTACAAGCCTCACCATTACAACCAAATAAGAGGACATGCCATATAAATTTAGAGATACATAATAAACATGTTCTAAATATAGATACTATGTGTGACCTTGTAGATTTAGGTATTGAGGAACATGAAGTTCTGAAGTCTATGCTCTTAGACATTCATAATCACATTTATGAGCAAGAAGAGGAAAAAAAATATTTTGGAAGGTAGTGAAAACTTGTTAGGTACAAAACTATGTGAGGTAATATTTTTGGGTTAATATAACTCAACCTCCCCCATCTATCATAGTAGATAATTTTTGACAAGAATCCTTGTGCTAATGTTTTCAAGTAGAGATTTTTTATATGGATCTAATTATAAGATCTTCTACTATGTAAGATATGGACCTTCTATCAAAAGGAAGTCCACCTCTAACCTAAGTTCATAGGCTATAGACCTATTATATGCCTAGAATTTCCCAAAAAATTAAATATAGGATAGTGTCCTTTACAAACTCATTGAAGGAGGGTAAAACATAACAAGTATAGGGACCCCAACAACAAACTCAAGAGATGGTCTAGACTACTAATAGGCTAAAGAAGACTCTCACTCCTCCTCCATCTTATAAGAATAAAGATAATGAAGAGGTAATATTATGGATTCATCCTCTTTGGAATATTCATAATCAGTTATAATGCTCGATTCACCAAATCCTATGGAGGAGCTTAAAGAGACTATCTTTCCATAACATGAGTAACAAACTGAGAAAATAAATGTCATAGGACAAGAATAAGCTTCTAAAGAGAAATAAGAACAACCAAAAGCACAAAAGGAGGATGATATGAAATCATAAAAGGATTATGATAAAATGAAGGAAGAGGCAAAGTGCAAGATTTTTGAGGAATAGGATAAATGAATGTAGCATGTTGAATAGGTTGAACATAGATAAAAGTCTAAGGAAGCTAAGGTTCAAAATAAAAGAGATAAATAAGTGGAGGTGAAGAAGAAAGAATAATAATAATAATAATAAATAAGGAAGTATAAATAAAAATAAAATAAAGAATCATAGGTAACACAACAAAAGAAATATGAAGCAAAAGTAGTCACTAAGGCTCAAGAGGAGAAAAAGTCTGAAAAATCATTGTGCACATAAGAGGAGTAAGCCAAGTGGTAGGCTAAATAATAAGAAGAAAAATCCAAGGATGATATAGAATCAAAATATAAAGTCAACATAGAATCCAAAACTAATTATGTGGAAGAGGCTAAATCCAAGGTTGACACAAAATCCAAATGTTAGGCTGACACAGAAGCCAAAGCTAAGGTTAAGGCATAAAATAAGTCTAAATTTGAAGTGGAGGCCAAAGTTAAGGCTAAGAAATAAATATACCACATAGAATAGCAAGAATTTCCAATAGAGTATAAACTTGAGACCACTAAGATGGTGGAAATAACCAAGACCCAAAATCCATTTCCCACATCTCAAGGCTTAGAATTTTCTCAAGCATGTATGCAGAGGAGGAATCTAAATTTAGGCCTCAAATAACTAGTTCATGGCTATGGGATTTCATTAAATCATCCACCTAATGCATAAAATTTTCTCTTTCCATAGATTACATTAAGAATTCACCTATCCTAGCTACAACTTATACTATGGCTCTAGCTACAATAATGCACAAAAAATATCTTGATGTTTCTCAACTTATGTTAGCTAACCAAATTGAAGGTGTAACTATTTTAAATTATAGATACATTATATCTATAAATCAATCATATCTTAGAGAATATAGAACCTACTTACACTTCTGATTGTGGATACATTAGATAATCAGGAACATGTCTAATATGTGGATCCGTTAGACCCACTTAGGGGATCTCTTATCACAATAATAATACTAGGGAGGGTTTCAAAGCCTCTATTCATGTAAAACCATGTGATAACCATAAATAAGTCTTATGTTTTCATATTCACTATACTAATAACAAGTAAAGCAAAGTCTAATCTAGTACTCACCAAATCTTGTGGCACAAAGTGGGGGTAATAAACAACAAAAGTAAACATGCATATAAGACATGTACTCATATTAATCTATACATAATTCAAATTCATGGAAGAGAATTAAAAATTCATATCTATCTACTCTTACAAAGGAGTCACAAATTTACAAATACTTACCTTTAAAGATGAACCCACTGAGCCTCAATCTCTCCCTTGACCAAGGTGCTTTGCAAGAAGTTATTGTGATATGTAAGGATGACAAGGATAAATCAGCTCTAGGATACACAAACTATCAATGCATCTAAAAGACTTCTCCATAAGATAATATCCATATCTCTAAATAAATTATGAAACCTTAAGATTGCTTCTCAAGTAGAATGGTCGATAAGCAGATGCAAAATATATCTTACTTCTTCTCTTCTCTAAATAATGGTAAAATGATCTTGTATATATAAGCAGATTTAACCCTAAGCCATTTTGAAAGTCTTGGATAACAGGGTCAACCTAGTGAATATAGTACTATAATTGACAAAAACTCACTAGGTCATGGGCCAGGTTGGCCAAGATCTGACCTATACCATAAATGAATTTCACCAATAAGAGTACAATGTGGACCTAGTTAACATAGTACTGTAAGATGTTGAAAGGGTTTTAAGGTTAAGAAAAGGGGTAAAAAAAGTGGTAAAATTATATAAG
Organism: Torreya grandis; assembly: GCA_037957365.1. Classification (NCBI taxonomy): domain Eukaryota; kingdom Viridiplantae; phylum Streptophyta; class Pinopsida; order Cupressales; family Taxaceae; genus Torreya; species Torreya grandis. The sequence continues at coordinate 635,483 of JARHVA010007495.1, read as the reverse complement.
AGAGAATAAAAATCTTAAGGGAATTGTTTTTATGAGACAAGTGTGTAGATAAAAAGTGGCAAAAAGGACAACAATCCTATGAAGCACCAATGGTCTACCCACCCCTTTCTTAGTACACTCCTAAAGGCATGCACTCAGATAGATTGAGACTTTATGGGTTCTTGTAAGATAAAGATCATAAATAATTTATAAAATTTTGAGAATATTATGTTTATACATATTCCCCACTCAAAGATCATGTTTCACTTAAGTGTAACATAGGATGGTACTTCATGAATAGAACATGATGACACATAACAGTGATTCATAGTAAAATGTATTAAGGATAAAATAAGATAAATAAAAGGACATAATTTAAAAACACATACATTTACTTACCTTAGTGATGTATATAATGAATGATACTGCAAAAGAAGTAAAGTCATCAGATGTGAGGAAAATTAAGTGAACTTATAGAGATTAGTGCAAATAAAAAGTGAAAAATCAATTTTTTTGGAATATAGGCATATAGTAGTGGAAAATATTTTGTATGATGTCACAATTACATAACTTTTATGGTTTAAAAAATGAGTTAGTAAAAATAAAAATATGATCAAAACAAGGAATCTAATGGTAAATATTTGAAAGGTAAAGATTGTGAATAGTAACTTTAAATAGGGTGAAAAGAAAGTCATTTTCTATTGTTTGATTTATTTTGAGAGAAAAATAGACCTCTAAGAGACCTATTGAAATCTAAAAGAGAAAATATGGTGAGGACACAATAACTAAGATGAGGAGGATGCCTAACATCCACAATGGATGTAACATAGGTAGGCAACTTGGAATTTCAAATTTGTTTTGGTTTGCATTATTTAGGAGGTGTCTCATGGATGAGGTAATCAGAGGATGAGCCAATGGAGATACCATGCTAAATATTAAATTGGATAGGGATATGGTTCTTTGTGACACTAGGATAGGTAATAAATGGTTGTAATTCTTGATTATCTTTGATAAATATAATACTAGTTGTATAAGATTTGATTGATAAAATGTAGATAGATAACTTTTGAGATATATCTATGATCTAACATCTATCTAGTTTTAATTTTTTATATCCTATGGAGGAGGAAACCATATGGGGATCTATGGTGAGGGGAGCACCCCATGATATACTAACTAAGGCACTTACACCATAGACCTTACCTTGTTAGATGATCCTATGGTACCATCTACCCCAGCTCAAGCGAGCTAGTTAAAACTAAAAATAGATTCCATGAGGTTATTACAACCATGAAAATATGGGATATAACCACAAATAAGGGTGGGAGGGGGATAGGCATAGGCATGAAAAGCCTTGGATCATGAAAGATCCATGCATATAGCTACCATTATTTAACTAAGATAGGTACAAGCCTAGGTGGCCAACCTACAGGGATAGGTAGTAGGCTTGAGATCTCAAGAATCCTCTTTAAAACATACTATTTAGAGGTAAATGTACATAGAATTTATGGGTAGTGTGGATAAGCCATGAGATAGACATGACAGAGCCCAAACTTAGAGCTAGAAATATGTATTTTGTATTTTGTATCAAAACACATGATATATATATATATATATATATATATATATTATATATATATATATATATATATATATATATATATATATTATGTTGATAGTTGGATGTTAATCTTATGTGTTTGTGTTGTGGTTGTTGTTGACCAAACTTGACACTATAGGTCAAATTGAGACTCTTGTAGGTAAAAACTTGATATCTAGATGTTTTATAGGTCTAATATTTTGTCATAAGGTATTTTATAGTCTATTTGATGTAATTTAATGCCTTATTAGCCATAGTTATGGTATGATTAGTTTATATGTCATTTTGAGTCACTTAGTAGGCATTTAGGGGTCATAAATTCAAGTGGCATGGTTTTCAAGGTATCCAAGTGTCTTAGTTTTATTTAAAATATCTAATAAGTCAAATTACCTATCAATAATGTCATTCCCATTTGAAAATTATAGGTTATCTAATTGAAGATCAAGAAATCAACTAAAAAAAGAAGAGTTTAGCACTTGTATGGCCCACAAGGGAATGTGGCATGTGGGATAAGGTCATGTAATGTATATTCATCTTCATAAAACTAATCTTATTTATTTACATGATTTTTAAGTGATAAAAATATTTAAAAACTATTTTACCCCTTATTTGCCCTCCTAGACACATTGAAATGGTCAACAAGTTTATACTTGGTATGACCAGTTGAAGAGGTTTCAAAACAAATTACTTTGGGAGTTGATATTAAAATTAGAGAGATTAATTTTCATAACAAGTGTTTAAATATTGGTTAAAGTTTATTTATGAATCATCTCTAACAAGTTGATTGTGTTTTTTTGCTCATTATTTCCTAAACCTTATAGGTTTTTCTCTAATTTGGATAAGTCCATAAAAACCAATTGGTGGTGTTTATTTTAGATGATATTTTATCTCTCCTAAAATAATCTCCATGAATATATTCATTTTTCATGGTTTTTTTATAGGCAAATCATCTCATGTTGTAGGAAGGTGCCACCATGTGAGGTTTCAATCAAGTTTTCCTTGTTTACAAAATGGTTGGTTCTCTTCAAGGGTCTCATGTGAATGGGATATTATGTTTCCATGTCTTAATTATATGATTATCACCTCATTCCATGTTTAACCTCAAAATACCATGCTTTGATCAAACATTCAATCTTACCATACTCACAATCAAATCTTTACCCATTCTCACTTGTAGCCATGTTGAATCACGTGTATGAAACTATCTAGTGTGACCATGGAAGTGTAGTGAAGGTATAAATTTTTTTAAAATGTATTTATAAGATATAATAAATAATTTTTAACCTCAAAATATTGTATAAAGGTACTATGTTAGCCAAATATAACACATACACATAGTCTACCATGAACATGCACCTACAGGTGCCATGAAGAGAGAGTGTCACATTGAAATGGAGATAAATTGACTTGTTCTAAGTATTCACAATTTTAATTGAACTCATTTTAACATTTTAAGGAATTAAAATGATGGTTTTAGGTTCATACACCATGTATATGATTCATGTTTATGCCCACTATCCTAACTATAGCTCCCTTAATACCTACACGAGAGTAAGAATACTAAAATGGATTTTTGGACCTTGGTTCAGGTCTTTCATGAGGAAGGATTTATATTTTAAAGTTTAAAAATGTATAAGAATAAATTTAAGGTATGAACCTCATTTTTACTTCCTAAACTCACATACACTACCTGCATACAACTCAAAATGCACCTATAGGTGCCCTCATGGAAATAAACCACGTTGAGGAGAATCTAAGTTGGATAGGATTATATACAGTGAGAAGAGTCCATTTGAAAATTTTTAAAAGGTATAAACTACATTGGAAACCATATACCATGCATATTTATCATAAGATCATCTACCACCTATACTTTAGAATAACCACCTATATGTGGCTTAACAGAGACTGAGCAAGGTGGAAATATCATTTTGAGAGTTTGTTTGAATCTTTCCCAAAGTCTGCAAGAGTGGATGAATGCTATTGTATTTCATGGGGAATATCTTAATATGTATAAGGACTTGATGATACATGATTAACATGAGATGACTGCATTTAGGGACATTTTCCCTAAAAGGTGAAAATAGAGGTTTGGGTTATTTTATCAATGTTTTATAACATGGTTATCTATAGTTTTGAGGCATCATAATGGTAAAACCTTGTAACCTCTACATAAGATAGGAGATATTAAAAAGGATTGAGGAATTTTACTAAGGGAAGGTGGATATTGGAAGACTCAAAGTTGTTCATTTGAGCAACTAAAATCCTTCATTGACATCTATAGGTCTTGAATCTTTGAGTGACCTTTGTATTCCAATTTGGTAGTTTAGACCATGACCCCATGATTGAGTGATTACAAATAGTAGAAAGTATCATTTATGATCTAAAGGAACATAAAAAGGAGATGATATATTTTATTCTAGGTCTTATACTCACCTATGGTTTCTCTTACCTAAGAGGTTGACCTACAACTGACTACAAACTCTCATAGTCCATAATGTGATCTTAAGTATGGAGACCTAAAAACATTTGGACACATATCAGATCATATTGCTTATTAATACCTCATAGGGTTACCATGGTATATATTAAATAGGTTTCAAGGATAAAATTCACCTAAAACATCATATTTATATTAGCAAAGTTGACTGTGTTTGACTGTGACAGACAGTGAGCAAGTTTGAGGTTGTAAGTGTTGGTAGTGCATAAGGATGATTTTTACGGGTCCCAAAAGATTTTTAACTACCATAGGAGATTATAAATAAACTTATTAAAATTTAATTTAAGCTAAATTACTCAAGGATCCCCTACAAGAAAGAGAAACATAGTCAAAAAAATTAACCTCAGTCTAGGCTAATCATAATAAGGCATGAAGCAAGCAGAGTTTGGAAAAGGGTCTAATGGTTTACATGATTGAAAGATCCCTAAGACAAGTAATAAAATGTTTTTATACTTTTGGATCTAGTAATTTGACTCAAGAGAGAATGGTTAATATTGTTTTAGTTTCAAAATGAAAACAAAATGAAAGAAACACACTAACTAGCATAACATCTCTAGGCCTAGACACTAGGGAGAGTTTAGGTACCAAACATGAATAAAACACACAACTAAAACGCAAAATAAACTTTATTTTAGCTTCCTTGGATGATCCAAAATTCTTTTTGTAGTGGATTTCTTAGCTTGTGTTTATGAAGTCTTCATCAAAGGAGGCTTGGTTATCTCCTCTTCTCCTTGGCACCTTTAGCTTGTGGCTTGGCTTGGCTTGGTTTGGAATAAATTTGGCATGGTAACAATAATTGTAATGGCTTCTTGAATATATTTGTACATTATAACTTTTCACCAAAATAGCTTATAAATGATGTTCATGGCCTCTCTATTTATATATTTTTGAAAATGACTAGAATCAACTTGAAACATCCATCTCAGGATTGAGATGTGTGGTTAAGTATTAATCTAATTTTTGGAATTAAATTTATAATTATCCTCATCATGATATTGGAATAAGGGGAAATTAAGATCCATGAAGGGCATCATGGAAGGCATTGATGAGGCATGGAGGGCATGAATCCTGATCTTTATGGCATTTATGGCATAGGGATGTCTTTCCAAGAAATGAGGTCACCTGATGATGTAGATATTCAATATCCAATTCCAAAAATATTTTTTCAACAAGTTTCCATGATATTATTAATCAGGCCTTGATTTGGGTTAATTAGCTCCTAAGCATGATTAAGCACTTTGTGCAAAAATTACTCAAATTGATCAAAATGCCTTGTTATTGGGCTAAAATTTGACTGAATTAGAATTAGAAGTCAATGTCAAATACGTTGGAACCATTATCCCATTTAGGATGTTATCAATAGAAAATAACAAAGGCACGTGTCTCATGTAAGAGAGTTGATAAGAAAGAGCAATCTAAATCACCTAGGTGTAAAATTAGCATTTTGACTCAAAATTATATGATCAAATTTAGATGGCCCATAAATTACATTTCCCCATTTAGGGATACCCTAGCCAAAATTGACACTTGAATATGTTTGTTTCACATCATTTAGTGTGTTTTAGTATTTTTACGCCAGATTGTGCATTTTAGGTGGAAATTGGCCAAAATCCTAATTGGAGGTTATCAATAGATAAATTTAGGTGTATAAAATACTATTATGATGGGTAAAAAGAAAAGAAAAGACCCTAGTGATACAATACATAATTTAGAGTGTAAACCTTACACATAGTTTGCCTTCTCAAGGGTTTATTTTGGTTTTTGCAAGAGATGGAGGGTCAAATGATATGAAAAAAGGATAAATTTTTTTGTAGATGGTCATAATAACTTTTATAATATCCTAAAATAATCATTTGGTCTTATAAAATAGGGTAAGTTCCTCTATTTTGTCTTAGACAGAGGGCACTCCCTTTGTGCATAAACCCTAAGTTTCTGAGAAAGGGTGATAAAGGAATGAACCAGGAGCTAAGTGAAACTTCCAAGAAGGTGTGGAAATTTGAACCACACCTAAGAAACAATGAGGAAACTTTTTGAGAAGGAGGAATCCCAACAAGGTGGTCTAGACCCTCAAGGTTGCAGTCAAGTTTATTAGGCATGGTTAGGCCTACTATCCAAAAGGTATGTCATTTTTAATTCTAATTGTAGGATAGAATTAAAATGGATTTTAGAATGTTTTTATGGTCATTTAAGATGTTTTAAATCTTTCACCTTATATAAAAATAATAAGGAATCCATTTCTGGGATTAGAGACAACTTAGGGGTATGTAGAATGAAGGTCCAAGCTCTATAGGCTATATTGAAATGGTCACATCTCCTTTGACACTTTACATGGATATCCAAGAAGTTTGTAGGGGTTAATAGGGGTATTTAACATCAATATTGTCTTTTTTTGGAATTTCTAACATCATAGCTTTATGAACAAAACTTAAGAGTAAAATGAATCAAAACCCTCATAAACCTTGATTCTAGACCTGATGTAGGAAATGAAGATGGAAAGATATTAAAATATACTATAATGACAATGAAATTGGATGAAAGTTGTAAAGTAATATTCAAGGATACTGCTCATCCTTTTGGACTATATGAAATTATATAGATAGAGTACAAAATACAGTATTTTTGATACTTTTGTGTGTTTTACAAGTTCTAGTAGGAGTTTGAATATTCCAATCATATGGGAGGGAATATTTGGACTTAAGATAAATCCCCATGAAAATTTATTACTTCATAAAAACTCCTAAGTGCCTCAATAAGAGCTCTCATCTCAACTAGTTAGAATGGGCATAGTGAACATGATAGTGAGAAGGGTGAAAAACTTCAAGTAATCTACTTTTATGGTGTGTTTGATGCCTCCAATTCCATGGATAGATTTTAAACATTTTATTCACCCTATTTTATGGATTTACATGAGAATTGAAACCTTTTTGGAAACCAAGTGTGCAAGGTGTGTGAAATATGGAGTTTCTTTGATTGCAAGCAGTGATGGATCATTTTTAGAGGAATCTAGGTGATTATGAATGGAGCCAATACATGAAAAATTATGTATATAACCTATACCTATTATTTTAATCATTATATCTATCCCTATTCATTTTTAGGATGTTCCAATAGAGATAGATGATGAAGACATGTTTCTTGTGCAGAATAAGGAGTTTTATGCCTCATTTCATGAGTTTCATAGTTTGGAGAGCCATTTATCCTATCATACCTTTCATGTTATATCTCCTAATTAATTATTATACACATATAACTCATACTCTCAACATGATAAGTATCCAAGTGACCTTTGGACTTCTCTTTTCTCACTTCTCTCTCAAATGCTATAAGTAGTGACTTTTTGAGTTCTATAGGGTAGCCTTCATTGGTTAAAGGTGAAACCCTGGCCATTTTTGTATTTTAATGTCTCTCTAAGCAATAATAAAGTGAATTTTCCTACTTACATGCTGAATAATTGAGTCTTGTTACAATCTTGTTGATCTTGTCTAGTAAAAGATAGTCTTTTCTAGCATGTTGCTTTTAATTGTCCACCAAATGTGTAGAAAAGTAATTGTTATAGGTCTTTACTAGTGTTATTTATACATGTACGATACTTTTAGAAGTGGATTATGTTTTTATTCTCTAAAGTATCATCATTATCCCTCTTAATCATCAATATACTTCTTGAACCTATCATATGAAGCATTGATGTAACAATTTGTCTTGAGTTATGAGTTATGTGTGAAAGAAGCTTTGATTTTCTCTAATTAGTATAAGTTCAGTCAATAGGATTAAAATAATTATTTTTGAATCACCTTTTATCTTTTTTATTTTTCTCTTCTTAACCCTTTTCATTCAATGTTGATAAGTAAAGAAGTATTTAAAGAGGACATTAAGGGAACTAGTCCTTCTAGAGATTAATCTCACCTATTGGTTACCCATAGCTTGTGATATGTTTTCATTATGCCACTTAGATGAGGAGATCTGAGACATCTCCTTAATGGGTGTAAATCCAAGTGAAATTCTTTTTTGGCATGCCTGATGGGATTATAATTCCTAGAAGATTGTCCAAGATTGGTGTTGATCTTAATATATTTGTAGTTGCAAGAACATCTATATTCGGTACCTTAAAACTCTAATATGTTTTCAAATATTTGGTTTACGATAAATCCTTATTTTCCATGCCAAAGGTGACCAATAGGTCTACTACTAAAGGTATACCTTTTGAGTTTGTGAAATTGCCTTGTTATTCTATCAAGAGGTTGAGATTTGTGAATATTCATACTTATTCAAGGGAGTTTGTTCTAAAAAAACCATGTAGAATTATATTTCTGGGTTAAAATCCTAATACTCAAAATCTACTTTCCAATATGGTTATAAATTTACCTTTTTTATCCTTCACTAGATCATCTCCTTTGAATCTTGCCCAATATGACCAAATTCCTAGAGTAGCCATTAAAAGTATTCTATGTTTTAGTGGAGAAGGTCCTATTACTCCAATTAAACACATTATAAACATTTAAAATTTATAAAAAATCCATAATATCACTCAATAGAATTTATCCATTAGGCTATTGGCATTGTCTTTCAAAGGGAAAGCTTTAGATTAGTATGGAACTCTACCTTGTGCTTGCATCAGGTCATGGGATAAACTAAGAAATATATTATCTAAGAGGTTTGAAGAGAATAATTATTATTTGTCACTATATAATCAAATGACTACTATCAATAGGGATCTTGATCGGGGCAACAATTCAGGTGACAATTCAGGTGATGGGTCCACCCCAATTGATGAGGGAACTTCTAGGAGCCATAACTTTTGCACTGTAGGTCTAATTGACTCACTATTTCAACCGTTGGAAATATAATAATGAGGAGAACATCGTGACATGTCATTTATCCCTGTTTGATGAATTTTTACCCCTAAAAACCCAATGGAAGTGCCCCAAATTTCAATTTTAGTAGTGCAGTCTAAAAATAGTAATTCCTTGAATTTTGTATTATTGTAAATCGTAGAAGTCAAACCACTTAATATCCCTCAATATTGGTGATCTTCCAAATCCTCCTCACACCTTAAAAGCATGTATAAATTAATATGTAACCTAAAATGGAAATTAGACATCTCTTCTCAGAGATAGGCATATGTTTGGGTCTACAAATTTGATCAATAAAACATCTCTTCTTAGAGATAAAATTATTTGAATTATGTTGTTCTTATTTCTTGAATTATATTTCAACCAAATCTTTCAATTTTTGGATCAGATCCTCAATATTTCATCCAAAATTTTAATTTTATATTTCAAAATACATGGGATAGGATCCTAACCCTTATGAGACCCACTCTAAATTATGTATTCTTGTATTATCTAAAGGCATTGAATAGTGATGTAGCAATGATGATCCAATATATGGGTGGGAATACACTACCTAGTGCCTATGAGATAGATATTAATTCTTATAATTATGTTTTTCAAGAAGGAAAGATTTCTCCTAGACCACTAATGCCATTGTTTCCTGATTTGCAACCTCCTAGTCAAATTACATTACCTACCTTGGATCCTTTACCTAATATCCAATATAAGTCTATTCTTACCCATACTAATAAGATTTATGAAGTAAATATTTTTATTCAAAGTTTTATTAATTATTTGGTTTCTCTCAAAATACAATAATCCCAAAATTACAAGCCTTATCAGTCTTACAATCAGTTTGGACACCCAAGAAGGCCTCCTTTTCAAGGTAACGCTCAAGGACAAGGTTAAATAACTTAAGATATACCTTACCAAAGCTTAAAAACTAATTCCCCATCATATTATAGAGAAAATTTTCCTACTCAAAATAATTTTGTTCAATAATAACCATGGTACGCTTCATATGACCAAAATTAAGGCCAAGTCTCATATGCAAATGAAATGCCTAGTCAAGCCATGACAATGAAAGGTAATCAAGTACCTCAAGTTCCCACTTTTGAGATGCCAATAAAAAATTAAATGTAAAATGGCCAAAAAAAACCTAAATCTACTCTTATGAATCATTTATATGGATATTTTTGTGCTATAAATCAATTGTGAAGTCCAAATAATGTGAATGCTAGTGTATCCTCTAAAACTAAATCTAAGAAGAGGGCTATTGAAGAGGAACAAGGGAAAAATCAAGAAACTATTTTGAATCCTACATCACCTCCAATACTATGTGGGTCTAAATCAGCTCATAATATGTAATAAAATTATAAATTTTAGAATTCAAGACCAAATCCTACACATCCATCATTACATGCTACACCACAAGGTACTAGTGCTTCCAAAGAGCCATTCAAGATGAAAAATACTTCTATCAATGTTGTGGATCAAATTAAGAAGTCACACATGAAAATTTCATATGGGACTCATTGATAATATTGGGACAAAATGATATTCTCCAAATTAAATTGCTTGGACTAAGTAGACCAGTTGGATCAACAAGGGTAGAAATTATTGTTTTGGTGAATGGAACTCAGCCCATTGATGGAAAAGTAAAGAAAATTGATAAGAATCATTTTTATCTATCCTTGATCATTGGTGATTTTTTATTTCACAATTGTATCATATATAGTGGGGCTAGTACCTCAATCATGCCTAAATAAATAGCAGATAAAATAGGCCTCAAGTATGAACCAATGGCTAAAAGAGTTCTATAATTAGATGGGTCACCAAAAAAGACCTTAGGAGTGGTCAAGGATCTGAATTTGACTTTACATTATTGTCATAATTTCTCCATCTCTCATGATTTGGTTGTTTCAGATTTACCCCCATACTTTGCTCTTTTTTTGTCAAGACAATTTACAACCAAGATAGGTTGATATGGAACCAAGGCAAATATTGAATCAGAACATCTTTGTAAAAATCATTTTGGTACCTACATAAATAGATTTGAAAATTTCAATTATACTATTCTTAATGAGGAATAACTTCACATGGATCAATCTCCAACTTCTTATCTTGAAGGACTTTCTTATATACATCTAGATGAATGGGGAGTTGAATACTATGAACATGATCCTTATATATTCATAGAAGAATTTGGTCTTAGAGTGTATTGCCTTCATGAATAAGGATATTTCATGTGAAATTTGAAGAAGCTAACTCAGACTATGGATGGTCTATGGAAACTCTATTTTGATGGATCAAGAAGCAAGGTTAGATCAGGGGGTGGGATAGAGAAGTTCGCTAGGTTATCTTTTGTGCTTAGTCATGCACTTAGCTATCAAACCAAGTTATTTATAGACTGGATGAATCTAATAATGAACATAGTAAAGTCTAGCACACAAAATTTAACACACTATTTCACTGGCATTAGTTTCACACAAGGCACAAGTCTTGTGCACTCATCCAAAGTGCAACAATGAAAGGACCAAGCTTAAATTGGGATAGTTTTAATATGGAAAAACTTGGGTTTAAATGATAAGTACACATTGGAAAGAGGGTTTCAAGTGGTGTACCAATGCTAGGATATTCATGGGAAGTTCATTAGGTGCAATCCTTCTCCAAGACACAAGCCCTAAGGTGCAAGTTCATAACTAGATAGATCAAGATATCAATGGTTCAAGCTATTGAATAATAGGTTAAGGATCATTCAGGCACCTAGTCAAGTCATGGGGATGGCTTGGGTTTAATGGCTCATCCTTGAAGGTAGAAATCTAAGCATGGGTCTTAGGGTCTTGATGCATTCAAGTTATAACACTTAGTCTATTTATAGGTAGGCTAAAGTCACTATATAGCACAAGGATGCCATTAGTGACCAGGGACAAACCTCTATATCACAATACATGCAAATAAAGAACTATCTCATTATTATAACATAACAATATGCTATCTATATTTTCAAGAATCACACATTAGTTATTTGACCACATTCTTCATTTACTTAATATTTTAGTGTACAAGGTTCAAGATATAAGATAGAGAATATTAAGTTCAAGACATAACATAGAGCACATGTTCTTCCCTTTCACTACTCATGCCTAGAGGCTCATAGGTGAGCTTGGGCTATACATTCAAACACCTAAAATATCTTATAAAAATATAAATACTTAGTTTGGCTCTCTATTTTTCTAGAGATTCACTACCTTAGTTACTTCTTTTAATCTTCAAATGCAATCCTTCATTTATAGGCAATCAAGCATCTCTTTGTCAGGTCAGATATGGACATGCCAAGTGCTAAGCTATCATGAGTCTACTAAATCCACTATGCTTCTTATGTTGGACAAACACATGTTGTATGTTGAGTTACCATTGGGGGCTAATAATCCCACCTTATTCACTCTTTCAACATTTGTGCTTCTTAAGATGCCATGTACAAGTTCTGGTAGAGATATCCTTTGAAAGTCAGTTCCATGCAACTACCTTCCAACTAGCATGGGATGCTTGAAGACTCGTCTAATTAGCACCAAAAGGTAAAAAAGTGGAGAAACTACTCCAAAAATCACCTCACACCAAGATAAGTCTATTTGGAAAGGTCCATATAGCTGCTACAAAAGGGGCCCCAACATTACCCCATATAAAATTATTAGTCCACCCCAGACTAGTCTTTTAACACCTTAGGTGTATAAAACCTGGGTTTTCCCTTAACTAAATATATTTTGAAATTCTCAAAACCTAGGATAGCACCCTTAAATTATTCAATTACACCATATGATTCAATAGATGTAGCCTTAAGAGAAAGCACATCCATTCTTTCTAATTCTTTTCTAAAGGCTTCAAGCCTTTCTTTTGTGTACTTTACCCTACCATCTAATATCTCCCCTACTCATTGATCTTTGTTTGGAAGGCATGGGAGACCACCTCCAAGTATTTATCTTGAGTTTTTAGTTGAGTACTTAAGGAGTTAACCTTTTCCATTACTTAAACATGCTCGATCCTGGTTATCATAAAGGAGTGTTGGAATAAATCATCATTTTCCTCCTTTGCATTCTTAAGGTATGCATCAATGATTGCTACCTGGTTGGAAAAGTTAAAAAATATAGAGTCATCTTCCTCTACTCTTTATTCAAGTTTAATGAATAGGTCCTTCACCACATCTTTCTTTTTGTTCAACTCCCCTCTTAAGGCCTCATAGGGTTCTATTTTCTCCTTGGTTTTTGGCCTTATCCTAAGGAACATCTACTCCACAAACATGAAAACTTATTTAACTTCATCTCTAAGGTATCCACACCATCTATAAGGGATGGCTCCACCTCTTCTATGTACTCAACTAGATATTAGAGCTTTATTTTTGTTGCCTTAATATCTTTCTTAACCTTTTTTTATATTTTCTTATAGATATATGTGAAAACATCATTGATGATGTTATTGCATGCTACTATGAAGGCCATCTTAATCAAAGTCTTGGATAAGCTAATGGGGTTCATATCATAAGGATTGAAGAGTTGTTATTCATTTCCTTCCTCTAGATTCTTGGTGCTCTAGATTTCTTTTGTTGGAACCTCAAATTTGGGCTCATCCATATAGAAATATAGTGCCCATGAAACCTAGTGGCATGTTAGGGTTTCACAGTCTTTGATAACATGCACTATATCATGTATAAGTCCTCATCATTATTGAATTATTTCAATTCCCTTTCCCTATTTCTTGGCTCATACTCCTCATTCTCACCTAGATCCTCTTTTTCACTAGTGCTAGTACTCATGCTAGTACCTTCTTCTTCTCCTTCTTATTCTTCATGTTGTTCTTCTTTAAACTTATCCCCCATGTCCACTTATTTTCTTTCTTTAGTGCTTAGATCACCATCATGTTCTTCCTCTCATAGGGTTTCTCTAGTAGATGTTTCCCCCTTGTCCATTTGCTCTTGTAGAGGCTCTTTGCCATGAGCTTCCATTACACCATCCTTATACTCTTCTTTCCTTGATGAGGCCTCTATCTCTATTTGCTTTTTTAAGGCACAAAAATTGCCTTATTTATCTCTAAGTGCCCCTTCAGAGCTAGGGCACACTTGTTGTGTAGCTACTTCTACTATTTTGTTGGGAGTGCTCAGTGCCTTCTCTAGCATTCTCTCTTTATTCGATTCCACTCTATCAATAACCTTCTTCTCCTCTCTTTCCTTTATCATTCTTGTCCTTTCTTCTTAGGATACTTTCTCTTCATTCTCCTTTCTCTTGGCCTTATCCTTTTTGGTTTTTCTCTCTACCTCCTCTCTTTAGGCCTTTTCTTTCTCAGCCTTCCTTTAAGTGGTTTTTTATATGCATTTATTTTCTCTTTCTCTTATTTCTTCAACCTCTAGCTGATTGATCTCAGCTTTGGACATGCCCTTAGCTTTCATTTCCTCATGCTTGTGTTACACCCTTAGCACCATGTCAATATACCCTTGGTCAAGGCCAATGTACTTCCACTATCATTTTAGCTCTTCTCTTGATATGTCTAAATGTCCTCCTTAGGCTCTTTTCCTATCTCTCCTTGCCTATTTATTTCTTCCATCAGTGCCTTGCACTCATCTTTTCTTTTTTCTTCAGCATCCACCATCTAATGACTACTTTTAGTACCCATACCTTAGTCATCTCTTCTTTTTATTCCCATAGCTCCTATGCCCTTTTTATTTCAGCTTCACTAAAGCTAAGTTTCCTTAATCTCTACCTTCACTTCTCTAGCTCAGTTTGAGGTGGTGGGGAGGGGGTTCATTCACTTGATGAGGACTCTTCATCCTCAAGTATAATGTAGGTGTCCATACCACCTTCCTTTTCTTCCTCCAACTCCTTGTCCTCCTTTTCCTCCTCTTCCTTGAATAGTTTTATCCTTTACACCATAGGAGGAGCCTTCTTATTTTTCCCTATGTTAGGAGAACTCTTTAGCATGCGATGCATGTGATTTGGTGCAGAGTTTGAAGGAGATGTTTCTCATTTTGAAGAGATCTATAAATTGATCTATTTTCTATTTCCTCTAAAGTCTCCCCTTTCTTCTTCTTTGGAGACTTTTTATTTTCAGTGGGCACTGGGGTTCCTTCATCCTCGATATGGACTGGGGGGTCTTCCTTCTACTTAATGATTGATCTAACACTAGAAGCCTTATTTCATGGATTCATCTCATAGTAAATTCTATGAATGAAGCCAAGGATGGTGACCTCTTAAATTAGATCTATGTCTATTTGATCTAAGGCATCTTCTTCATCTTCTATAGCTATTCCATGTGCATGGGGAAACCTTGTCTCAACCTTTACCTTTTTGCATATAGTTCCTTAATAATAATATCCATATTTTACAAATTTGATATTTGGTACAACACATCCATGAATTACTCTACTAAGAAGGTGAAGGGGTGATTCAACCATCCCAACCTATTTCCATACATTAGCACCAAGCATATGATGTAGTAGTGTTGCATGATGGAAAAAATTTCCATCATGAACATGCTCTAGGGAAGCCCCTAGTGAATGCACCACTCTAGGCCAAAGGCTTACATATAGTTTTCACACCAATGCATTTATAGCATCTTGTATTTGGGGCTAAAAGTGGTGGGGCAGGTGTAGTCCTCATACTTATACATGGGAGATTCACGGTGTCCTTGGAACACCCACAAAGTATCCTCACTTCCATATGGGTTCCTGATTTCCTCCATCATGATCAAGATGAGGATGGACCCCAACCTAAAGGTCCCCTTAACACTATGGAATTCTAGTGTATTCTTGACCAAATATTTCATGATGAACTTGGTGATATTGAATTGTATGTCCTACACTATGTGATAGACCATGTAGAGATACACCTTCAACCCATCTATAAACTAATTTCCTGAATGCAACTTGGATCTCATGAGGTGCACCACCACCCTCATGCTAGGGTCCTCACACTTGATAATGGGGAATTTGAAACCCCCTTGAAGTAGTTGAAGAGATTTGTGACATGATCCACTTATTAATTATCATCTATTAGTTTATGGATGTCTCTATCGATGTCTAGGAGCCTAATTATCCCTTTGATCATCTACATAGAGATTTTTATGTGCCATCCTTAAAAATATATGTGGTCCTCATGGACATGCAAGAGAAGGAACTATATAAGTTTCTCTAGCTTACTGCAAGAATGAAACTCATAGAGCTATGTTTTGTTATAAGTGGCTAACTTATCTCAAATCAAGACATCAAATAGCGTATCACCCTCTGACATCTTGTACCCTATGTCTACCATCCAATCCTATGCCAAGACTTGGAAGTTACTTGATGTCTGATGGTTGTATTCTTTGAACTAGTAATTATGTGAAAATGAGTACCAAATTTCCCCTACCTGAACCTCTATAGTATACTTCATGTATTGGTATGAAATCTTGGTTAGTACTTTGGTGTCTACCATAATGACACTAATAACTTTGACCAATTGTGCCTTGGTCTTGGTAGTTGTATTCTCCTCTATGATTTTCACCCTCTTGGGTTTTAGATGTGTCAACATGGATATTTCTACCTTCCTCTTCTTCACCATTCTAAATTAGCTTGTATTTAATCTAGGGAGGTGTGGTTTTGTGAAGCCTTGAATAGTGGCTAGCACTTATACAATCATGAGATCTGAAACTATGCTATTGACTCTAAGCTTCACTGGTTGTTAATGGTATCCTAGGTAATAGCTTCTTGTTTCAACTTGGTTCTCTAACAAAATATCTCTTTTTAACCCTTCACACTATCTTTACTATGAATGCACTCCTTCTTAATGTGCTTCCTTTCACTCTAGGTGCCTGAATAAGTCAAATTCTCACTATGATAGAGTTCTTTCTCTTCCACTCTATGGTCTCTTTCTTAGTTTTCTCTAAGTCTAGGTTATCATAAACTTTATAACCTAAGCAAGCTTATTGTTGATCATTTTATACCCTTCTCATGTCAACTACCATTATTAATGTAGACTTAATGGTATAGGCACCTTGATATATTGGAAACCACAAAAATCTATGAAATCCTTAAAAATCTCATCTTATATGGATTAAATGTATATATTTATGACATCACTATCACCTCATTAAATGCTCCTAATGACATTTTCAATGAAGAAACATGTGGTTAAAATAGTCACTTCCCACTCATTTCTAGGTGGATGCTAGTTATCTTAGACATTCTTCTTCTACATGTGTATCCCTGGTATGACCTTCACCTTCTTTGTGGAAACCTGGGTACAATGCCTTCCATACATATGATCCAGCCTCCTTAGTTTCACTTTGTCTTCTAGTTATGATCCTATTTCAAGCATGTTTCTCTACCTTGGTTTATTTCTTATGAATCATCTTGCCTTGGCCTATCCTACCCCATACAAATCCCTTACATTGGCCCTCCAATGCTTTGTTTCTCTCATGATTCTCTTGTACACTTTTATAATGTGTGTCTTTACTATCTATCTTATGCTCAACCATGTTGAACATATTCACTTGCCTCTTAGGGCTCTAGCATCAGATTAATTGATGCTCCTTACAATTTTGGTGTAAAATTATCACTAAAGTGGTTTTTTCTTGGGATTTCAAGTTCCTTACATGTTCATCTTACACATGTCTCTTTTGTTTCTTCTACTTGTGCCTAGTAAGCTTCACACATCCACTACCTAGATGTTTGCCTCATGCACTTATGGGTGCAAGTGCTTAACTCACCTGATTGGAATTATGCATGAAGTATTAACATATAATTTTTTGTAGCCACTGCATGCCACTCACTACCTCTATACACTATACAAGGATAAAAAAATAATTAGAAGAATGGTTTGGCTTACACCAAATGGTTTTTTAGTTAGCCTATTCCCAACTGACTTATGATCAAGAAGTTGGTGTTTTCATGGCATGAGTGTCATCCTACTACTTATATGGATTCAATCAATTGTGATTGAAAGTCCTAAGGATAATTTCCCAAGTCAATATGTGAAACTTGCATGTACCTATTTATAATATGTGGTGGATGATGTAGGGGCCCATCTACCATATTTGTAACTTTTTAGGTGCTTGAAGTACTTGGAATCATAGAGAAACACCAATGCTCCTTCAATAAAATTCTTATACTTGATATGCTTGTCATGCTAACATTTTTGGCATGCCTTCTCAATATATTGACTCCACTTAGCTTGGGCATGCTTCTCATCCAAGCACTCCAAGTCTTCCAACCTTATGCTTAAAGATTCATGCTCATCTAAGTGACCAATCTAGTCATACATAAGGATGGAACTATGAATTCTATGGGCAAAACTATTTTAGTGCCAAACACTAGTTGAAATGGTGTAGCCTTATTCATGTGCTTGTAAGTCATGTGGTATGCCCATAGTACCACTGATACATGATCATCCCAATCCTTTCTTCCAACATCACATATATTTTTTAGGCATGGTCCTTAGATCTTATTAAATTCTTTAGTTGTGCCATTTGCCTAGGGATGATAGGGGGTGGTTTTATGGTACACCACTATGTATTCAATCAAAAGGATGTCCACCATTTCATTGATAAAATGAGTGCCCCAATCATTAGTCAGACTCAATAGGCACCCATACCAACTTATGATATCCTCCCATATGAGGCACATGGCTATTATAACTATGTAGTCTTTGGTCGACATTGCTTTAGACCACTTGGTTAAATAGTTAGTGGCCACTAAAATATATCTGGCACTTATGTGTCAAATTATGGGAGACAAATTCAATGGCCCATCTCTCAAAGGGTGCCTAGGAAAGAATGGGAATAAGAGGTATATAATCCTGATGGTTGGGGATTTTTAATGCATTGGAACATGTCACATGCTTTAGCATATTCCTTTGCATCTTGAAATACGCTTGGCCACTACAAGCTTGATTGTAAAACCTAATGCATCATTATGTATCCAATGTAATGGCCTCTTGTGATCCCTTCATGCACTTCCTATAAGATGGATTCATGTTTTTGTTCCCAAACACACTAGTGTAGGACTTCATCTCTACTTAGTTTGTATAGTTCCCCCTCAATGAGCTTTAAGGGGGTAGTGTGAACCATAAGTTGTTTCTTTTCTTTAGTTGTTAAGGTCTAAGGTGCATACCCAATTGTTAGGAAAGTGAAAATATTTGATAGATCTTCTAAGATGTGTTGGGATTTATATATATTCATGTTTGAAATGTCATCCTCAATTAGTGCCACTGCATCACTATAATTGATGCAAAATAAATGGTTTAGCCCCAAGTTTTGCTTTCTAGGTTTAGCAACAATAAAAAACTAGAAATATTAGAAGAGAAAAATCCATCTACATATATGCCCTTGTAAAATAGGATTGTTCATAAGGTACTTGATTGCCTCATGATCTATGAAAAATATGAATGGGGTTACCAATAGGTATTTACTAAATTTTTACAAGGCATAGACCATTGTTAGCACCTCACACTTGGTGGTAGTGTAATTTTGCTCTGCCTACATCAATTTACTACTTGTAAAGGAGATGGGGTGGTCCATCTTGCCTTTTCTTGGTTATGCCAATATGGTGCCAAAGGAAGATCTTGAAGCATCAATGTTGACATGGAAAGTAGTAGTCTAGTCTAGAAATTATATAACTAGCATGCTAGCCAACTTTAGCTTTAGTGTTTCAAAGGCTTCCTCTTTTGCCTCACCCTAGTAGAATGGATTATCCTTACCACAAGAGCTCCTTTAGAGGCACTACAATCTTTTCATAGATATGAATGAACTTTTTATAGTATCCATAATATCCTAGAAAGGTATGAACATCCTTCTACATTGAGGGAGTCTAGAGATGGATTATGATGTCTATCTTTGCTATATCAACAAGTAAACCATCATTTTAGATGATGTGATTGAGTAATGTCCCAAATGAAGTTGTAAAATTGCACTTATTTAGATTCAAAGAGATTTGGAGCTGCCTACACCTCTCAAACATGAGGCACAAATTGTCATAGTGGTATTTTACAATACCATACATAGTCCAATCATTGAGATACACTTAGAGGAATTTATGGATAAAGTCCTTGAAAATAGTGATCACTACCTTGGAGAATATGACTAGCACATTCTTGAGCCCAAACAGAATAAAATTTTAAGTGAAACATCCCCATTCGATTACAAAGTTTGCTTTATATTATCCTCGTCCTTGATCTGCACCTAATGGTAACCTAAGAAACCATTAGTGAAGGTATATATTTCATAGCCTATGACTCTATCTAGGACCTCATTGGTGAATGGGGTTAAGAATGGATCATTGATGCAAGAAACATTAAATAATCTATTATTGACATAGATCCAAATGCACCCATCCTTTTTTATGATAATGACCATTAGGCTCACCCATTCAAATTATTGTAATAGGTAGATGATGGTGGCCAACAACAATCCATCAATCTCCATTTTTACGTTGGCATGAAGATTGGGATTCATTCGACATGGGTGCTTCTTGATTAGCCTCATGCTATCCATTAGATTGATGATCATTTTTTCAAAGGAAGGGTGAGTGCCTTTCATGTCTTAATAGCTACATGGGAACAAGTCTTGAAATTCCTTTAGGAGGTCTATAATTTGTGATATCTTTACCTCAAACTAGTAAGCACCTATAGTGGCAATATTCAAATTGCCCTCTGTGCTGATGTTTAATTTAGTTTTATTAAGTGGTGCATGGTAGGGTTAATTTATCTCCTAATGAGAATCCTCAACTTGCCTTGTCCCCTCAGTTGTTTCAATTCGAATATGCATCAGATCATCTTCATCTAGAGTTTTGTCATCCACAAGGCACACAAGTTTTTGCCTTCCTATTAGAGCCTTCCAATTGCACTCCTTCTATGTCTTTTCATCTTCCTCACTGGAGTCACTATTGAGCCCCATCTCTTCAAATAATGTTAGGAGTGCTAGTCCTTTCTCCTTTAACATTTTCATAATGTACTCTTCTAGGATAGTAGTGTCCTTAAACACTACTTTATGGATGACTTGTAGTGGCTCCAGTAGCTCTAATTTTTGCAAAGAAAGGGAGTTGTGCACAAACCTCTCCTTAAGTATTTCCCAATTTCTTATTTCATGACATGTCTCATTGACAATGTACCATGCTCACACCCATGTTTTCAAGGTCCTATAAAAATCATGC
The DNA here is from genome assembly GCA_037957365.1 of Torreya grandis. NCBI lineage: Eukaryota > Viridiplantae > Streptophyta > Pinopsida > Cupressales > Taxaceae > Torreya > Torreya grandis. Next base: position 614,403 of record JARHVA010007495.1, on the reverse strand, counting down.
ACCCATAAGCCTCTTGGCACATTCTCACCATAGATATTCCATGTTTCTTCACATAGATGCACATGTGTGATTAGATCAAAGTCATCAGAGTACGTAGGTATGTCCAAGTCCTTATTACTCTTACCAAACCTAGTGCATATTTCTACCTTCACATCCTTCCATGTGGGAAAGCTAGGTCTTTATGCTTCTCACCAATGAGTATTAGTGATTTTCAAGGTATGCACTACTATACCCATTTGATCTATTTCCTTAGGGATGTAGGATTCAATGTTATAGACATACCATTCTATGGGTTATATCTCTTCATAATTTGGGAGTGTTATAAGCTTCTTTTTACTTAGTTGAAACACCCTTTTCTCTACCTTTCAAGCATGGGGAAGCCATTTCTTCTCAGGATATTCATCTAACTAGTCTTATCCTAGCTGGCCTTAGCTTGGTGACTTGAAATAGGCAACACCTTTAGCTAGCGACCTCATAGGCCTCTTCAATCCATTGCTCATAGGCTACATCAGTTATATCAAATGTTGATCATCCTACCTCCCATTTGAGTATGCCTTGGTCATTAGGGTTGAGCTTCTTGGCACCCTATGCTATGATGTTATAAATGTGGTTGATCTCATCCTTAAGATCAATGATTTCTACATATGGGGGCCCTTGATCACTTGATAGAGGGATCACCACCCTTTTTTTCCATAGCTTGGTGACTTGAAATAGGCAACACCTTTAGCTAGCGACCTCATAGGCCTCTTCAATCCATTGTTCATAGGCTACATCAGTTATATCAAATGTTGATCATCCTACCTCCCATTTGAGTATGCCTTAGTCATTAGGGTTGAGCTTCTTGGCACCCTATGCTATGATGTTATAAATGTGGTTGATCTCATCCTCAAGATCAATGATTTCTACATATGGGGGCCCTTGATCACTTGATAGAGGGATAACCACCCTTTTTTTCCATTCTTATAATTCATGTAGCACTTCTTAAAGTGCATGTTTATCTTTTTATCATAGTACCATGGCCTTCCAAAGAGCAATGGATAGTTTTCCTACTCTGCCAACTTGATGACCTCAAAGTCATCTTAGAACTCGATGCCCATGAAATCTACAATGGCACCCTTAAAGATCCCAATAAGTTACACTTAGGTTTTTTTAGCCATGAATAACATGTGAGGAAAAGGCTTCAAGGGTGGCTACCCCATCTTTTCCCAGGTATTTTGGGTCATGATATTGACCACTATGCTCATCTCAACTAGTACTTCAAAAATCAACCACCTATTGATGGTGGCATCTATTAATAACTCTTGGTCATACTCAGTAATCTTAGTATGCCTTAATTTATGCACCCACTCCATATGTGGTGAAACAAACTCAATCATTTGAGGTATAACCTCTACTTCTAGTTTCTTCCTTGCATGATTTAACAACAAATCCTTTAGTAGGGGTAGCATCCCTTTAGTTTTTAGGAGGTGCAAGATCTTGATCAACTCCTATACTTTAACCTTTTGGACATCTTGCCTTCTATATGAAGTAGTGTCTTGTGCCTCTAAATCTTTGGCTAGTTGGAGATCACCCTATAAATTTTATATCATGTTCATTTCTTGATGTAGGATGTCTTTCTATCATGCAAGGTTAGGATGTGGTGTAGCTTTTATCTCTAGCTATGTTATGCACTTAGTGCAGCTTGATTCACCATAATCCAAACTTAGTTATTAGGTTAGTGTAGTGGTTGGATGAGTGGTAAACCCACTTGTGATTATGGCATGCACCTTCGGTAGATCCTTACAAGTTTGATATGTCTTAGGGGCCCATTTTTCCTCTTTAGACTCATGCCTAACCATTGTAACACCTTTGTCTATGCCAAACTAAACTTGAGTTATTTTCTTGTAAAAATCAAGGCATTTTTTGACCACATGTGGTCTTCAAAAATACTCACACATTGGGTGTATGGGGTAGTCACATTAATAATGTTCAAAAACCCCACACTTGTAACATGATCATGGTGGGAATCTTCCTCCACCACATCCTCCTTTTTTCCCATGTGCACCTCACTGGTTTCCATAAGCCATATTATTCTAACCATATCCTTCATTACCTTAACCCACTTGAGCATTGACTAAGGTCATTACATGCCTCACACCTCTCTCCATGTTTTGCTATATCTCATCAATGACTTGATAGTTTTATATCAAATGCATATATTCATCACACATTTTTTTAGTAAATGATGGTGTTTACTTGAATAACACACTACAATATAGAATAATTTCAAGAGTTATGTAATCCATGACAAACTTCATAATTAAGGAGTAGGGTGTGAAAATGTCTTTGTGGGTAAGTATTCTTATTATTCCACTCCATTTTATAGTCAGTATACCATAACATGTTGCAAGTGTCATGTGTCAAACTAGTAGTCAACTTTTGTAGTTGGGAGGCCATTGATGTGATTTTCACCTCCATGAATGGGTTGATCTTGATATTGGCATTACCTACTACCTCAGTTTGGAGTGTGGCTTCAAGTGTTTTATGAGGGTCCATGAAGGTCTTTATGGATAATGCTTATTTAAAAGGTACTAGCAAGCCTCAAACAAACCATTGTGCATGTTGGGAGGGGTGAATGTCATAAATAAGCTTAGATAAAAGAGTTTTGAATTGCATGTGATATAAGTACATACTCTTGGATAACCCTTGGCTAAATTCTTTGAGCATTGTGATGCTCTGCTGCTCAAATTTAGGGATATCAAACTCTTTCAAGAAGGCTTCCTTTAGTATATTATAGTAAACCATAGCCTGGTTTAGATTAAATTTTTGATACTAGGTATGGGTGTGATCTAACAGGGGGGTCATGAACTGGGTCACCTTGTGCTTAAGCTAAGTTATGCCTCAATCATGCCATTTCAGCTCACACTTTAGTAAATAATCCATGGCATTCTCAATGTCATGATATTTGGGCAAGTTCATTTCCATCTAATAGTAAATCTATCAAGGGGGTGGTGCCCAATTTTGAGGCACCTATCCCCTTTACGTCTATGTTGGAAGTGGCCCTCTAGTGATTCTAATTATAGGTTGGGAGTTGATCTTGATTTTTTCAACTATGTTATTGAGTTTGTCATTATAATACCACTCACTTTTGGCATCATACCACTTCTTATGAGACATTGTCTAGTTGGTGTACCTAACATCCTCTACATGAGAATGCCTGCACATGTGCTTATAGTTCCTAGATTGGTACTTGTTAAATTCTATATATCCTCACTCAGTTTTTTGTAGGGAATCACTTTCTCAATAAAAAACTCTTGATCCAAATTTTAAATCCTATCAAAGTTGATATTGATAATAGATTCAATTACTATTCTTATATCTTTTGATGGTGAATATAGCACATGAGTTTGTGATTTATATTTAAAGGGGGTAGGTGCTTCTAGTACATTCTTAATCACCACATCCTATAGGAACCCACTACATCCTACACCCAACTATTGAGTCTAGTATCTTGCTTATTCTTTTCTCTCTTCATGCTACTACAATTCAAGGGATCATTCCCCATGCCCTTCTCACTTTCTATGGTTCCTCTAAGTACTTCTAGGTTCTAGATCCTCCATCATCCTATGCCTTCACTAACTATAGTTTATCCTTTGAAGCTCTCAGGTGTCAGGTTGTTCTTCTTTTTCTTCCATCGCACCTTACCTACACTTCCCCTTCTCACTTTCTATGCTTGCTCATATACACAATGATTTTATCCTTCCATTCTTATAGTTTCTATACCATAATCCACCAAAATCTTCTTTAGTTTAGTGCCTAGACCTCTTATGAATGCACCCCTTAGTTCATGAATAAATTCATACTATGCTTCTGTCAAGCATGATAAATTCAACACTATGAACTCCAACACGTAATTGTTTAATACATCACACCACCACTTATCCACAATGCATGTCCAAAATTCATCTAGGCTTTCTAACCTATCTATGCACTCTTTGGTCCACTTGACATGTTAGTCATAGATTTGGATTCTAGTAGTAGTATAGGTAACCAACTATTAGTACACATGCTCAAGTATTTCATAAAAGAAAACCTCATATAAAGCATCATATATGTTTATTTTCACCCATTTTCTTAACTCCTATCCTTTACATGTGGGATATTTCTACACAAAATTATCCTCACTTGTTCTAGCCAGTTCTCAATGTTCTCAAGTGATAGTCAGAGAATCACTTTATTGCACCATTTTAACAATGAAATTCAACACATGCCCCAATAATATATTCAAAATGTTATAGAGAAGTTCACCAAGTTTTTTTTTGTGCTTAGTCATGTGCTTAGCTATCAAACCAAATTAGATCTAGACTGAATGAAGCTAGGCATTAACATAGTAAGGTTTGACACATAACATTTAACACACTATTACTTTGGCATGAGTTTCACATAAAGTGTAAGCCTTGTGCACTCACTCAAAGCATAACAGTGAAAGGAGTAATCTTGCATTAGGCTAGTTTTAGCATGGCATAACTTGGGTTTCAATGAGAAGTGCACATTTTCAAGAGGGTTTTACGTGGCCTACCAGTGCTAATTTATTCATGGGAAGTTCATTAGGTGAAAGCCTTCTTTAAGACACAAGCCCTAAGGTACAAGTTCATATGAACTAGCTATATTTAGTGCTCAATGGTTCAATCTATTTAATATCAAGTTAAAGATCATTTAGGAACCTAATCGAGTCATGGGGATGGCTTGGGTTCAATGGCTCATCCTTAAAAGTAGCACTCTAGGTATGGGTCTTAGGTTTTTGGTGCATTTAAGTTCTAACACTTAATCTATTTATAGGTAGGTTGAAGTCACTATATGGCACAAGGACACCATTAGTAATTAGGGATAGACCTCCATATCATAATACATGTAAATAAAGAACTATCTCATTATTATAGCATAACACTACACTATCTATATTTGTAAGAATCACACATTAGTTCTTCAACCACATTCTTCATTTACTTTATATTTCATCATATAAGGTTAAAGATCTTAAATAGAGAATATTATGTTTAATACATAACACAGAACACATGCTCTTCCATTTCACTAATCATGCCCAGAGGCTCATATGTGAGCTTTGGCTATACATTCAAATTCCTAAACTATCTTATACAAAATATATTTACTTAGGTTAGCTCTCTATTTTTCCAAATCTATGTTACCCTAGTTACTTCTTTTGATCTTCAAATTCAAGCCTTCTTTTATAGGCAACTGGGCATCTCCTTGTCAAGTCAAATAGGTGCATGCTAAGTGATGAGTTGTCATGAGTCTGCCATCTCCACTATGTTGTCTAGGTTAGATGAGTGCATGTTGTTTGTTGATCTATCACTGGGAGTCACAATCCCACCTAATCTACTCTTATGACATCCATAATTCTTGAGCCACCATGTATAAGTTATGGCATGGATGTCCTTTGAAATTTGGCACTATATAGCTACCTAGAAACAAGTGTAAGAACCTTGGGGACTCCTCCAATTGGTGTCATAAGGTATAAAGGGGGAGAAACTACTCCAAAGATTACCTCATGTCAAGATATGTCCAATTGGTTTGGTCTACACAGTTGCTGCAAAAGGGGGCCTAACAAATAATGTTAGTATCTCCATCTAAGGAAAGGTATTACTCTACTTTTAGATTTCAATTTAGTTTTACTTTTAATGTAGTTGAATATGAGGCCCTAATTCATGGCCTTGAGTGGGATAAAAAAAGAGGTATGAAGGAGTTATAAGTTTATGGTGATAGTGAGTTGATTATGAATCAAGTGAGAGGTCAAAATATGATTAAGAATTATTTACTTAAATCTCATAAGCATAGAGTGTGGGATCTTGTAGAATATTTTCAAGATTTCAACATTAAATATATACCAGGAGAAGATAACAAACATGTTGATAGGTTGGAAAGCATTAGATCTCAGTTTGATATTTTAAAGTTGATAAGAGATGACAAGAACCATCCTCATGTCAAAGTGATTATAAGGTCCTTTATACCTGATAATGTCACTAATTGGTAAGTATTTGATAATGACAAACAAATAGATCTTTTTATACAAGAGGAGGCTGAGATTTCTTCAAAAATCTAGTCTAAACTACAATATTAATATGGAGGGTATATTATATAATTAATACAAACAAGACTCATATAGGCTTAGTCACACTTGAAATTATTTTTAATGATGATGATTGGTTAAAGAAGGAAAATATAAGCATGTCTACTAAATAAGAGAAATATGAGAGAGTAAAAATCTTTAAAGATAAGTTTCTTTCTCTTGGGAAGGTATGTACTAGTGAAGAAATGTATTCTTTCATTGAATTATGCAAATAATTTTTTGATATCTTTTCATGGGAATATAGTGATTTAAAAAGTTTTGATCCAAATATATCTCAACATACCATATATTTATATGATAATTATAATCCTATCAATCAAAATCAAAGGCCAATCAATCCTAATATTAAGCCTCTTATGAGAAAGGAGCATACAAATTTGATTGAGTTTAAAATCATTTTTCCTATTAAGCATTCATCTTGGTTAGTAAAATTAGTCTTAATAAGGAATAAGAATGGGGAAATTAGGTTATGTGTTGAATTTATATATTTGAATAGAGATTACTTGAAATAACATTGTTCTCTTCCTTCCATGGAGCAAATTTTGAAAGTTATGGCTGGTAGTGAAAGATTCTCACTCCTTGATGGATATTCAGGTTATAATTAGATTTTGGTAAAGGAAGGAGATTAATAAAAGATTAGATTTACCACTAAATTGGGAACATATGATTATAGGAAAATCCCTTTTGGTTTTTATAATGCTGTGGAAACCTTATAGCATGTAATGGATATGGATTTTCAAGGCCTAATAAATGATAAAGTGCTGGTGTATCTTAATGATATCACAGTCTTCTCTAAGGATACAAAAGATCATTTGAATCATATTACTAATATTTTTGAGAAATTTATATATTTTGGAATATATATTAATGAAAATAAGTGTATTTTTATTTTTCATGAAGGAAAATGTCTGGGGCAAATTGTTTCAAAGAAAGGTCTATCCATAGATCCTAAAAGGGTGAGTGCAATCTTGGAATTGACTTTACCTAAACACAAGAAAGGTTTGAAAAGATTATTTAGAAAATAAATTTAATAAGGAGGTTTATTATTTATTTTAATAATTTATTCAAACCTCTAACCTCTATTCTAAGGAAATATGAAGTGTTTACTTGGACAAGGAGAAGGAAGGAGAGTTTTGAAGCTATCAAGCAAGCTATTGCTCAAGCTCCAACTCTTGCAAGTCCTAGTTACTCAAAGGATTTCAACTTGTATACTTTTTGAAATGAATAATTAATATCTACCATGCTCACTAAATTAAAAATAAAATAAAACTTGGAGCAGCCTATTACCTTTTTTAGTCAAGGATTGGAAGGCTATGAGGTAAGGTACACTTATGTAGAGAAGCAAGTACTTTCAATTGTTACAAGTCTAAAGAAGTTTAGGCACATGTTATATAATAATAAGATTAATATATTGGTAACTCATCCTAATTTCAAATACTTCTTTTTGAGTAGATTTTTAAATGAAAAATGAGTTGGTTGGATTATAAAAGTAATAGAGTATGATGTATAAATCAAGACAACCAAGCTAGTGAAAGGGAAGGGATTATGTGAACACCTTGATTCATATTTAAAGGAAAAAAAAGAAGATATTTTAACCTTAAATATGATCCTATGATATAAAAATCATTACCAATGAGGATTTGGACACAATAAATGATTAATTTTTTTCAAATTGGTGAATGTCCATAAGGCCTATATAGAGCCAAAAGAAGGTACTTCATATTACAATCCATTCTTTATGTACTTGTTGATGGAGTATTGTTTAATAAATATTTATTAGGTATAATATTGATATTTGTTGAATTAAATCAAGTTGAAAAGATATTGTTTGAGTTTCATGATGGACCAATAGGTGGTCACTTTGTTTAAAGGACCATAGCTGCCAATATTATGAGAGCTGGTTATTTTTGACCTAGTTTGCTCAAAGATACTCATGATTTTGTAAGTAAATGTCTTAAATGTTCCATATTTAATGGAAAATAAAATATTTTATCTTTACCTATTCATCCAATACAAGTAGACCAACTTTTTATGCAATGGGGTCTAGATTTCATAGGCTTAATCAACTCACCTTTTAGTGTTGGTCACAAGTGGGTACTAGCTACCATAAATTACTTTACAAGATGGGTGGAGGATCTAGCTCTCAAGGAAGAAAATGAAATTTTAGTTTTAAACTTATATTAAGGCATAGTGAGAATATATGGGGCTCCTTCAATAATAATTTTAGACAATGCATTGGATTTCCTTAGGATGAAGACAAGTGAGTGGGCTTTGAAACATCGTATTTATCTTAGTAATTCCTCCAAACATTATCCATAAGGGAATGGAATATATGAGTCCACTAATAAGAATCTAATTAGGATTACCAAGAGAACAATGGAGGAGAACCAAAGAACTTGGCATTCCCAATTGAAGGTAGCTCTTTGGGCTAATAGAATCACCCTCAAGAGAGCCATTGGAAACTCACCATATACACTTGTTTATGGAAGAGATGTTAGATTGCCTATTTCACTTGAATTACCAGATTTGGATCTCACTTACCAGTTGGATTTGATGGAAAATGAAATCATGGAGGTTAGATTATGTGAATTGATGGATCTTGAAGAAATAAGGGATCAAGTTATGCACACTATGAGAGCTCACAAAGATCAAGAAGAGAGATATTTTGAACATTGTTATAAAGTGGGATGAAGATAGGGATAAGCCTAGAAAACACACAAAGTTTGATGCTTTATGGAGTAGCCCTTATGTCATCACTAAATGCAAGAAACACAATGCTTTTCAACTCTCAAAGTTGGATAGAGAGGAGTTTCATCTCTTAATCAATGTGATCTATCTTAAAAATTGTTACTAAAGTTATCCTCTCTCTTTGTACATAGTTATTATTTTTCTTGTTTCCCCTAAGTGCTTGTGCACATATGTGGGTCTTGTTGGTGTCTTATTTTGTTTTGTTTTTTTTGGTGTGGTGTGGGTTTTGTGTGTGTTTTAGGAAATTCCTTACTATTTTTATTCAATAATTCATTGACTCCCTTGGCCCATAGATAGGATAAGGCTACCAATATTTAGTATAGTAGGCATACTACACCATTAAGTCACCATTTTGTTGACCAAATTTGACCCTATAGGTTAAATTGGGACCCCTATAGGTAAAAACTTGATCTTTAGATGTTTTAAAGGTATAATATTTTTTAATAGGATATGTTAAAGTCTATTTGATGTAATTTAATTCTTTTTTATCCTTAGTCATGGTCCGATTAGTTTATATGTCATTTTGAATTGCTTAGTAGGCATTTAGGGGTCATAACTTCAAGTGGCATGGTTTTCAAGGTGTATAAGTGTCTTATTTTTATTTAAAATGCCCAATAAGTCAGATTCCCTATCAATAATGTTAGTCCCATCTGAAAATTGTAGGCTATCTAAAAAAAGATCAAGAAATCAACTAAAAAAGGAAGAATTTGGCATGGCCCATGAGGGAATGTGGCACATGCGATAAGGTAATGTATTATCTATTAATATTCCTCAAATTAATATTAGTTATTGAAATTATTTTTAATTTCTAAAAATAGTCCAAAACCATTATGTTCCTTCTTCACCCTTTAAGACACAAAAATGGTCAGTAGGTTTATGCTTGGTACAACCAGTTGAAGAAGTTTCAAACCAAAATACTTTGGGTGGTGATATTACACTTAGAGAAATAAATTTTAATAATTTTTTTCAAAATATGGGTCAAATTTTCTTTGTAAATCATCTCTAACAAGTTGATTGTGTTTTTTTGCTCACTATTTCCTGCACACTATATGTTTTTTTATAATTTACACAAGTTCATATGATAAAGTTGGTGAAGTTATTTATATATGATGTTGGATATATCATAAAATTATTTACATTCTTGGTTTCATTTTTCATGGTGTTTTGATAGGAAAATCATCTCATGTTGTAGGAAGGTGCCACCATGTGAGGTTTCAGTCAAATTTTCCTTGTTTGCATATTACTTGGTTCTCTATAAAGGTGTCATGTGAATAGGATATGATTTTTAAAATGTATCAATGCCATAATTATAACCTCTTTCCATATTTAACATTACAATACCATACTTTGATCAAACATTTAGTCTTTCCATACAGTCAACTCTTTACCCATTCTGACTTGTAGCCATGTTGAATCACATGTATGAAACTATCTAGTGTGCTCATGAAGGTGTAGTGAAGGACTCAAAATGTTTAAAATGTAATTATAAGTGGTAATAAACAATTTATACCCTATAAATAGTTTATAAAGGGACTGTGTCAACCAGATATAACACATACACATAGTCCGCCATGAATATGCACCTAAAGGTGCTATGGAGAGACAGTGTGTCACATTGAAATGGAGATATCTTGACTTGATATAAATATTCAAAAGTTGGATTGTATCTATTTTAAAATTTTAATTAATTAAAATTATGGTTCGAGGTTCAGACACCATATATATGATTCATGTTTCTGCCCACTATCCTATCTATAGCTCCATTAGCACGTATAAGAGAGTAAGAGTACTAAGATGGAGTTTTTGACCTTGCTTCAAGTATTCCATGAGGAAGGGGTTATGTTTTGAAAGTTTTACAAGGTATAATAATCAATATAAGGTGATAAACTCATGTTCATTTCCTAAACTCACATATACTGCTTGCATACAACTCTCAGTGCACCTACAAGTGCCCTCATGAAAATAAACCATGTTTAAAAGGAGAATCTAAGTTGGATAGGATTATATATAGTGAGAATATTATATTTGAAACTTTTTAAAAGGTATAAAATACATTGGAAACCATATACCATTCATGTTTCTCATTAGATCATCTACTACCTATACTTTGGAACAACCACCTATAGGTGGCTTAATGGAGACTAAGCAAGGTGGAAACATAATTTTGGGAGTTTGTTTTAATCTTTTCCAATGTCTGTAAGAGTGGAAGAATGATATAGTTTTTAATATGTAATATATTTATTTTTATAATGAATTAATGATTCATGATTAACATGAGATGACTGAGTTCAGGGACATTTTCACTAAAAGGTGAAAATAAAGGTCTAGGCCAATTTGTCAAAGTCTTATAGTAGGGTTACCAATACTTTTGACGCATTATAATGGTAAAACCTCATAAATATACATAAGAGAGGATCTCTAAAAAATTATATAGTAATTTTAATAAAGGAGGGTGTTTTTTAGAAGACTCAAAGTTTCTCATTTGAGCACTAAAATCCTTCATTGACATCTACAAGTCTTGAATCTTTGAGTGACTTTTGTATTCCAAGTTGGTAATTTAGATCATGAACCCATTATTTAGTTATTAAAAATATTTTAAATTATAATTTTTTATCTAAATAACCATCAAAATGAGATGATATATTATGTTTTATTTCATTTACTCACCTAGAGGTTTCTCTTACCTAAGAGCTTGACCTACCACTGATTGCAAACTCTCACAGTCCATAATGTGCTCTTAAGTATGGAAACCTAAAAACATTGGGACATATATCAGTTAAAATTTATTCCTAAGACCACATAGGATTACCATGGTCTGTATGACATAGGTTTCAAGGATAAAAGTCACCTACAGGGTCCTATTTGTCTCAACAAAGTTGACTATGTTTGAATGTGATAGACAATGAGCAAGTTTGAGGTTGTAAGTGTTGGTAGTGCATAATTATGATGTATATGTGTCATAATAAATTTTTAATGACCATATTATTTTATAAATAAACCTATTAACATTTAATTTAATATAAACTATGTAGGGATCACCTATAGGAAAGAGAAACATAGTCAAGAAATTGACCTCAGTCTAGGCTAATCATAGTAAGGCAAGAACCAAGCAAAGTTTTGAAAAGGATATAATGGTTTAAATTATTTAAATATCCATAAATAAAGGTATTAAAACCTGTTTATACTCTAATTATGGGTAAAAATAAAATAAAGGACCTTATTGATACAGTACATAGTTTAGAGTGTTAACCTTACACATAGTCTACCTTCTCAGGGGTCTATTTTGGTTTTTTTCAAGATATTTATGGTAAAATGATATGAAAAAAAGATAAATTTTTGTTTATATGGTCCTAAAAATGTTTATAATCTCCTAAAATAATCATTTGGTCTAATAAAATAGGGTAAGTTCCATCTATTGTCTCATACAGGGGGCATTCCCTTTATGCATAAATCCTATATTTCTAAGAAAGGATGATAAAGGAATTAACTAGGAGATAATTGAAAATTAAAATAATGTGTGGAAAGTTTAATCACACATAATAAAAGATTAATAATATTTTTGAGAAGGAATAATCCCAACAGGGTGGTCTAGACCCTCAAGGTTGCAGTCAGGTTTATCAGGCATAGTTAGGCCTAGAATCCAAATGGTAGGTCATTTTAAATTATAACTATAAGAGAGAATTAAAATGGATTGTATCATGTTTTAAGGTTAATTTTATATGTTTTAAATATTTCAACTTTCATATAAATCATAAAAAATCCATTTTTGGGCTTAGAGACAACTCAAGGGTATGCAGAATGAAGGTCCAAGCTCGATATGCTAGATTGAAATGCTCACATATCCTTTGACACTTTGCATGGATATAAAAGAATTTTTTAGGGGTTTATATGGGTATTAAACATAAATATTTTGAAATTTATTGGTATTTTTAAAATCATAGCTTTATGAACAAAGCTTAAGAGTAGAAGGACTCAAAACCCTCACAAACCCTAGTTCTAGACCTAATGTAGGAAATGAAGATGGGGAGATATTAAAATGGACTATAATTAACATGTAAGTGGATGAAAAATTTATAGGAATCTTTATGGATACTCTCCATCCTTTTGGATTGTACATAATTATATGGATGGAGTACAAAATAGGGTATTTTTGATAGTTTTGTGTGTTTTCCAAGTTATAGAAGGATTTTGAAGATGTCAATCACATGGGAGGGAATATTTGGACATAATATAACTCCACATGAAAATTTATTGATTTATAAAAACTCTTAAGTGCTTCAACAATATTTATCATCTTAGCCAATCAAAACTAGCACAGTGAACATGATAGTGAGAAGGGTGAAAAACATCAAGTAAGCTACTTTGAAGGTGTGCCTAATGCCTATAATTTCATGGATGGATTTAAAACATTTAATTCACCACATTTTTTTTATTTTTATGAGAAAATAAAACCTTTCTTGAAGCCAAGTGTGTAATATGTGTGAAATAGGGAGTTTTTTTTACTACAAATAGTGATGGCTCATTTTCAAAGGAATTTAGGTGATTATGAATGCAACCAATGCATGAAAAAGCATGTATATAATCCATACCTATTATTTAAATAATTATATATATCCCTAGTTATTTTTTGGATGTTCCAATAGAGCTAGATGATGAAGATAATTTTCTTTTGTAGAATAAGAAGTTTTGTGCCACATTTCATGAGCTGTATAGTTTGGAGAGATAGTTGTCCTATCAGAACTTACATGGTTTGTATCCTAATTCATTATTATTCACATGTAACTCCTCCTTTTAACATTACAAGTGTCTGAGAGACCTTTATACTTATCTTTTCTTGTTTCTCTCTCAAATGTTATAAGTAATGACTTTTTGAGTTCTTTGGGGTAGCCTCCATTGGTTAATGGTGAAACCCTAGCCACTTTTTTATTTTAATGTATCTTTAATAAATAATAAAGTTAATTTTCCTACTTACATGATCAATAATTGATTCTTATTACAATTTTGTTGATCTTGTCTAGTAAAAGATAGTCTTTTCTAGCATGTTATCTTTGATTGTCCATCAAATGTGCAAAAAAATAATTATTACAGGGATTTATTGGTGTTATTTATTAGTGTATGAGATTTTTATAAGTGTTTTATGATTTTATTCTCCAAAGTATCATCATCATCCTTCTTAATCATCAATATACCTCTTGAACCTAGTATATGAAGCATTGATGTAACAATTTATCTTGAGTTGTGAGTTATGTGTGAAAGAAGCTTTGATTTTCTCTAAGTATTATAAGTTTAGTCAATAGGAGGAAAATAATTATTTTTACATCACCTTTTATATTTTTAAGTTTTATATTCTTAACCTTTTTCATGCAAATTTGATAAGTAAAGAAGTGTTGAAAGAGTGCATCAAGGGAATGAGCCCTTTCACATATTTATCTCACCTATTGGTTACCCACATCTTGTGAGATGTTTCCATTGTGCTACTTAGATGAGGAAAGCTGAGACATCTCCTCAAGGGGTGTAAATCCAAGTGATAATAGTTATTGTTGTGGATGTATGTGTTTCTCTACGCTTTTACTTGTTACATTCAGAAGAAGAAGAAACTAAAGTTAATGGTCAAGGGTTTGTATGTTACTCGGATTAAGTTGCGCACCATATCCAGACATTATAGGAACTCCTCTTTGGCTATGGAGAAAGACACCTGTAGATAAGAAAGAAAATCAAACAAAGAGAATGTTAGAGAGATATATGGTGGACTGCCAAGCAATATGCTCAGTCCCAAAAGCGTAAAAACTTCCTTGAGGGATGACAGTCCACTATTTATGAAAAAGAGTGTTGTATAAATAGAAATAATGAAAGACTAAGAAAGAGAAAGTAGACAATGTGTACCTTCTCTATGTTATTAGTCTGTCACAGTCACTGATGTCGGTATTCATGTCAACATTAGTTGGTCAATATGTCGACGCCGGTTATATTACTGATGTCAGTAGGGGTAATGGGCCTTGATGCTGATGTCAGTAGGGGAAATGGGCCTTAGATGGGTTTTAGGTAATGTCTATGGTTGATAGAGGAGTCTAGGAGGTTTAAGGGTCTGTGCAAGCTTGCAAGATAGTGAATAGGGTCTGAGAGGGGGCAAAGGTTAGGGATAGGTATGAAAAGAGAATAAGAATAGAAGGAAGGCTTCTCTGCCTTTCTATGGAAGAGGTCAGGTCTAGTTGATAGTATTTAGAAATAATAACTAGAAAATGATTGCTAATGTACTCTAAATTACTGAAATAAGATAGAAGAATACTTAGCTCTGTTTGGATGAAGAACCAAGAGTGTCAGATGTTTGTTCTTGATGCGGTTGATGTAGAAGACTTCATACAACCTTCCAATCCAATGTCTGGAGTGAATTTTGTAGAGTTTTTGTAGCCTAGAGAGTGATGATCAAATTCTCATGCCTTATCCCAAAGCCTACCTTTGATATGCAAAGAGTCAAGGAGCTAGAGAGTTCACATTTGGGCCTCCAACCAAGGTTGGAATTTAGTTTTAAGTAATCGACGTCAGTGATCCCACCGGCATCGGCTGATGATTGATCGACGTTAGTGGCTAGAGAATGGGTAAAAAGGCTATTTTTAGCCTTTTGCCTATTCCTCCATCTACCAAGTTTACTTGCCATTGGTGAATGGTCAAAAGGTGGGTTTAATAGGTGTGAGAGTTAGTGAGAGAGTTGGAATAGGTCTTAGGTAATTATGATTTGGAGGACTTAGTCATAGGGTGATAAATGGTCTAAGGGTGAGGTATCCAAGGTGAGGTGTCTAGGGTGATGTCATTAATTTAAAATAAGTAATTTATTTTAAATTAATAAAGTGTGAAAGGGACTAAGGGGAGTTAACACAATTTTGGTGTCTACATTTGCCCCTTTTTGTCTTGTTGGTTGTTCTGACAAACTACAAGACAAAAATAGGAGTAAGTTTCCCCAAGTATGGGATAAGGTGTAGGTTGCCCCAAGTATGCGATGAGGTATTCCCCCTCAAAGTGGGAGTCGAGAGAAGGTGACCTGATATCAGGTGCCAATTTGATAGGCAGTGGATGGGTATGGTGAAGTTGGAGTGTGAACGCTAAAATAGTTGAGATTGCATGTATACCACTTCACATGATAGGTAGGTCAAATTGTCACAGGCAAGGTCAAGGAGTGATAAAATAAAAGTAACCAGGCCCTAACTTTTAGTTGTAGCTGATTGGGTTATTCGATCCAAGCTATAGCTCCAATTGGTCATCGTGTTCCAAGTATCCCAAGCTCAGGAAGTGCTCCTGTAAAACACAAAAAATGTCACAAATATTGGGGATGAACTTAAGCATGATCCATCAATAGGTGTGAGGGTCATAGTGTGGGTTGCATACAATTTGCTAACTATTCGTGAGGTAGCATATATGAAATCAAAACAACCAAGGCAAAGTTGTCTCAAAAGTGGTCGTGGTTTGAGGAGATAGTCATGATCTTCAAGGTCATTGGTCGAGTCAGGCTGAGATATAAGTCAACTCAAGTGGTGTGTGTTGTGGTCAGGGAGATGTATGTGATCTCCAATGTGCCCCATGAGAAGTTTAGGTAACTCATTCAATGTCAGGGCTGATTGTTTGGTCATGATTTTGGGTTGGTATAGATAGTTGGTGCATTAGATGGATGAACAAAGGAATGGCCGAGCTAACCTTAGAAGACCCCATGTCAACTGAGTGCTACCTACATAGCCCCTATTTGAAGGGCCTCAGGCCAATGTAGTTCTCCCAAAAGGGAAGAAGAGAGTCGATTATGGATTGGGTTTCACTAGGTTAAGTCATGGTTAAAGGTGAAATGGTTTGTCCATCAGGTAGATGAACAAATGAATGGCTGATGTCATTAGGGAGACGAATGGGCAAATGGCCGAGCTAACCCCAGAAGACTCTGTGTCAACTGAGTGCTACCTACATAGCCCCTATTTCAAGGGCCTCAGGCCAATGTAGTTTTCCCAAAAGGGAAGAAGAGAGTTGATTATGGATTGGGTTTGACTAGGTTAAGTCATGGTTAAAGGTGAAATGGTTTGTCCATTAGGTAGACGAACAAATGAATGGCTGACGTCATTAGGTAGACAAACGGGCAAATGGCCGAGCTAACCCCAAAAGACTCTATGTCAACTGAGTGCTGCCTACATAGCCCCTATTTCAAGGGCCTCAGGCCAATGTAGTTCTCCCCAAAAGGGAAGATAGAGTCAAAGAGGTTGATAATTGGTTTGGTCATGTTAATGGTTTAACACTTCCCATATGTCTGATGGTACATGCGTGAAATGATGAGTGTATGATGATGTTACAACCTTTTCCATATTATGTGATGGTGTATTCTATAACATAGGTTATGTGGTTTTTCATCCCTAGCAATTTTCTATATTGGTGATGGATGTATGCTAAAAATGAAATGAGTTTATTTATGCTTCAGCACTTTTCGTATTGGTGATGATATATGCTTGACATAAATTGTGTTTGGTTGTTAGTTTCCATGTGTATTGTTTTCCATAGAAACTAATGTGAATAGGCTATGATAAATAACACAAATTGATATTTGCATTTAAATAAATCATGAGGTTATGTTAATGGTTAGAAAATGTTTTGGTTTGGTTTGGAAAATGATTTGGTTATATGTGACAAAGGTATGTAAGAAGTGAAAGGTGTATTGCTCTTTCATTGACAAGGACCATAATGATAGCATAGATAGGGTTGTTACAAACAAAGGCCCCATTCATGCATTACGTCATTGACCATTGTTTGTGTTAAAGAAGTATTCAAATCATTTGATGTTAAGTGAGCTCAAAATCCCTTGGGTATGTTGGGGTAATAGGTTTGATTATGTGAGATGTGAGGATAGCGTAACCCTTTTTAGCAAGGATAACTTTTCCCATTTTATAGGTGACCCTGAGAATGACTATAGGCAAGTCCATGACTTAATAGTTTGTCAGTCAAATTTTTTTTTTTTTTGTAGACTGATCAATGTAGGAAGTCTATGTGGGGATGTTTTGTTTTATGGTCATATGTGAAGCTGATCAATGAGGGAAGCTTCTGAGAGAGTGCTATTTGTAACAAAATTTGGGCATAGCCATCCTTCGAGGGAGTGGTCTATATTCTGTTTTGTATGGTTGAATGTCTTTGAATAGCCATCCTTCAAGGGAGTAGTCTATTAATTACAACAATAATGCAGCTGCCCTTTAAGGGAGTAGTCTACATTTATAGTTTATGACCTTTGAATAGGCATCTCAATTTTACATTTTATTATATTTTTAACTAGACTTTTAGTCATGGACTAGTCTATAGAGGTTTAAGGGTTTCCCTTTTATTAGGACAAAGCATTCATGCTTGACAAAAGGGTTAACTAATGTTTGTAGGAAAAGGGTTGAAAGGAAAAGGAATGAGGATGATGGGGGTTGCTCAAGGGATGAGCTCAAGTTAAACATCAAGTGAATGATTACTTTATTAACAATAGAATGGTCGTAGATGTAGGGCATTAAGGGGCTCAAGTTCTGGTCGGCCTTCAGGAGAAGACAAATGTTAAGTCCCTGATTCATGTGTTATTATGTAAGGTACGAGCCAATTAGGAGCAAACTTGCCTTGTTGGCTTCTTTCGATATTGGTCATGTGTTAGAGATGATTAAGAAGTTGGTAGTTTGGTCGATGTCATGATAGTTAGTATAAAGTTGAATTCCCCACGTTTCTTTTGTAACAGGGACAATGTTTGACACCCATTGCGGATAATCAATGAGTTGAATAATGAGATGAAGAGAAGATGATGAAGCTTCTCTTTAATAAGAAGTGTGACGTGAGGATGCATCTTGTGAAGCTTTTGCCTGATAGGCTTAGTTTGAGCGGGCAAGATCTTGATCTTCCAGGTTGTAGTTTGGAATCTCAAAATCATGGATGGTGATGGAGGCAATGGTTGGTAATGTTTTGACTAAAATAGCGAGTGGTTGGGGGTCTTCAGGTTGGACCTTCACTACCTGTAAAGCTTTAATCAAGGTTTGGCGATGTTGTGGAGAGTTTTTTATTGGGTCATACAAAGATGTCTTCATAGGGGTTTGGTGAAGTTGTTTCACTTTGGAGTCATGAAGTGGCTTCGAAGATGTTGGTTGGGATGTGCCCAAGATAGAAATCTTGGGTTTTGGTGGTTGAGAAAGCTTAACGAATGCATATGTCCAAGGGATAGAAACCTTCTCTTTTCCTTTATCCTTCCTGGTTTGTGACCTGGTGGCCATATTGATAGTGTTGATTTCAAACAAAGGGGGAGAAGGTGGTAGAGAGACCATAGTCTGATGATGGGATCTTGATGAAGGTGAGGATGTTTGGGAGATAGGGGATGGTGTCAATGGTTTGGTTAAAGGGTGGTTAAGAGGATCCTTAATGAGAAGGGTTTCCTTTTTTAGGTGTTGACGAATGACAACCTTAAGAGTGCAGTAATGCTCAATGTCATGCCCAAGTGTGTGATGATACGCACAAATTTTAGTGTCGTCGAACCAAGATGGTTTTGATCTGAGAGCTTGGTATGGATTAATAGGTGGGAGGATGATGGTAGAAGTCTGTAACAATTGACATAATAGCAAAGCATAGGACCCCACTAATGGTTTTACATTTGTTGTTGCAGTAGGGGTTGAAAACTTCTATTTAGGAGTTGTAAGAGGAGTTTTTTGTACCATCTTTTTGTTTGGTGGTGTGGCCACATGCGTGGATGACACTTTTGTGGTGAGAGGTGTTGGATGTTTTGGAGGAGGTATGTTTTTGATGGGCAAAGGTAGTAATGGAGGTGATTTGTTTTTGTTAGGTGTTAGAGTAGGGAGCACTCCTATTAAGGTAGAAGGGTGCAGACCCAAAATAGAGGGCAATAGTGATGGTGGGGGAGGAGTTCTCCAACATGTTTTAGTAGCCTTCTTTAATATAGTGTGAGGGCTACTATTGTGTGGGGTGAGGTTCAAGTCCACCTTCACTTGTGGGTGAGTGAGGTTTGATATAGGGCACATACCGAGAGATTTGATTTGTTTTGGCATAGTGGATGCCTGCGTGGGTTTGGGTTCAGGTGTGAGCGGAAGCGTGTGAGATGTAGTGATCTCAGGCAAAAGGTGAGAGAAAATCATCATTGGATCTTCCTTAGCCAAAGTGGGTGAAGTGACAAGTTCTTCTCTCGGTGGAGAAGGGATTCGAGAATGTGGCTCTTCAGTTGGATTGAGCACAAGGATGATCATGGTTTCTGCATGTGGTCTAGTAGTGGGAAAGGTATGATCCCCCATTGATGATAAGTAGGATGAGGGCAATGTTACTGGTGATGGTGGCATCAAAACATCCTCCAATATGGGAGAGGTCAAAGTAGCCTCTCCTACATGTGAAAGAGGGGTGGATGGAGGATTATCCTCCATCTATGAAGGATAAAAAGGAGAAGAAGGCTCTTCTACCTATGGTGGACAAATAGGAGAAGAAGGCTCTTCTACTTGTGGTGGACAAATAGGTTGACTAACCTATTCAGACTGTGGGAGAGGTTGGTTAGAAACCATGTTGACCGTGCGTATATTACACTCTTAAAGGTCATCGGTTATGGTCTAAATGTTATTATGACTAGGAGGATGGTTAGGGAATGGTTGCCTAAAGATATCTATGTTTTGGTTAGCCAGCACATTTGGGTTATCCAAAACAAGATCCCGCTTGTCTAACATGTCTTAAAAAATGTTTTTGATAGTTTTGCAATTATCTGTGTTATGACCCTTGACACGGTGATAGTTACAAAAGTCATTTTCCCTATACCATGTTGGGATGGCTCGCGAGGGATCAAATTAAGGTGGTGGTCAAATTTAAGGGAGGTCAAGGACTCCCTGCTTTACTAGTTTATCCAACATAAAAGCGTATGATTCTCCTATTGGAGTATATTGATGCTGTACTTATTGTTATTGGAATTGTTGTGTAATGCTTTATGATGTAGAGGGTTCAGATTGGTTAGTTATGATAGAAGAAGATGATCTAAGTACCACAGGATTTGTTGATCCCTTGGATTTGGAATTGGAAGAAGAAGATTTGGATGAAGGGTCATTTGATTTTACATTAGTATTTTTACTACGCAGTTTGACTTTGTTTTCTTTGATAGCATGGAGTTCAAGCTTCTTAGCCATGGTGAAAGCTTAGTCAAATGTACGAAATGTTTGGACTTGCAAAGTAGATGAGATGTGTTTGGCACATGCTTGTGAAAAGAGCTCAATGAGCTCAGGTTAGGGTAAAGAAAAGGAGAGTTGGTTGATTAAAATTCTCCATCGAGCAACGAAATCATCTATTGATTCATCATCGAATTGTCTAATAGAATATAGGTCTGTGATAGAGACCTTTTTAGTGATGTTGATTGAAAAGTGGTTGAGAAATAGTTGAGCTAGTTGAGTGAAGGTAAAAAGAGAATGACTGGTAATAGAACTATACCAATCAAGGGCGGTGCTAGAAAGTGACATGGGGAATGTGCGCAGTAATAATGCATCATTATGTGCTATAAGGTAGCAAGCGTGTCTAAACACTCATAGATGTTGTTGTGGGTCCTCTTTACTCTAAAAATGAGTAAATTTTGGGAGTTCCCACTAGCTAGGATATGGTTGAGTAGGGACCAAATGATGGATAGGCTCATTACAGATTTGTTCATATGAAAGAACATTCTTTGAACCTAAAATAGATGTCTCAAGGTTAGACATCTTATCCATCAACATCTTGATTAGATCAGCTGATGGATTGGTAGGAGGGGCACCCCCTAGATTGTAG
Source organism: Torreya grandis (assembly GCA_037957365.1). Lineage (NCBI taxonomy): Eukaryota > Viridiplantae > Streptophyta > Pinopsida > Cupressales > Taxaceae > Torreya > Torreya grandis. The sequence continues at coordinate 592,751 of JARHVA010007495.1, read as the reverse complement.
GGTACCTGGAAGACATTGGGAGGGGCATATGATGTGCTAGGTTGCGTTTGTATAGGTTCAACATATTGGTAATTCATCATAGGGACTGATATTAAGGTCAAGGGGACTTGTGCCATGGAGTTGGGGGGCACAAATTGACTAGGTGCTACCAAAGTAGGTTGGATGGTGGAAACACTAGTTAGAGGATAGGTAGTTACTCTTATATTTGTAGGTGTAAGAGAGAGTGGGATGGAAACTAGCAAGTTTTGAAAAGGTGTTGAACTTGTTTGAATTATTTGTGGTCGAGAGGGTACGGAAAACCCAATTTAGATAGGTCCAAAAATGGAAGGGGAGGCCAAATCTTGAATTTTAGCAATGGTTGGGTCATTAGTTGAGGCAATGGCCTGAGTAACCATGGGTTGAGTAACAAAGGCTGTTGATATATTTGCCATTTCAACTAAGGAAGTTGGCATCCCAAGAACAGGGTTACCTAAAGGATCTCACGTTTGGCTTCTCGCGAGGTAGTGTTGGAGAGCCTTGATGTTGAGGTCAAGGAATCTCTCAAAGTCTTGATCCCCTGTAAGAACAATAGGTGGTTGGTTCGAGGTTGGAGTATGCTCAGTGTCTGAAGGATACTCCATTAGAGGACTTGTTATGAAAGGTGAAGGTGGAAGTGGTTGTTGCCTTGCATGGTCAATAAGAGTTTTAGCTTGACTACGTGTCAAAACCATTCAAGGCAAAAAAATTTCAGGTTCTAAGAACTATATATTCCAGTCTTAGAGTTCTAGAATGTGTGTTTGATAGCCAAAAAGTCAGGTTTTGAACTTGCTATTTTGAAAGAAATATTTTTGACAGTGATCGACGTCAGTTAAATAATTGATATCGGTTATGTAGAGTTGTCGAGGTCAGTGGTATAACTAATGTTGGTGAGATGAGTTGCCAACATCAGTGGAAAAGTCGATGTCAGTGTCTGTGTATTTCTAAAAACACAAAAAATTGATATTTTTGAAAAAAAGAGAAATTTTGAGTTGTTTTTGGATCTCAAAATGCGACCTCACTAGCTCAAAAAATCAGATACAGTCAGAAAAATAGATGATGGAAAGCAACCTCTAAATGTTAAATTCCTAAGAATAAATTTTAGAGTTGTGGTGGCTTATGCCTTAGAAGAGTATGTTTGGGAATTGGGCTTTTAGAATGGGTCCTAAAGAGGAAGTCTATGGTTGGTTTCGGGTTATGTTTTGGTTCTTAAAATCTGTGTTAGGTTCTGTACATGGCCTGGTGCTAGGGGCTTGCTCCCTTCACTTCACGAACCTAGAGTTGAGCTGGGCCGCTTAGCCAATATATACTTTGCCTATAGTTTATACTCTATCAAAGAACAGAGTGGGTCCTCCCCTTGGTAGTGAAGTTTAAGTAGGATCGCCAGGAAGGGTAAGGTATCTGCTAGGTGATGAAATCCTAGACGGGCCTTGTCTCAAGTATGTTAAAATGTTTAATTTGATGTGCTTGTGATTAGGTTGTGTAACATATATGAACTACGCTTTATTCATAATGCATTTTTAATTACTAAGTGTGAGGGCTAAATATGAATTCAAGCAAGAATGAAATGCAATAGAATTTTAACCCAAATTGAAATGTTTTGTTTGGATGCAAACAATTGAGAAGAGGTTAAGAGTATGAATTTCACTACTCTAAGATGCAGGGAAAAAGTGACAAGAGGGAAAAGAAAGATGTTCTTTTTAACTTGTGCTTATGGTTTCTTTTTGAAATAAAGAGATAGAAGAAGGATGCAAGGAGAGAAATTTTTTCCTAATGCACTTATATGAAAGTTTGCCTTTCAGAAGAAATGAACCCAAGGAAAACTCCAGGGTCCCACCAGGTGTGCCAAAATATTTCTCTATGCTTTTGCTTGCTACATTTAGAAGAAGAAGAAACTAAAGTTAATGGTTAAGGGTTTGTACATTACCCAGATTAAGTTGCACATCGTATCTAGACGTTGTAGGAACTCCTCTTTGGCTATGGATGAAGACACCTATAGATAAGAAAGAAACTCAAACAAAGAGAATGTTAGAGAGATATATGGTGGACTGCCAAGCAATATGCTCGTTCCCAGAAGCGTAAAAACTTCCTTGAGGGATGATAGTCCACTGTTTATGAAAAAGAGTGTCATATAAAGAGAAATAATGAAAGACTAAGAAAGAGAAAGTAGAAAATGCGTACCTGCTCTATGCTATTAGTCTGTCACAGCTACTAATGTCGGTAGTCCTGTCGGCATCGGTTGGTCAATATGATAATGTCGGTTATATTACCGATGTTGGTAGGGGCAATGGGCCTTGATGCTAATGTTGATAGGGGCAATGGGCCTTAGATGGGTTTCAGGTAATGTCTATGGTTGACAAAGGAGTTTGGGAGGTTAAAGGGTCTATGTAGGGTTGAAAGATAGTGAATAGGGTCTGAGAGGGGGCAAAGGTCAGGGATAGGTATCAAAAGAGAATAAGAATAGAAGGAAGGATTTTCAGCCTTTCTACGAAAGAGGTCAGGTTTGGTTGATAGTATTGAGAAATAATAACTAGAAAATGATTGATAATGTACTCTAAATTTCTAAAATAAGATAGAATAATACTTAGCTCTATTTGGATGAAGAACCAAGAGTGTCAGATGTTTGTTCTTGATGCAACTGATGTATAAGACTTCGTACAACCTTACAATCTATTGTCTAGAGTGAATTCTATAGAGTTTTTGTAGCCTAGAGAGTGATGATCAAATTCTCATGCCTCATCCCAAAGCCTACCTTTGATATGCAAAGAGTCGAGGAGCCAAAGAGTTCGCATTCAGGCCTCCAGCCAAGGTTAGAATTTAGTTTTAAGTAATCGATGTCGGTGATCCCACTGGCATCGGCTGACGGTTGACTGACGTCAGTGGCTAAAGAATGGGTAAAAAGGATATTTTTAGCATTTTTCCCATTCCTCCATCTGCCAAGTTCAGTTGCCATTGGTGAACGGTCAAAAGGTGGGTTTAAAAGGTGTGAGAGTTAGTGAGAGAGTTGGAATAGGTCTTAGGTAATTATGATTTGGAGGACTTAGTCATAGGGTGATAAATGGTCTAAGGGTGAGGTATCCAAGGTGTCTAGGGTGATGTCATTAATTTAAAATAAGTAATTTATTTTTAATTAATAAAGTGTGTAAGGGACCAAGGGGAGTTGACACAATTTTGGTGTCTACAGTATGGATATATTTATTTCTATCACATGTATTTTGATGTTTTTGTATATGCTTATAAGAAATATATGCGTTGTGTTTTATTTTATAACATTATTTAGGACATATACATGGTTAAAAATAAATAGGTGAAAAGGACTTGGCAATGTATAATTAATCAAAAAAATGTACTATACACTATTTCACATTGGTAAATGTGTAATAAGAAAAATATGACTAGTTATAAAAAACCAAAGATTGGTAAACAAGAGGGAAAAGGTTTTTTTTAGCCCATGAGAATGAGTGGCACCAAATTAAAACAAGTAAAATCACACTAAATCACATTGGGAAGTATGAAAATAATGTAATAAAATGGAAAGCACATAAAAAACAAATGGTATAAAAATAAATAAATTAAGTCAATCAATTGTACTAAATCATGTTGGGAAGTATAAAAGGTAAAAAAAAATTGGCAAAAATGGTCTTAAATTAATCACACTAATTCAATTTGGGAAGTATGAAAAACTTAAGAAATATGGTTGGATTCTTACTTACAATCAAAAAATAAGAAGATAAAAGATTAATGAATGAAGCATAAAACATACTAAATCAAGATGGGAAGCATGCCAAGGATGTGTAACTCATAATCAACCACATCCTATCTAATATTTGATACATGGAATTTTTGTTGTGACTTGGATATTGGAAAAATTTTGTGAGGAAGGCCAGGTCCTATCCATGGTCTTAACTTCAACTCATAAAGGGAATACCAATGAGGTGGAAATAATGTGAAAATGTGGGAAAATGGATGTTTGGAATGGTAATATGAAAAGTTGGTAGTTTGTGAGGAAGACTAGGTCCTATCCATCGTCTTATAATTGAACTCACAAATGAAATCCGTAGGGGAGTGATCAGTGAACAGAGAAATATTTCTCAAGGGTAAATATTAGGTTTGTAATGAGTGAAAAAAGGAATGTAAAAATCATAATGTAGACATATTATGAGAAAAATTTAGAATATATTTGGCACACTAAGGAAAAAAGAAGACACTAAGTGATTAGTGACCATCTATATATAGAGGATACATGTTTGCTATAGACATAAAGATGTGTAGGAAACTAAGTGTGCTACTAAGATTAACTCATGTAGGTAGTTTTGAACAATAAAATTAAAATGGACCTACTTTTCCACAACATGTTCTCCATTCCTTAGGATCCCTTATAGATTCATCGGTCTCTATGAAGATTGGGTACTTACTTGAGAAATTAGTTAGCACTAATTTTTTTTTTATTCTCCTTTTCTAATCTACTAGCCTATTGCACCTCAATGGAACTCAACTCTATTATGAGGCCAAATTTGAAATTTGAGATTTGATTAGAATAATAATATGTGCTTAGAATCACATATTTTAGTGTGATTTAACTTTTGATAATTTTGAATATTTCCTTTTAAATCATTGCTTTTATTAAATGATTTGGATTTTGAATGTTTTTATGGATTTTAAGATTCCTCCTCCATACAAACTTGGAATGACCAATCATGAGAGATAGAGTGATACACATGAATGAGCTTTAGGATTTGGATAAATGAAGATAATTATCCAAAGACAAGACTTTATAGAACACTTAGGCTTAACTATGAACCAACATGTTATCTTAAGTCTCAACCATGTATATGTTTAGTTTGTGAAATGAAATAAAGGGGACTAAAATGGCATATAGAGTGGACTAGTAGAAGGAGGTTATAATGAGATGATTTTTTTGATAGCTTATCACATGGTAAAGAATAAAACTAAAGGGAGCAAGGTTTATATAACCAAGTCATAATGACTATTATATATGTGTATAGAGATAGAAATAAGATAAAAAATAATTGTGAAAAATAGTCAAAAGAATCATAAGAAAATGAACTCTAGAAGAAAATAGAAAGTAATGAGGAAAAAAATTAATAAGAGAACATAATGACTTCATAATCAATATAAAGTGTAAAACCAAAGTAACCATGTAAGATAGATAAAAATTTGACATAACGTCAAATGATATATAAAATAGATAAATGTAAAATTAGAGCACACATCTAATTCAAATGAAAATGTAAGAACACCATATATGTGTTCATAAATACTGATATATTTTCCCACACACATTATCCATAACATCTAATAAGTCTCTATGAAGTTGAAAGTGAACTATAGCTATTGTATCATCAATATTCAACAAAAGTTGAGAAAATAATTTATGTCAAATCTCCTTGATGGAAAATGTATGGAATGATTAAAGGATCATGTTGATGAGGGGTATCATGTAAAGGATGCTCAAGATAATTCATGGGAGTGGTTTCTAAGGGAGATGAAGGGGTAATTGGTGGGGAAGGTGCTAAAAGTGAGGGACTCATGGGTGGAGAAGGATCCATAGGTGAGGTAAGGTCCATGGGTGAGGGACTCATATGTAGAGGAATATTAGGTGAGTAAGGAATCACATGAGGAGATGGAACCATAAGAGGTGGAACCAATGGGGAAGAAGGGGGAGCCTTCTTGTGAGAATAACCTATGAGAGGAATAGAAGGTTCAAGAATGGTTAAAATGTGATCCTTGAGATGCTGCTAAAGGATGCAATAATGATTAGTGTGATGTGTTCCATATTCATGTCAGAGATAATATACCTCTCCATACTTAGGAAATACTTTTGGGGGAGGTATATCCTTGTTTGAGGGTTGAGGAGTGGTGGGATGTAAGGTGTCAATAAACTGTCACATCTTTTGAAAATGCATGGATGAATGGTTATCTATGCCATTTAAGAAATATATAGGCCTACGATTAGTCTTGGTAGGTGTACTCATAGGAAGAGATATAAAAAAAGTAGAGGGAGATTGTTATAAAGAACAATCTCTAGTCTAATGATGGATAACTTTATGGATGTCACAATAAGTGTGATTATCCCATTTGGTGGTTGAAGGAGTCAATTATGGTAAAAGAAGAAATCCATCATAAAGAGAAGGTAGGGATGGTTAAGAGATTGGACAAGGCTTGATTAAAGGAATAATAGGATCAAAAATTGGAAGATACTATGTTAAAGAGGGAGCAAGAATGGGATCTAAATTGGGCTCTATTGAGGGAGGGGTAGGGTCCACATAAGGTTAAAGGATAGTCACAAGAATATTATGGATAAGTAAGTTATAGGGGTGATGGTATCTAGAAATGTGATAGGGACTAGTCATAACATGATCTATAAGCATACTCCTATGAGGTTCATAAAAAACTATAGGTTTTTACACCATCTCTTCCCTACGATAAAGAGGGAAAATGCTAAAATTATGAATGATACAATATGGAACATGGGAAGATATACAAAAATAATGAAGTAAAGAGGAATGATAATAAATAATCTTAGCATCTCAAGCCTAAAATAAACCTCCTAGGAATAGATCATCTAAGGTATAACCATCATCGTAATCAAGTGTATGAAGATCAATGGTGCAGGTAGGGATGACCTTGTCATCTGATGTTATGTGATGAATGAAATGTTGAGCCTTAGTTAAGAAAATGTGGATGTCATCATAACTTGGTTGATGGGAATGAGGTTGTAAATAATTAAGAAGCTGAGAGATGAGATGAGGTGAGAGATCAAAAATTTTAATCTTAGGATTGATATCATTAGGCTCATTGTCATCATAATCTAGGAGGTTAGGATGTATATTCCCAATGATTTTAGGATGAACATTATAACTTCAGGAGGAATTTACAAGGAAGTTAAACCATTGAGATTAATGAAATGGAACACTTGGTAAGGGTTTAAGGGTAGGAATATTGAATACACCATGGTCTTTAAATTATTTGAAATTTCAAGGATTGGTGTTACCTTGAATCTTTAAAATGGATCCATTGTGAGGAAATTCCATGTATTGGAAAATGGAAGAAGCAATTGCTCTTATGCAATGAGTCTATGGCCTGCCAAGTAAAATGTTGTAAGATAGAGGAAAGTTGAAGATCATCACCTTCACATGAATGGTGATAGGTTGGATATTAATGGGGAGACACACAAAACCTAAAAGAGGAATTTGCCTTAATATGTGTTGCATGTGTATTTAAGATTACATTCAACATATCAAAGGGTTTTTGATAAAATTGAGAGAGGCAACATAAGTTATAAAACCTTATAAATCAAGGCACATTCCAGTTAGAAGTCACTAATTTGAAAATTTATAAATAAAGGAGGATCATTCTCATGAAGTAGAAACTCATCAGGGGTCATGGAATCAATGGGGAATTTGAGGGAAAGAGAAGTGTCCATTGTCTTATAAACATGTATGGACATCTCTTCACACTATTGGAGAATTCTATCTTTAGATATAGATAAGGTGGCTTCATGTTCTACTTGGGGATTGATGAGGTATGTTCATTTAAAATAAAATTTGCATAATATGGTTATAATACATAGAGAGGTCCTCATAAGTTTGATAAATGGGATTTGGGAGGGAAGATTAGTGAGTTCTATCATAGGTTCCACGCATCATAACCCATAGGAAGATTTTTTGAAAGAGGTGCATAGTGTTGAAGGATTTCCTTAGGAGGAATAGTTGAGGTACATGTGAATTTATGTTGAAAATAGGTAGAAGGTTTAATAAGAGGACAAGTTTGTAGATTATGTTGAGAAGATGGAGTAGTTGATGCAAGTTGGTTTGGAGGATTGTTATAAGAAGTTTTGAGAGAAGCTTGAGTATCATTGGTGATAGGTAAATAAGCTAGAGGGATGGTAGAAATAGTATGAGAAGTGTTATCCAAGGGAAATGTTAGAATTGTTTCATCAAAAGATATAAGTTCATATTTACCCAACTCATTTAAGTGGGTTGGAAAAAAATCTTAGATAAAACAAAATATGAGAGATAATGGAGGTATGTAGATGGGTTGAAGATCAATGAAAACAACCACCCTTAAAATATTAATCATAGTAAACACATTATCTTTAGGATTTGGGTCAAGAATACTATCAACATTATTGGTATAAGGGGTAGGTTTGTCTTGGGTATCTTGGTGATTTAGAAGAGGATATTTATAGATGGCCAAATCAACATTATCTTGATTTAAAGCTTGAGATTTAGTATGTATTTCAGGGGATTTGAAAGTAATATTATAATCTTGTTGGAATTGATGAATGATAGAACCATGATTAAAATTGGGACCAAAAAGGAAATCCATAAACAAATTATGAAGCTACTTGCAAGTCTCATGAGAATGACCCCAACTAGCATGAAACCAACAAAATTTATTGGGATCATACCAAGATTTCATGGGATGAGTGGGATCAACTTCTCATGATAGAGGCCTTGGTAAATGTTATAGTAATTCCACTAAGGATAAAGGTTTGTGAAAATTTATGTTAATTTTTGAATATAAATGAGGATTGGTGATGTGATTAGGAGGGGAAGCTTATTCCAAATATTGGTTAGGAATAACAACTTGAATATTATTTAATGATATCATAAGATTCGATGACACCATCATTGGTAGCTTGATGATTCTTATTATTAAGTAACATGTGAGTCCCTGTAGAAGTTTGGAATGGCTCAAATTGATGCATAAATAAATCTTGATGCTTTGCTTGGTCAATAACATCCTCTAAATTACACAGAGAGAGAGGCCAGATTCAATATTACAACTTTGGAAAAAGAGAATTACTAAAGAGATGGAAAAGGTTGTCATATGCCATATTATGTTTGAATTTGTTATACAAGGTATTCCATTATTTAATGAAATATTATGCAATTTTAATTTTAAGTTACTTACAATTGATAAAATGGGCTAAGGTATTCTAAGAAAGATCACTAGTTTGAAACTCTTAGATTAGAGAATTAATTAAATCTTCCAAGTTAGTGATGGAATGAAATTTAAGTTGGTTTTACCAATCTAAAGTATCACGTATGATATTTTTTTCTAAGATATTCATAGTAGAAAAGGTGTTTAATTTGACCCAGTCTTTATATAGATTTCTAGATACTTTTAAATGAAAAGTAGGATCAATCAACCCATTGTAAGAAATGGTAGGGGTGATACCTCCTATATTGATATTAATAATTTGATATGTAATAGGTTAATTTTGAATATGCTTGATTGTATTATTGATAAGAGGAGGTTGAGGGATAAGATTAAAATGGGAATATTTAAGAGGAGGTGGGGGAACATTTTGGTTATGCATGCACCATGGCATCTATTGAGGGTGGGTTTGAAGATGGATAAGGTGCTTTTGCATTTTCATCATTTGATTTAATTCATCAAACTAGAAATAATTATTTTCATTAGGATTTTATAATAGGATTTGATGGGTTTTATTTGAGTTAGTTTTTAAAGCATTCAAATTGGAAGTAATGGCTTGGGTACTACTATGAGTGTTGATAGGAGCTTGAGAAGAACTATTGGTAGGTGAGGTACTAATGGTATAATTTTTTTATGTGTCAAAAGATGGACTATTAAAGGGATGAGAAGTAATAGCACTATAAGCATGATTTCCATGGGTATCAAATGATGCACTAGTGGAAGAATTGAGAAGAGTGGGTCTTGGAAGAGTCCCACTAGATGTAAAACTTGATTGTCACTAGAGATAGTAGGCATGGAGGTAGAGGAAGTCAAAGAAGAAGTCATGGTATGGGAAGGGGTCAAAATAGAGGGAAGAGGATGAGAAGAAAAGAAGCTAATATCCCCAAATCCATGTGAGAACATGGGCAAGGTGAATTAGGCTCTTCAACTTGACCACATATCATGAGTTGGTAGGTAGTGTAAGGATCCTTTCTTTGATGTTGAAGAAACACAGAGATGAAGGAAAGAATTTTGGGTGTATACTCTAATATGATTTGATCTTCAAGTGAAAAGATATGATTGAAAAGTGAATAAGAATGAGGAGTCCCACAGTTTATTATGAGAGTGGTTATATGAACATTAATTTCATTCAGAGTAAGAGCCACAAGCTACTTATGGGAGAACCTATTAGGGTTGGTAAGACTCATCATATCCATTAAATTCAACTCAGTGATCTCTTAAAATAGGAATTTCATGATGAAAGAGACAAATTAGGTAAGGCAAAAGGTGATGCAAAATTAAGGAAATACAAAGGGATAGATAAGAGTACATAGTCAACTAGGTTGACCTAGTATTAGAAATAGGGTCTAAAAATTGAGTGAATAAGGATATAGATTTAAAAAGGTCAACCTAATACTATAACTTGGGACATAAAATAACTTGATAAGGATATAGAGTTTATATGGTTAACTTAGTACTATATCCTAAGAGCCAGAGATGAATATTAGGTTGACCAAGTTGACTCAGTACTATAGGTAGGGGAAATAAATAGTTTATAAGAGACTGTGTTGAATAGATAGTGTATTAAAAATAGGTATTTTTAAAATGTAATTTAAAGTAAGAAATGAAATTAAACAAAGAATTAAATGAATCAATTAGGATGATCTAATTGAGGCACACAATACAAAATATTGTACCAATGCTGGCAAATACAAGTTTTTATTAAACAACATATAATGAACAAAGAGCAAGCAGTCAATTGAAAAATAAGTGATAACTAAGTGGTCATCCTAAATTTTTTTATATTTTAAAGTTTTATTGTAAGTTTTATATGGATTTTGGATGAAATTAGGGATCTAAAAATAAATCTATCGATGGTTTTGGCATGTTTAGGTTGAAAGGGATCTATGTTGGCAATGGTATTAGCTTGGTATTGGGGCTTACCCCATCACTTCACAATCCTAAAATGATAAGGGTTTAAAGTGATTTTACAATATATAACATTAACCACATTTTTTTACTTGGCCATAAAAATAAGTTAGATTCCCCCCTTGGTGATGAAATCCAAGTAGGTAGGCCTTGGGTACATAGATTTTTATGTGTAGTTTGAAATTATGTGATTTGGTAGTATGCACAACAAATAGAAAAATAGTGAAACTAAATGGTATATTCAAAAACCACATAATTATATTATGTGATATATTATAAGCATGAAAATTACTAAAAGTGAAAGTTTTAAGTAATTACTATAAATAGTTTTTAATTCCCAATTTGAAACATAGTACAGAGTTGGTTCAGATGATAGTATATGAAGACATTATAAAATAGAGTCAATTTTAGTGATATTATATTAAAAGTTTAAAGGTATTTAACAAATATGTCAACATGGTGCACTTATTCTTTTAGATAGATAAAAAAAATATAGAACTAGGTCAACCTAGTTTGTTATATGATGGTAGTTTTAAATACTATAAACTATGCAAAACAAAACTATAAGGAAGAACTAAAATAAAAGAGAGAGAGAGAGAGAGAGAGAGAGAGAGAGAGAGAGAGAGAGAGAGAGAGAGAGAGAGAGAGAGAGAGAGAGAGAGAGAGAGAGAGAGAGAGAGAAAGGAGCCTTGGTGGGTTAGAAGATGATAAGTAATGTATTATTTTTATTGACGTGCCTAGAATTTTAATTTAAAATTATGTCAACTATGTCGATTGGGTCAGCGTAGTTCTATAATTCCCTATTTGTTGAAGATTGTTAAGATGACTATACGGGCTTGGTCGACCTATTATGTTTTCTAGAAGCTGTTTAGAATAATATACTATCCTATTCAACCTAGTATGTTTTTTAGAATTAAATAAGAGTAATGTGTCAACCTATTTTACCTAGTAACATATATCTGATGAAGACCTACATAAAAATAATATAGTCATTTTTTATCCGACTGTGTGTTAAACCTATGCACCGAAGTTAGAAACTATATTGACCCTATCAACCTAGTTTATTAAATATATAAAAATAATAAATAAAAGATAGAAAATGAAAAATGTGAAAGAAACCTACAAGGGTTAGTTTCATGTTGGGTTCACTAGAATCTATGTAATAAAAAATGCATTAGATCTATAAATCAATACTATCTTAGAGAAGTAGATCTTACTTACACTTTCAATTAGGGATACATTAGATAATCAAGACCATGACCAATATATAGATCCACTAGACCCAATTATGAGATATCTTATCACAAAAATAATATTATGGAGGGTTACAAAGCCTCCAATCAATCAAAACCATGTAATAACCCTAAGTAAGTCTTATGTTTTCATATTCACTATACTAATAAAAAGTAAAGCAAAGTCTAATCTAGTGCTCACCAAAGATTATAGCACAAAGTGGGGGTAATAAAAAATAAAATCAAACATGCATATAAGACATATAATCATTTAAATATATATGTAATCCTAATACATAGAAGAGAAGTATAAGTGCATATATATCTACTCTTATAAAGGAGGGAAAAAATTAGGAATACTTACCTTTAAATATGAATCCACTGAGCCTCAATCTCTCCCTTGTCCAAGGTGCTTCAAAATAGTATTTTTTGGTATGTAAGGATGACAAAGATAAATCATCTCTAGGATACACAACCTATCAAATCATCTAAAATACTTATCCAGAAGATAATATCTGTATTTTCAAAGGAAGTATGAAACCCTATGCTTGTTCCTAAAGTAGAATGGTGGATAAGTAGATGTGAAATATATATTACTTATTATCTTCTCTAAATAATGGAAAAATAATATTGTATATATATATGTGGATTTAACCCTAAGTCCTTCTGAAATTTTCACCTAATAGGGTGGACCCACTCGACCTAATATTATTATTGGCTAAAATTCACTGGGTCATGGGCTAGGTCAGCCAAGAGCTAACCTAGACCCTAAATGAGTTTCACCAATAAGATTACAAGGTTGACCCTATTACCCTAGTACTATAAAATATTGAAATGGGTTATAGGTTAATAAAAGGGGTATGTATTGTGCTAAAAGTCTATAGGCATGTAAAAAAAATAAGAACAAGATGAGGGGAATGGTTTTCAAGAGATAAGTATGTAGATAATAAGTGGAAAAAGGGACAACAATCCTACAAAGCACCAATGGTCTACCCATCCCTTTTTTATTTCACCCATTAAGGTGTTCACTTAGAGAGATTGAGACTCAATGGGTTCCTATAAGATAGAGAGAGTCAGTAATTGATAAAAGTTTGAAAATATTGTGTATACAATACCTAATTTTTAGGAATCAATATGAGATAAGGTTTCAACCTTGGAGAAATAAGCCTTATATATATGGGATGACAATTTAAACCTATATTTTCACTTCACTAATGTTTGTTGTTTCATTAATAACACTTTCCTTGCATTGGTCACCTAAGTCCTAGGTGACCAATGCATGTTAGAAGAAAAGAAATTCTCAACTCTCTTATCCTAGATAATAAGAGACTAGATTACTACATAAAATTTATAATACCTTTGAATTTAAGAAAAGAAAAGAAAAGTAGAATTATAGGTAATTTTTGAGCTATTGGAAAAATATGAACAAGTATTGGATATGGATGTGATTGAAGCCAAAAAATCTCCCAATGCATGCTTAATAAATCTCACCAATTCATGATCAAGGGCCAAATTTTGATATGGTAGATAAATTCAAAGTTGTGATGGATATCATTTAGATACCTCTACATCAATGGATAGCGAACTCAAGTAGTTGTTTGATTCATGTGATAATTTCATGTAGAAGCTATAAACCTATCAAAATGAGATTCTATGCAACACTTTTGATGGCATTAAAATTTAGATTCATTTTGATTAGTTGTAGGAGCTCTCCCAATACATCTAGATCAAATTATCTAATTCTAAATCACTTATAACCATCATAGAATATTAAGACATTCAAAATCTGATGGTGACCCAAGTCTCATTATGAACATTGTTCACTATGGTGTGGGAATTTCTCACTGACTATAAAATTTTCAATAAATATTTATCATAACTTGTTAAAGAGTCTTAATTTATTCCTCCTTAATAGATTCAATAGGTGATCCAAAATAGGAATACCACCACAAGTTCTCATCCAGTGATCTAATAGCAACCATAATCTCTGAAAAAAAAATTTGTATCATCAATTCTTTTTAAACCTCAAGAAAATTCAACATCACAATAACCTATGGCAAATCCAACTTAGAGCATGCCACCACCTACTTAGTAGGTATTTTTCAAACTTCAATTTTTTCAATTTTAAAAAAAAAAATGTATGCTCTATTAGGATGGCCTTAATCATTAGGAGTGGGGCTAGGTTGTTTAGAAAATAATAAAGGGTGGTCACTTGGTTAAGATATTGTGTTTAAACCCATGAGGGAAGTAGGATAATATGCTACTTATTTGAAAACCCAAAAGGGTAGACAAGTAATGAGGGTAAAAATCAATAAATGAAACCTTTAGTGATAACTACAAATTTTTTATGGTTTAGTTCTTCAATGTAGTTAACATTTTTAAGCTTGAACTTGGGACACATTTTTTGTGGCTTTGTCTTGAGATGAGATGACTATTTAAGACTAGGAAAGTGGTAGGAGTATAATAGGGTGATAAGATCATAGTGCAATTGGTGGACACATGTATGACTCACATTATTTTATCTTTTATATCCATTTTCTATGTATTCAAACCTTGTAAGCATAACAATAGTCTTTAAAATGTGAAGAGTCATTCCTTTGGATATAGAAAAAGGTTGGAATATGAGGTAACAATGCTTTGTAAAAATCTAAGTATAGCACTCATTTGTATTATGGAATGGTTTTGATGTGATATAGATTAATATGTAGTTTTGAAATGGTTTCCCTTATGTCTTTTATGGTTATTATATGCATATTGATGCTCTATTTTGTAAATATGTTAGTCATGTAGATTCTATCGAATGCTCTCTATCTAATAAGGCTTTTTTATTCTACATCTCTTTTCTATTTTATCTAATTAATGGATAATTTCCATATGAAATGCAGTCTTTTATATTATTTTGTCATTTATCACATGGTTATCCCTATATTAATATGTTTTTATGTGTTTTATAAGAACCTCTACTATTAATGATTCATTAATTTTTCACTTTCTTGAGTGTATTCCATTAATTGATATTATATTTCCTATGGAACATTTGAATATGTTCCTTTAATATTGGTCCTAATGACATTGTCTATTGTTTGGAAATTTAATATGTCATTCCATGTTGAGTGGACATTTAAAAATGTGATCCCTTTCAATTGTACAATATTTAAACATGTCACTTGTATGATGTCTCCTTGGACTATTACTTTAAATTAAATTGAGTGTTATTATGTGTGTGATTGATTATTTTTTGATCTTATATGTTTACTCTTTGGACATTTCCATGATCTATATCATGCATCTTAGTGACTTATTATGATCACATATAATGAGAATAATTGATATATCTACTTCAACATGTTATCCCTATATGCTACATGATTCATACACATATTATACAACTATATTTTCCTTTTGAGGTTGTGATCTAGGAATTTGACTCAAGAGAGGACGGTTAGTATTGTATTAGTTCCAAAATGAAAAGAAATGAAAGAAACACACTAACTAGCATAACATCTCTAGGTCTAGTCACTAGGGGGAGCTTAGTGAGGGAAAACCATTTGAAAAAACAACTAAAAATGGAAATAAATGATAAATATGAACATAAAACACCAATTTATTACCAAATCCTTTATTGCTCCAAAAGGATCCTTCTTTGGCTTGCTCAGATTATGCTTTAAGAGATCTTCTTCAATGGAGTGTGGCTACCTTCATCTCCTCTTGGCACCTTTGGCTTTGGCTTGGATCAATAATTTGGCATTATAACACTAATTTAAATAAATGTTGGAATTATTCGTGCATTATAACTTTACATTATCAGAGCTTATAATTATTGCTTTAAGGCCTCCTATTTATAATTTTTCAAAAATGGCTAGAATCAACCTGAACCATCCATCTCAAGATGAAGACGTGTCATTAAGGATTAATCCAATTTTGTAATTAAAATTAATAAATAATATCATCAATATTTGAGATATAGGGGCATTAAATAGGCATGGAGAGTCTTACTAAGGCATGGGAGGCATGAATCTTGATATTTGTGGCATTTATGGTCTAGGGATGTCTTCCAAAGAAATTAGGTCACTTGATGATGTGGATATTCAATATTCATTTCCAAAAGAAATTATTCAACAAGTTCCATGGAATTATTAATTAGGTGCATGATTTGGTTTAATTATATTTAAGCATGATTAGGTACTTTGATGTAAACCTTGGCTCTTTGTACACAAATTAATCAAATTGGTTAGAATGTCTTGTTATTGGCCCAAAATTTGATTGGGTTAGAATTAGGATGTGATGTCAAATGAATTGGATCCATTATACCATTTATGATGTTGTGAACACCAAATAAAAAAGGCACATATATTGTACAAAATATTTTATATAAAACAACACTCCAGAGCACCCAAGTACAAAATTGGCATTTTGACTCGAAATGATCTGATCAAAGTTAGTTGGCCCATAAATTACATTACCCCAATTAATGATACCCTAGTCAAAATTGGCACTTGAATATGTTATTTTAAAAAAATTAATTTGTTTTTAGGTCAAATTATGCATTTTGGTGGAAATTGGTCAAAATCCTAGTTGGAGGTTATTGGTGGCTAGATTTAGGTGTATATAGTTTTCCCCTGTCTAGAAAGATGTTTCAAACCATAGGCACAACAATGTCTTCTCAAATAATGAGAAATGGCCTATATGCCAAAAATAAGATTATGATTGAAGAAAAATCTCCAAAGAGTGTTTGGGAAGCCTATGATGATGCCCCTTAAGGGAGTGGCCATTACATTTATGTATGGATGGTCCCTCAAAAAAGAACCAAGAAGAAAGGTGTAAGTAACCTAGGGTTTAGATTAATCAACATGAATTGAACATGACCTACATAGTCCTAAAACAACCTCATGTTATAGTAATTCCATCCACACAAAAGGTGAATAAAAACCAACTAGGTCCCAATGAGTTCTCAAATCCATTAAATGGCCAATCAAATGAAAAAAAAAATGGCAAGGTGATGTGGTAATACATGATAAATAAATGTTACCACTACTTTGCCAATAGAAAATTATAAATAAGATAAAACAACATAGATCAATGATACTAATTTTTCCACAGGTGGTTATAATTAGTAATAAGACCATTCAAACACTAATTTTCCAATAGGTGGTTATAATCAAGGTCACATAAACAAACTTGATAGAATAGAAAAATGAAAGATATCTTACCAGATCAACTATCACACTACTTTCATAAATTGTCATTATAAACATGAATTGGATTGATTATTAAAACTTGATTAGAATCCCCTCATAAAATGTGTAGGAAGAAACAAATGAACCAAGATCAAAATAGGATTGGATAAGATGACTAAAAATAGGCTTTGGTATAAATAAGAATGGTATGGTAAAATGGAATGAATGGTATTTCTAAGTATAATGATGGTTTGATAAATTAGATACTATAGTAGTAGGTTTACCCCTAAGTGATGGGTGAATGGTAGGATATGCAATAACAACAAAAGGATATGTAAAAATGGCAATGGCATGGCAATGAAATGGTATGGTACATGTTTTTGGCCTGGGTAGTTATTAGTTCTTTATGTGTTTGGCCTAGGTATGGTAAATGGTATATGATTCTATTTTTCCTAATGAAGTGGAGATGCACATCTTAATTATCAAATGATACAAACAAAATAATCTATCATGTTAATTACTATCCCACACATCATTTGAATAGTTGCTCTATTAAGAACTAGTTGTAGATCTGGAAGCTAAGAATATTATTGTAATATCCATTAGTCATTGATTATGATTTCTTCAAGAATCAAGATAAGGTATCTTTATAGCCTTTACAAAAGAAAGTGTGGTTGTAGATGGTAAATAAGGACAAATAATGGATGGTATGTTTGATTGTGAAATGGAATGGTGGATGATAATGGAATTTGTAATGGTTGGGAAATAAATGAAGATTAGGACTTTCAGTCACATGTAATTTTTTTGATATTAGATTCAACATAATTTTGGTTTTGGTGAGGCCAAAGACTTGTTCTCTTGATAAGACCACCAAATTTTATGTTGTTTAGGACTAAGAGTAGATACCATCTGATTATCCTATAGATAGGAAGTTATTTTGATTTGATCTTTTATTTTTTCTTCATCATGTAGTGAATAACTTTTTTGTTAAGCTATTAGTGCCTTGAAGATGTTCTCACCAATAAATTTGTCTTTATTTTTCCATAGTGCCTCTAAAAAGGTTTCACTAATGAACATTGGATTTTGACTTTGATTTTGTTCTAGCCCTTCTAAAAAGTTTTCACTAAAAGATGTTGAGTTATGACTTTGATTGTCTCTTAGCACCTTCAAAAAGGTTTCACTAGGAGAGTGTTCTTATACTACATGAATGTGGTCTTGGCCTCCTTAATCTTCTTTAACTACTATGTCATCATGGATACATTTCAACAAAGTATGATTCTATCAGTCCTAATCGACACTTATAAGAGATGGAATGTCAATAATATGGCTATTTTAGTTGATGGGAATGGAATTGGGTTCAGTTACATAGTCCTTGTGGAAGATATTAGGATGACTTGTGTTGAAGCTTAAGTACTCATCCTCAAAAATCATAGAAGGATTAAAATGTATTCAAATTGATCTATTAGGCATGTGTAACCAATGTTTTAATATTCATGAACATATTATGTATCTGAATCTGATTCCAACTCAATAGACTCTAAATCTAATTTTGAGACTAATGTTGATTCTAATTTTGATGCTAAATCTAATGTTAATTAAAAAATAAAACCTAACTCAAAATCTGATTCTTCATCTTATGGGTACTTTATTATAATGATGTATTATTGAATGTTTGGTATTGGACAAGTAACATCCTGTGATGGAATGGTGGGCTCCAAAAATATTGGTTTTTCAAAGTGGGACTCCTCAATTATGGGAAAAAGATTAAGAGATAACTCCTTAGAGACTGGCTTGTCAATAAGAGGCTTTTGAAAAATAGGCATATGGTCAAGGTAATTATTTTCCCAAAGGTAGTTATAATAATTAAGAAGTGACTCAAAAATATTAGCTCACTAGAGTGAGACTCCTCAACAATTGGTAGATTGAAAGGTGATTCATCACAGGTTGACTTATCACAAGTGGTTGGTTCAATAAAAATATCTTAGATCAGTTAGTTTTTTGGCCTTGGTTTCCAATGAGTTTTAGAATACCAATTTTAAACATAGCTTGGTCTTCAAATGATTATATTAGTTTTCTTTGCCTTGATGGGATTGGTAATAGATGAGGAATGGCCTATAATTTGATAATGGTAGGGCATCACGGAGCTTGATTTCTCCCATGAGCCAAAGGATGAAGTCTTGAGATGGTAACGATAGGGTGGTGTGGGGTTTGATTGCTCACACAAGCCAAAAGATGAGATGTTAGAAGGACAAGTTTGGGGTTTTGTGAAGCATGGTTACTCACACAAGCCAATAGATGAGGTCTTGGAAGGATAAGGCTAGGGCATCATGGAACTTTATTCTTCACATAAGCCAAAGGATGAGGTCTTAGTATAGAAATGCTTGGGAATTTTGGTCCTAAAATAGAAATGGTACTAAGTGGTAGAGCTTTATTCCAAACATAAGCTAAACATCTAAGCCCTCTTCATAAACTATATCATCCCAATTAGTAATTTGATTTGGATTTTGTGGATTTTGACTATATTTCCCATATGGAGTATTGTAGGGAGAATAATAAAAATCCTTAGAAAATTTTTCTCTATAGGGGTTCCTAATGGGATTTTATGTATCCATTCTATAATAACTTAGATTGTACGTGAATCCATAATAATTGTATCTAGACATATCCATAAAAATAATGAAAGCTCTAAAACAAAAAGGCCTAGAGTTATGCAAACTCTAAAAAACTATATCCAGAGGACAAATAGTTCCAACCTGGTCTAACTTGCTCAAAGGTGGATTTGTATCTCCAAAAAATGATTTGATTATGGAGTTGTATCTCCAAAATGGTTTAATCATGGAGATGTATCTCTAAAATGGTTTATTCTAAAATTTGGCATAAAACAATCTAATTCTAAATGTCTAACGCCAAATGTCATATGCAAAATAGGTTAAGCATCTCAATAAAAACTAGCATGTCAAATGTCTAGGTCAAAGTGTTCTAAATAACGTCTAAACTAGGGAAAGAAAAAGTTGAGTTGCTCGGTATTTTGTCCAAATGTATAGTCAAAATCTAGGCTCAAATAAACATGATTTTCTAGGACTTTTGGCCAAATGTGGTATTAAATGCTAGACTTTAATCAAAGGTTGATGTGAATTTGATTTAATCTAACAAGTTTGGAAATAAATTTTGTATAAACCCAACACATAGAATCAAACATAAACATGATCAATTGGCATAATCCATAAGGCAAAAGGCTTTTAGAGAAAAATTGTGTTCTCCTAAATAAAGGCACAATGATGAGGATAGGCATTGAACAAACAAACCATCAATAGTTTTCAAATTTAGGTAATCGATTAATTGAAGTTATGAAACCTAAAATAGAAAGATTTATGTATCAAAACCATGAATTGAGGCCTAAATAGAAATCAATCAATGTCTGAATCTAAATTTGACAAGGTTAATTGAAAAATCACTGTTGAAAAGTAGGATTTGACCAAACAAGCTAGACAAGATTGGACAACATGACGACAAAAGACAAAGGTCCAAATGGTATATATGACATGGTTTGAAAAAAATGTTTTTTGATAAAATGGTAAACAAGTCTTGAAACAAATTGAGCATCCTAATGATGTAAGCATATTTGAATGATGTGATCAATGCTATGTTTCAAAGAATTAAAGTCAAAATGGTTTGACATGATTTGGGAAGCATAATGCTACCTTACTCAACTCAAATATATGGTTATAAATAAATAATCAAATTTTAATCTCAAAACATACCAAGCAAAAATGACCAAAAATACACTAAGTATAATCATCCAAATCTTAGCAAGGGTATCATAATGTGGGGTTGACAAAACTAGCAAGTTTTCAAATGTTTCTAGGGGGATCAACTACACAATGACTTTCACATCATGATGCAAAAGAAAAGCATGTAATTAGGTATGTGCATCACTTGTATTATTATAAAAAAGTCTTGTCTTTTTTGCAACCACCACATCCATCAATTTCTAAATGTAGTGTTATGTCTGAAGTGCAGATACATCATGTGTGTAACTCCAACACTAGAAGGTGGTTTAACCACTTAAACCTTCAATCTTAGTGGGAGTGGTTGAAGTTAGTGCCAAGAGATGAAACCCTGAGTCAAATATTTCCTAAAGAACTTGTGAGAGGTGATTAATTACACCTCACAAGCCAAGATGAAATGAAATAAAAGACATAAGAGAAAGACTTTGGGGTTGTTTTTAAAATCAACTAAACTATTATGAGTTTTTGGGGAGTGTTTTAGATGACATTCTTTTTATGCCTTGGACTAGGCATGTGTGTAATAAGTATGACACTTTTTATTCTAAGGGTTCCCTAAAGTATACAAATAGAAGATCATACACACAACATCTCTCTTATTGCCAATAAAGTTCTAATTAATAACTATTGAAGACAAAATTTGACAAGTGAATTCAATTTTAAATACCAAATTTAAAATTTGGGTGGTGTTTATTTTAACCCCTTTGTCTTAAGTTGTAACTTTTGAAAGCCTAATTATCAAAAGCATTCACTTAGGCATCTAAAATTTTCATTAATCACCAAAACAAGGTTCCTAATTTATTTTAAATTATGTAAAAGATGTCTAAATAACATGTTTCAATAAATTCAAAGTCTATTGGTTACCTGTCTACCATTAAGGCATGACCCCAAAAGCAAATGTGTTAGATTAGAAAATTTTAAAGAGATTTTCAAAAGTTTGTGAAAAATATATTCAACTTGAAGCTAAACTAATCTTACATTCTAAAATTTTAGGAGAAAACATGTGGTTTTATAAAATAATCATCAAAAATGGATTTTGTATGACCCCAAACCAAGCATTTTAAAATGGCTTATTAGCTCTCAAGTTTGTGTTTTTATTTTTAAAACATCATGACCAGCAATGGTATACCTAACCATAAATTGTTTCACTTGATCATAGATGGTTGAAAATGATTGTTGATAGTTTACTGAACTATCGGCAGTTCCTCTGACCATCGATAGTTATCGATGTAAATCTATGAAGGTAAAAATTTGGCTAAACCAAGTTAGGAAATGATGTAGAAAGAGTTTTAAGCATCCAAATTGAAAATTTAAATTTGCCTCATGTTGTCCTTCATATGTGGGATACATCTAGTTCCACTAGGCATGCCATTATGTAGACTAGGAATTTGACTCAAGAGAGGATGGTTAGTATTGTGTTAGTTTCAAAATGAAAACAAAATGAAAGAAACACACTAACTAGCATAACATCTCTAGGCCTAGTCACTAAGGAGAGATTAGTAAGATAAAAGAATTTGAAAAAAAAACTAAAAATGGAAATAATTTATAAATATGAACACAAAAAACCAATTTGTTACAAAATCCTTGATTTCTCGAAAAGGCTCTTTCTTTGGCTTGCTCGGATTGTGCTTCAAGAGATCTTCTTCAATAGCATGTGGCTACCTTCATATCCTCTTGGCACATTTGGATTTGGCTTGGATTGGATCAATAATTTGGAATTATAAAACTAATTTCAATGTTTTTAGAATTATTTGTGCATTATAACTTTGCATTATCCAAGCTTAGAATTATGACTTTAAGGTCTCTTATTTATAGATTTTCAAAAATGGCTAGAATCAACCTGAACCATCCATCTCAAGATGGAGATGAGTTGCTAAGGATTAATCCAATTTTATAATTAAAATTCATAAATAGTCTCATCAATATTTGGGATAGAGGGGCATTAAATATGTATAGAGGGTTTTAATGAGGCATGAGAGGCATGAATCCTGATATTTGTCATATTTATAGCCTAGGGATGTCTTCTTGAGAAATGAGGTCACCATATGATGCAAATATTTAATATTAATTTATAAAAAGTAATTATTCAAAAAGTTCCGTGGAATAATTAATTAGGCTCATGATTTGGTTTAATTATATTTAAGCATGATTAGGCACTTTGATGCAAACCTTGGCTCTTTGTAAAATTAATCCAATTGGTTAGAATCTCTTGTTATTGGCCCAAAATTTGACTAGATTGCAATTAGGATGTGATATAAGATTTGTTGGATCTATTATCCCATTTAGGATTTTGTCAACACCAAATAACAAAGGCACATGTCTTGTGCAAGAGATTTGATAGAAAAGAGCACTCTAGAGCACCCAAGTGCAAAATTGGCATTTTGACTTGAAATGATCTTATCAAAGTTAGGTATCCCATAAATTGTATTGACCCAATTAATGATACCCTAGCCAAAATTGGCACTTGAATATGTCAATTTCAGATCTTTTAATGTGTTTTAGTGTTTTTAGGCCAAATTATGCATTTTGGTGGAAATTGGTCAAAAGCCTAGTTAGAGGTTATTGGTGGCTAGATTTAGGTGTCTACAAAGGTAAGTTACCTACCATTTTATATATCACTCAACTCAAAAAGGGAAGAATATTAGTGGGGGAATATCATATAAGCATGACCTCTAAATTTTTCATAGTTTACATATTTAATTGGGGGCATGTTATAAAAATATGACCTTTAGACTTATACACCTCGTTATTTCCATATTTTAGTTGGGGAATGTCATAAATACATGACCTACACACTTATACATGTAATTAGTATCTCTAATATTTAGTGGGTATATACAACAAAGACATGACCTCCAAACTTATATAAACTCTAGTCCATGATTTAGATACACACTTGGGTAAGAATCCTCTACATTGTACTACATTTAGATATATTTGAAATATATTTTTTCAAATTTATGAAAAATATAATCTACTTAGACATGTTATAAGGGCATATCCCATGATATTACACTAAATATTACAAAAATTACCAATTATACTACTCACTAGGATGCACTAACTACACCAAGATGTACCATTATCAAACCTTTCCTATTACAATAGTTTTTTCATTTTATAAGTTTAAGTGATTAAATAATTTAACTTCACCATATTTATAGATCAAAGTGACTAAATCATCCAATATCACCAGATTCATAAGATGAGTTGAATAAATTTCTCACCTTCACCAAATTATATAGTAGGTAATGTTAAATGGAAAATTATAACTTTGAGTAAATTTGGATCAAATCCCATATATAGATAGGCGGACCTAATTATATATAGATATGGTTATATTTACACTTGAGTTATGAGATTAAGATATGGTGATTTTAATGGCCATGTCACAACTCATCCTTACACTAGATTGGGGGGATAATACATTCTAGTATCCCTCTTATAATATATAAGGTTCAAGTCTAAACCTTTTCTAGCTCTAATATTTCATAAGGAATCATCTTTACTAAGTCAAATCATCAAGAGGAAACATGGTTACATCAATGCAAGGTGTACTCCTTCCTTGATATCTTTATTTTTAATTATTTCAAATTTTGGATTAGGTGCACTAATTTATATTATAACACCCTCTTGGTTAAAGGTTACACACTATCAAAGTACTCAAAGTGGGCTCAAACAAAGTCAAGGTGTGTTAAACACACCATGTACACATTTATTTCCCTTAACCTAGTAATTTCATCCTTATGAATTATTATATTAAAGGGGGGAAATGTAGATACTAAAATT
This sequence comes from Torreya grandis, assembly GCA_037957365.1. Classification (NCBI taxonomy): domain Eukaryota; kingdom Viridiplantae; phylum Streptophyta; class Pinopsida; order Cupressales; family Taxaceae; genus Torreya; species Torreya grandis. The sequence continues at coordinate 567,878 of JARHVA010007495.1, read as the reverse complement.
GAATATTTATATCATCTCAATCTTTTACATTTGAAAAATATGAATCAAGGATCAAACCTTTAGTTCTATACCTCCTTGCTACTGAAAGACTCATATTTAGCATCTCATTATGCCTAAATTCTCATTTCCTAGTCCAATCTATTTAATTATGATGATTTAGGTCTCTTGTATTACACATAAAGCTTAAAACATGATAAACTTACTTCATTATCAGTTTTAGATCCATACCTATTTTTTAGTCTTCTTGAAACTATTGACCATAGAGGGACACTAATGTTATTGGTAGTGTCCAGATCCTTATCTAGTGTCTAGTTTCCAGGAGTCATACAAATTGTAAATGTTTCAAAACCTATGGGTCAACCTATTTGTCTTATTGGACCCTACCATGATATATTTTCAAAAAGTGTGTTATAAATACAAGTATAATCCTTCTCATTCCTCACACAATAAATACCAAGAAAGTACCTAATAAATCTAAATAAATTAATTACATAGCCAAGCTATTATAACCTATTCATCCCCACATTCATATCAATCATAGGTGTAGTCATATTATAAGTCTAAAGTATTCAAAGAGTATCCCATGATTTATATTTATCAAGTTACAAGATAGATCACTACATGCATCATCATATAACATATTTCACCCTTATGCACACACTTTCCCACACATAGGGTAGAACTACATAAGTCTGAGGCCTTCCTTAGAGTATTGGATATGTAGGAATTACCCATTAACTGAGGCATATTTGGGTTTATCTAAACACCCTGAGCCCACTAACCCATTTAAAAAAAATCATTTCAAGGGTGAATAAGGGTGAAGATTTGGGGTTTGATAAATTTACAAAGAGTGAAAACCTATATCCCAGATCTAAATACGTTAATATAAAGGTGATATAAAACATAGAATAACAAGTTGGTCATATCTATATCTTATAATTATTTTATACTAGAAAACTATGTCACAGTCAGACACTAACATTGATGGTAGTGTCAACATTTGATGGTAGTGTTCACAGCTACAAAATTACAATTTCCATAATTTGACAATTGATTCAAAATACTAATCCTGCATACTTTACACCTATTTCTAGTCTATATCTACATGTGTATAATAAAAATAAATATCAGTACTATTTGGTATTTGAATCAATTAAACGTCTTTGAAATAAATTAAAATCTATATTTATCATAATTATGAATATTCATTTATTCATATGTGAAATTAATTGACCTAATATATATTAGTTTTTATCCATTATGATTTAAATAATTATATATTATTAAACCTATACCCTACCACATTATAAAATTTATGGTTAAACACACATATATGATGTGTTTCAATTATACTATGTGCTCCTCTAGTGGGTGATATTTCATGTGCTAGGCTAGGATCTCTTTATTTTTGAACACTATTCTCACACTCCCATTCATGTGATAGTTCAAAATCCATTCCAATACATTGATTCTAACTAAGAGGCATTATATTCTTGAGATCACTAAGTAATACAAGTATCTCTAAGTTAATGGGTATATCAGACATAATTTTGATGAATTAGTCCTCACATGGTGCTTAGGTAATAAACTATTTTAAGTAATTATTACGTGTGTAATAATTACATATGGATATTTATGTAGTTAAGTAAAATAAGAGTTGTATAGTAAAAATCAATAGAGGAAGAGATTTAGGAGAGAAAATAGGATGGGGAGAATAAAGGTTATTGGAAAAACCTACCTAGATTAGTGTTAGTGGTTTGAGGAGTTGTTATAGGAGTTAGATTTAAAATCTTGTGTGTGTGTGTGTGTGTGTGTGTGTGTGTGTGTGTGTGTGTGTGTGTGTGTGTGTGTGTGTGATTTATTTTTTTAATAAATTTATGTTATGTTTATCAACCAAATTAATGTTTTTTATCCTTTAACCCCCACCACGGGCATTTTTAATATATGGTGGTAGAGCAGGCTTTCCATACTTCCATTACCCTATTTATTATAACACAATGACTTGATGGCTATGCAGTGAGGACCACATGTTAATGCCATTCCTACTCATCGACTCCTTTTTTCACACTGTTAATGGTCTACCAGTGCATACCATATGTGAATTTATAGTCATTTTTTTAAAAGTGCGTGTAATTGTCCTTGAGTCGCAAGATGTCAAATAATTCTTAAAAGGCACCTTTCAATAAAATGGGTTTTTGATGTAAAAAAAAATTATATATTTGTAATCAAATGCATTTTTGGTTGAAATCAACATTTCAATTTCTCACCCTATGTTAGAACTAAGGGTGGGAATGTTTAGTCCTCACATGGTGCTTAGGTAATAAAATATTATAAGTAATTATTACGTGTTTAATAATTACATATGGATATTTATGTAATTGAGGAAAATAATATTTGTATAAGTACAACTCAATAGAGGAAGAGATTTAGGAGAGAAAATATGATGGAGAGAATAAAGGTTGTTAGAACAACCTACCTAGATTAGTGTTAGTGGTTTTAGGAGTCGTTATAGGAATTAAATTTAAACTCTTACATATATGTAATTTTTTTTGTTAATAAATTTATGTTATGTTGATTGGCCAAATTATTATTTATGAGCCTTCAGCTCTTCCCCCACCAGGGGTATTTTCAATACATAACCTCTTATCCTTTTCTGGATAATTGTCTAGGTTGTAGTATATAAATTATGGGGTCATGTTATTTCCCATGCTTTGAATTGCCATGGTCCATCCTATATACCTTCAATAAAATAACTTTATGGTCAACTAGTTGGGTAAGGAAAATTTTTATGTTTAGAAAATCCAACTATTTATATTAATGAAACTTAATAAAGAAGTGTATGGTTTGCCTAGAAATACCAAAGCTACTCAACTGTGATTTTAGCACCCTCCCTTTCTATTCTAAAACCAGCCAATTATTTTTATTTTTACAAATTATGTAATTATGCATAAGTTTAAATTTGAATACTAACACTCATACTAACATGTCTCTCACTAACATGAATAAAACATACAAATTCATCTAGAATTAATAATATAAGAGAAATATGGATAGTTTTATTGTAGTTTAAATTATATTTACATGAGAATTTACTATCTTGATTTAATGGTTAGGAATATTATGAGGCAACTTCACCCAAGTTGCTTGAAATCTAAAACGGATCCCACCAATGAAATTAGAACACGTAAATAAATTATAGAGCATGTATAAACTTTTCATTATTAGAAAACATATGTAAAACCCTAGATTAGTCAGATTATTTATCTAATTTAACATATAATCTCATTTGAGTAACCTCCATAGTTAATAATTATACCTTAGTATAGATTTTATAACATATTTGCGCAAGTCACAAATTGTTGGAATCATAATTATTAATATAGTTCATGGAGTATACTAACCTTCAAAAACACCACCAAGTCTGATAAACTATATTTAATTAATAGAGTGGCCACCTCAGAATTCTATTATATAGAAACTATATCTTAATCATAATACTATAATATATTTATATAGCTATAGTCAATCTCAAGCATAATATATTATTCCTAATACAAATAAAGTGATCACCAAAGTCTATGCATAGTCTTAGTCACCCATATTTTAATAAAGGCCATGGTGACTATTAGCCAAATTTTGGATACCATTAGTAGGGTTCACAAAAAACTTGACTTTTCATGTTTTATAGCCTTATTCATTACCATTATATGCCTTGTGAGGCCTTCAAATGGTTATTTTGAGGTCTTATTAGCATAGTGTTAACAAAATTTGACTTCTAGTCAAATTGGGTCAACCCATACATTTTAAAAATTTTAAATAAGGTTTCCATATATATTATGGGGTCTCATATTGTTCTATACATCTTACTTATCCTTCCTCTAGCCTTGGTCTAAGCCCATCCTCCTTGTATTAGTCTAGTCAAATAAAGTCAAAATGGGTCAACCCTGGTCAAACATGTTCAAAGGATAAAATTATGTTTAAAACTTCCTATGATGGTAATTTTATTGTTTTAATTATTCCTAAGTCATAAAATTGATCCTTTACCATGTCTCATATGTAAAAATGCCTTTTTGGCCATATTTTGGCTTATTTAATGACTTGTATGGACTTTTAAAGGGAGTAAATTTTTCACCAAGAGATATTTAAATGTGGAGGAGGTTAGGATATATCAATAAGTGTTTATAATCAGTTCAATAGATATTTATATGCAGAAGAGGTAGTTTCTCCTTGATTTTAGGCCATTTTTAGCACTTGTACGAACTTGGTGAGCTCATCTTTAGGTAAAAATGTGATTTATGTGCCTCTTAACATCCATAAAGTAGTTTAAATGCCTTTTTTTCTAATAAAAGGTCAAAAAGTTCGAGTTTTACTTCTATTTATTCCTTCTTGTCCTTGCAAGACAAGAAGGGTTAATCTCAAATGCTCGGTGTGGGTCGTACAGTTTGAGTTGAGAGGAATGATCTTGGGGGATGAAATTAATTTGAGTCTAATTAATTTTCATGGAAATATTTCTTATTTTAGTGTCTTATCCTTTATGAACCATTAATTAGATCCTAGGCATCTTTTTATGCACTTCTATTTATGAGGGGTCTATGTTTTGGGCTAGTTTTTTATTCTTCTACTTGGTTTTGACAATATGGTTATTTTCAAGTGTTTTTACATGTTTTATAAGACATTTACATAGGTTATCCATTCTCCTATTGTCTTTTGATCTCTCAAATAGTTAAGAAGCCTCTCCTAGGCTTGTCTTTGGTTACAAACTACCCTTTTACATCTTTAGTTGTATCAAGTGCCTTGAATGGAGTTTCTCCATGTGATATGAAGGAATTAAATGTGCCTAAAATGTTTTGAAGTCATAAAAGTGCATTTGATGATCAACAAAGGGACTATGAGGCCTAAATCATGAATCTTGTTCACTTTTTCCCTTCACTACCTGTTACAAGTCATCACCACCCATAGGTAGCCTAAACAGAGGCATAAGAGAGTCATTTGAATGTGAAAGTAAGATTGGACCTCACGTGGAACCATTTATTGATGAAATTTTACTTTAAAGACCCATCCAAGGAGTAGTAAGGCTAGTTGTAAATTGAAAACACCTCTAAAAGTGTTGATTGAGTTTAGGTCTTTGATCCCTGAAATGTAAAAGTAGAGATCTTTAAGATTTTTGGTATTAACATATATTATAACAAAAGGACATTATAACACTCTTAATTTTTCTTTTTATTACCCCTATCATAATACAATGCTCTTACTATGTTTTAAGGGCATAATATAATGGGAAGGTGTTCTTTTAGAGGCCCAAATATGCTAATAAACACACTAATTTACAACATTGTCATCTATAGTTTGAGACCAAAAGAGAGTACCTTTCAACCAAAATTTCAAGATAGGCTTGTATTCCATATAATAATGATTAAAAATGGTTCAAGTGATACTCATGAACTAAGATGTCATAGGATAAGATGGAATTTGGTGTGATGACTTCATAAGTTCATACCATGTCTGTACACAAGGCAAAATCAACACCTACAACAAGGGTATCATATAGTGAGGTAGGAGGTTGATGTTTTAACTTTGTATTAAGTATGAAAGGTGAGTAGAAGGTATAAGGTTGTTTTTTGACTCTAGGATCTTCATGGAGAGTTAAAGAATCATCAAACAAGTTCCAAACATCACCATGACAACCTACAGTAGACTTAAAACTTTGTCTTAGTCCCAGACAATGAGGAGTAAAGGTGTCTAGGTGCGATTTCAAAGCCAATAAAGGTGAATATAGTGGGCCTAAGCACATATATTATGTTTTAAAATTCAAATTATCCCTAAGAATATTCATTAGACCTAATTCAAGCCATGATAACCTATAGGCTAGGCTGCAAGCAGGGTCATATGCACCTTAACCTAGGTAGGGTTGTGCAAAGAAGAGAATGGTGTCTTAAAAGATACTAAATAAGATATGATGATTATAAATACATGGTAGTTTTGAATAAAAACCTAAAGGATTTTCCCACACCTCAAACAAGTTCAAGAAACCTCATTTTCACCTATAATAGGGTTCCCAAAAGCAAGTCCCAATCCATGATAGGTAGAGGTAGTTTTGGACAAGGAGGTGTATTGATATGGTGGGTTAGAGTGAAAAAAAAGTCCAAAATTTAAATTTTGATGTTTATACCTTGTAAATTCTCTATATAATTAGGAAAATAAAATAAAAATTCTCAAATAGATAAAACATAGTCACTGTCTCAAACCCTGCATATAGTCCATTGTTGACAAGTCTACCTAAAGAGATTGAATAGTTTGAAAGTATAAATCTTGGAGTTAGGTCAAAAAAATTGGTATAGAGCAAAATTATTACTTGAATAACCTAATAAAATGGTTATTTTTGTGTGAGAAACAAGGTAAACCCCCTTTATTTTGTCTTAGAGGTAAGGGAGTTTTCACCTTGCACAAACCCTACAACTTTATGAAAATGAGTGAAATAGTGGACCAGAAGGATTTTAAACTATTCAAGTTGATTGATAAAGTTGTGGGACACCTTAAAAAAAAAAATAATAATAATAATAAAAAAATCAATAGGGTCTGAGGCCAAATAGGGTGTTCTATGCAATAAGGGTTTCAATTATGATTCACTAAGCTTGATGAGGCCTATAGACAATTTGGGGGGTCAATTCTATTTTTAGCCTTTAAAAAGCATAAAAATGATTTGAATTAAATTCATATAGGTGAAACTAAAGTTTTTTAATAATAATAATATATGGAAACTCATTAGAGATCCATGTTGAGCCTAGGTTGCAGACAAACTTATGGAACAAGTTTTAGGCTTGAGGTAGATTGGTAGGTCAGTTGCACTTATAACATGAAAAAAACACAAATATGTATTTAGACATGTTTTTTTTAGTCTATAATAGGTGTATAAGCATTTATATTACAAATACGTTCAACAAGGATCCATTTATTGGCTTAAAGTCAACTTAGGATTATGTAAACTATTGAAAGAGCCCAAGTGACCAGGTTAGAATGCTTAGAACTTTCACCAACCTTTGCATGGGAAGCCAATGTGTTCAAGGATATTATTTAGGGTCCCTAAAATGTCTTCAATGTAATTCTGATATAATTCTAACATTTTTTCTTTATGAACAAATGTTAAGAGTCCAGACCACTCTAAAACACTTGTAAACCCTCTCCAAGGACCTGATTAGGAAGATGATAAAATTGAAGGATTAAAATGAAATGGAAATGGCATGAAACTAGTTACAAGATATATAGGACTCTCTAGGGGACCTGACACATGTAATTTAGGTATACTGCACTTGTACAAATGGTGTAAAATAGGGATCTTGTTGACATTTTTGTGTTTTTTGTAGGTGTGAGAAAGTTTCAAAAGGTGAAAACACATTTGAAATATATTTTAGGACTTTTTATAAGTCCTAATGTCCATTTTTTTATCTATCTCATATCCTAAGTGTGCCTACCATCCCTTTCATTTCAACTAGTCATAATGAATGGGTAGTGAACACTTAGGAAAAGTGGTGAAATTCCAATTAGGAAGCCTTTTAAGGCTTGTTTAATAAAAATTATGATATGGAAACTCTTTAAAAGTGTACTTTATCCTTGTGCATATATCATATTTTAGAATTGGAAAGGTTTTGGGTGCTAAGTGTGAGAGGTGCATCGAAGAAGTCATTTTGGGACTGTCATAGATGATTATGCATGGCCAAAATAATAGGAATGATCAAGGACTAATCCAATTCATGTGAGGGATTTTTCTAACCCCTTCCACTTATATAAATCATTATACCTGACCCTATGCAGAGATTAGGAAAATTTTTGAAGCTAAATGATGAAGCTAGTTTCTTATGCAGGCACAAGGGAATCTACGCCACATGTGGAGGAGTTGAACAAGTTTGAGGGAAATTTGTCCTTGATTCCATTAAAAAACTATCTCACACATGATTATATGACTATTTTAACTCTTTATCATTTCTTTACAAGTGTCTCTATGACTCTTGAGCTTCTCTTTCTCTCCCTCCTCTCACAATTTCTATAAATTATAGCCTTTTGGGCTATTATATGGATCTCTCCACCTAGGTATGGCAAAGTTCTACCAAAATTTTTACTTGTGTTAATAAATATATCTATTTTTACCTCATTTAATATTTCACTAAGTGTACATAATGGTTTTTGGTCTTGTGAAAGTGTATTTTGGTTTACCTTCACATGTTACTCTTCCTAGTTCCTAGTGTGTTTTGGAATCTCTCTTTTGCAAGTCAACAAGAAGTGTTTCATTATATTGTAGGTATAATGAGCAGTATATTCAATAGTGTTTCTTAAAATTCCTATTTTATAATTCCTCATAGCCTAATATATCTCTAAGACCACACGTTTGAAACATTGATGTGAGGGAGGATATTATCATTGAAGTGTATGTGCAAACTTCTTCTTGGTTCCAAGTGCATGTTATATGGTGTGAGTAGATAGATTATTTGGTGTATCACTCCCCTAGAGTAGATATAATTTCAAATATTTTTACCCCTTTTAATTACCCCAAGTGTTAGTATTAGGATTGATCAAAGTGGTACATCAAGGGGAACTAGCCCCAAATCTAGAGATTCACCTCAAAGTTGGGTCACCCATAGCCCTGAGGTGGTTCCATTGTGCCATTTTAATGAGGAGAGACTTTTCATATCTTCAAGGGGTCTAAGATAAAGTTAAAATAGTTATTTTCATGCTCAGTGGGACATAATAGTCCATTCCATGAGGATTTTTGGTGTTTTCCTCAAGATACCAGCCTTTAGAGGCAATTTCACTAAGCACCAATGGCGACTCCAAGCATAAATCTAAAGGTTAAGTAGTCCAAGTAGTATAATTCAAGTTGTTTTCCTATTATATGGTCTTATCATGAGTTATTTATGGATAATTTTGATGTTGAGTTTGTCTTAACACAATTTTGGGAGACATATCCTTCTTTACCTATTCCTCCTCAATATGAACAAGTACTTGTCCAAACTTGTCATGATCCATATCAATCCTATGTTGCCTATAATCATCCCTATCAAGCTTATGCTTCACCTAGTCCACCTAGTTCCTCTCAAATTTATTCCATTTCAATTTTCAAGAATAATCTAATTGGCTACAAATACTATATGTTAGACCTTGATACTAGAAATGGTTGTGGCCAAGTTATCCCTAGTGATTGTATCAAGAGTGTGAGAAATGATTTGGATCAAGTTAAGGAAGAATGGATTCCTATAGAGAGAGATAATTGGAAAGGTATTTATAATGATATGATTGATTTTTGTGGCCTAAGTTTCCACCTAGAATAAAGGTTGAGAGCTCATGAACCAATTCAGTCTTGACAGCCCCAATATATCCCACATCAACCTTCAAGTGTGTCAAATATGTCTTTCCAAGATACTAATCCAACCATGTTTTAAAATACCCCAAGTCCTTCACACATTCCCCAAACTTTCCCTTCTTATAATTCCATCGAAGAGAGTATCCAAAGGAAGGAGGATATCACTATTGAGTAGGTTGACTTATTTGGAGAAGATTTTGAGAAAGGAAGATTGAGTTTTTAGACTCATCTTGACAAGGAGATCGAATTGGCCAATCATATTTTGAGGCAATCCATCATGGTAGTAGAAAATGAACTCTCTAAGCCTACTTTTATAAGTTTTAATCAAGATTCTAAGCCCAAAGAAACCCAAAGTTTCTTAAACCTATCATTCACCCCATCATTTTTATCTTAGCCTCATGAAGAATCCTCTAAGCATAACTTCCCAAGATGGAAAGAGGTAGTGGAAACTTGTGAATAGAATAACAAGAGATGTTTAAGTGGATAAGTTGAAAGTGGAGAAAAACTACTCAACTCATTCCCACCCCTCCTCAAAAATCCATTGAATCCATCTTTCCACCTCTTCTAGCTGATCCATTTTTCCCTTATAATGTTGAGGATTGCATTATTCCTTATAAGCCCTTTTGGGATAATGTTCTTAGTTTTGAGATGCCTAGGATTGACACTACTAAGAGGGAGGATGAGTTTGAGGTTTTAGATTAGATTGAAGATGAAGAGGATTTGACTGCTAGTGAGGAGACATCAAATTATGATGATGAGGAAAATGATCCTCCTTATGTTGAAGAAGAGGTTTTTAGAAGAGGTTCATATGGAACCTAAAGGAGAAAATGAAGGAGTCTCTCCTATTGTTCCTCTTCATGATGTTGACTAGACAAATGATGATGACTTGTGATAGATATTTGAGGATATATTCAATGAATTTGAAGGCCTCAAGGGGCCTATACGCCATTTTGAGTTAACTACAAGACAGGGTAAGAAAGATAAAGTGCCTCAAAAAGAAGACATGTGGCAGACCTATATGTAAATGTTCAAAGAGTATGAAGAATGTTAGAATACAAAACCCCTAATGAGATAAGACCAAGATGTTGGAAAGTAAGAATATATTAAGGAACATCATCATCAAGAGAGTCTATCTCATGATGAAGTAATCTATTATGATCTCGAGCCTTTTGAGGATGGTTCAAAAGTTGATCTTAAAACCACCTATGAAGTTACTCCCACTAACATCAAGGAAGAGTTTGAGGAAGAAACACTACTACAAAGCTATGACACAACACTTATTTAAGATTTTGAAGAAGCTATAAGAAATGAGAAGAATAATGAAGTCCTTCAAGAAGGTAAAGACTTGCAAGAGGTTGTCCCCTTCATAGACATGCAAATATGCCATAATGAGACAAAAGGATAGCAATATGAGGAATGTTTCCAAGTTCAAGAAGACTTCATCTACCTTGGAGAATTATGGGAGATGACTCCATCAAATGACATGCCAAGCTAAGGAACAAAAAAGAAACATGAGTCATCTAATACCACATCCAAAAGGAATCATGCTTGGTATCCTCAATCATATAATGAGGAAAGAGATTCAAGGTAACTCCCTTTTGATCTAGGAAGGGAGGTACATTTAAGTTGAATGCACATAATTAGTTTTCTTGTTGTTGTGTCTTGTGTTTCCCTGAGTGCTTAGTAGCATAGGTGTGCCCTTTTCTTTAAGTGTTTGATTTGGTCTTGTTGTGTGTTGTATTTATTTTGTGTGTTTTGAGGTAAATTAGTTTTCTTATTGGTTAAGTCAAGGTTTGGTCCTATTGTTTTCAAGTGCATTTTGACTCCCTTTGCCTAATGGATAGGTTAAGGCTACTAGTCCTTAACACATGCAATCATGTTACCCCTAGGAATTACCAAAAGTGTTGAATAAATTTGAATTTTAGTCAAATTGGTTCAACCCCATACATTTTTAAACTTTTAAAGAAGGTTTCCATATGTTTTATGGGGTCTCATATTGTTTTATACATCTTACTTATCCTTCCTCTAGCCTTGGTCTAAGCCCATCCTCCTTGTACTAATCTATTCAAACAAATTCAAAGTTGGTAAAACATGGTTAAAGCATAAAATTGTGTTTAAAATTTCCTAGGGTGGTTATTTAATTGTTTTAATTGTTCCTAAGTCATAAAATTGATCTTTTACCATGTCTCATATGTAAAAATGCCTATTAGGCCATATTTTGGCTTATTTAATGACTTGTATAGACTGTCAAAGAGATTAAATTTATCACCAAGAGATATTTAAAATTGGAGGTTAGGATCTATTAGGAATTGGTTAGAGTCAGTTCAATAGGTAGTTATATGCAGAAAGAGGTAGTTTCTCTTTGATTTTAGTCCCTTTCTAGCACTTGTATGAACTTGGTGAGCTCATATTCAAGTAAAAACGTGAGTTATGTGCCTCTTAACATATATAAATTAATTTACATGCTTGGTGTTTTTATAAAATGTAAAAAAAACTCAAGTTTTACTTTTGTTTCTTCCTTCTTGTCCTTACAAGCCAAGAAGGGTCAATTTCAAATGCTTGGTGTGCACTGTATAGTTTAAGTTGAGAGAAATGATCTTGGGTGATAAAATTAATCTAAGTTTACATAATTTCAATGGAAATATTTCTTATTTTAGTGGATTTTCCTTTATGAACCATCACTTAGACCATATGCAACTTTTTATGCACTTCCATTCATGAGGGGTCTATGTTTTGAGCTAGTTTCTGATTCTTCTACTTGGTTTTGACAAGATGGTTATTTTTAGGTGTTTTTACATGTTTTATAAGAAATTTACATAGGCTATCCATTATATTATTGGATTTGGATCTCTCAAATAGTTAAGAATCATCCCCTAGGCTTGTCTTTGCTTACAAACTACCCTTTTGCATCTTCAGTTGTATGAGGTGCCTTGAATGGAGTTTTTCCATGTGATATGAAGGAATTAAACATTCCTCAAATGTTTTTAAGTCATTAAAGTGAATTTTATGATCAAATAAGTGACTATGAAGCCTAAATCATGTATCTTGTTCACTTTTTCCCTTCACTGCCTATTACAACTCATCACCACCTAAAGGTGGCCTAAACAAAGGCTTAAGAGAGTCATTTGAATGTGAAAGTAAGATTGGAACTCAATTAGAACCATTGCTTGATGAAATGGTACTTGATAGACCCATCTAAGGAGTGGTAGGCTAATTTAAAATTTAAAACACCTCCAAGAGTGTTGATTGAGTTTAGGCCTTTGATCCCTAAAATGTAAAAATAGATCTCTTTAAGCTTTTTGGGATTAACATATATCATAACCAAAGTACCTTACAATAGTCTTAGTTATTTGTCTTAGTATCCCTAGCATAATAAAATACTCCTAATAAGTTTGAAGGACTGAATATAATGGGAAGGTGTTCTTTCAGAGGCCCAAATATGCTAATAAACACACTGATTTACAATAGTGTCATCTATAGTTTGAGACCAAAAGAGAGTTTATTTCAACCAAAATTACACTCGAGGATTGTATTCCATATAGGAGTGATTCAAAATGGTTAAAGTGATACTAATTAACTAATATTTAATAAGATAAGATGGAATTTGGTGTGATGACTTCCTAAGCCCACACCCTATCTGTACACATGGCATAATCAACACCTATAGTAGGGGTATCAAATAGTGAGGTAGGAGGTTGATGTTTTGACTTTGTCTTGAGTATGAAAGGTGAGTATAAGGTATAAGATTGTTTTGTGACACTAGGATCTTTATGGAGAGTCAAATTATCATCAAATAAGTTCCAAACACCACCATGACAACCTACAATAGACTTAAAACTCTATCTCATTCCTATATAGTGAGGAGTAAAGGTGTCTAGGTGGGATTTCAAAGCCAATAAATGTGAATATAATGGGATTAAGAACATATATTATGTTGGAAACTTCAAATCAGCCCTGATCATCTTCATTAGACCTAATTCAAGCCATGATAACCTATAGGCTCGGCTACAAGTAGGGTCATATGCACCTTAACCTAGGTAGGGTTATGCAAAGAAGAGAATGGTGTATTAGAATATCCTAAAGAAGATATGGTGATTATAAATACATGGTAGGATCCTAGCACAACCTAAATTATTCTCCCACACCTCAAACACTTTTAGGTAAATTCATTTTCACCTACAATAGGGTTCCCAAAAGCAAGTCCCAATCGATGATAGGTAGAGGTAGTTTTGGAGAGGGACGTGCATTGGCATGGTAGGTTGGAGTGAAAAATAAGTCTAAAAATTCAAGGGTGATGTTTATACCTTGTAAATTATCTATCTAATGAGGACAAACAAAGAAAAAGGCTCAAATAGATAAAACACAGTCAATGTCTCAAACCCTGCATACAGTCCATTATTGACATGTCTACTTGAAGATATTGAGAAATTTTAAGGTCTAAATCTTGGAGATAGGTGCCCAAATTTGTTATGGAGAACCATTATGAGTTGAATAACCTCATATAATGGTTGGTTTTGTGATATAAATAAGGTAAACCCCCTCTATTTTGTCTTAGAGGTAGGGTAGTTTTCACCTTGCATAGACCCTATAACTTTGTGGAAATGGGTGAAATAGTGGACCAAAAGGCTTGAAAAATCTTAAAGTTGATTGATGAACCTATGGGACACTTGAAAAACCATAAAAAACATTGTAAGAGGGTCGAAGGCCAAACCACTCCAAAACCCTTGTATACCCTCTCCAAGGACCTGATTGGGAAGATAAGAAAATTGAAGCATAAAAATGAAATATAAATGCCATGAAAAAAATAATAATATATAGAGTAATCTCTAGGGACCTGACATATGTAATTGAGGTGTACTACACTTATACGGATGGTGAAAAATAGGGCTCTTTTTGACATTTTTATGTGTTTTATAGGTTTTATAAGGTTTCAAAAGGCACAACCACTTTTGAGAGAGTTTTTAGGAATTTTTCTAAGTCCTCATGTCCATTTTTTGAGATATCTCATCTCCTAATTGTGCCTACCATCTCTTTCATTTTAGCTAATCACAGTGAATGGGCATTGAACACTTAATAAAAGTGGTGAAATTTTAATTGGGAAGCCTCTTAAATTTTGTTTCATGAAATTGATGATATGGACACACTTGAAAAGTATCATTCCTCCTTGTACATGGATTATATTACATAATTGGAAATTTTTTGGGTGCCAAGTGTGAGAGGTGCATGGAAGGAAGCCATTTTGGAACTGTCATGGATGATTGTGCATAGCCAAAAGAATATGAATGATTAGGGACTAATAAAATGCATGTGAGGGATTTTTTTTTAACCCCTCCCACTTAGATCCAACATCAAACTTGAACCTATGTAGATATGAGGTAGTTTTGTGAAGGAAAATGATGAAGGCAATTTATTATGTAGGCATAAGGGAATCTATGCCACATGTGGAGGAGTTAAACAAGTTTGAGGGACATTTATCCTTGATTCCATTTATAACCTATCTCACACATGATTATATGACTATTGTAACTCATCATTTCTTGACAAGTGTCTCTATGACTCTTGAGCTTCTCTTTCTCTCCCTCTTCTCACAATTTCTATAAATTCTAGCTTTTTAGGCTATTATACGGATCTCTCCACCTGGGTATGGAAAAGCCCTACCAAATTTTTAGCTTGAGATAATAATTATAGTTATTTTTACTTCATTAAATATTTCAATAAGTGCACATAATGGTTTTTGGTATTATGCAAATGTATTTTGGTTTACCTTCACATGTTACTCTTCCTAGTGCCTTGTGTGTTTTGGAATCTCTCTTTTGTAGGTACAAAAGAAGTGTCTAATTGGATTAAAACTATAGTGAGTATTGTATTTAATAGTGTTTATTAGAATGTATATTGTCTAATTAATCTTAAAATAAGATATCTCTAAGACCCCATGCTTGAAACTTTGATGTGAGAGAGGATATTGTCATTGAATGAAGTGTATGTCTAGACTTATTCTTGGTTCCAAGTGCATGTTAGATGGCATGAGTAGAAAACTTATTTGGTGTATCACCTCCCCTAGAGTAGATTTAATTTTAGATATTATTACCCATTTTCATCCCCCTAAGTGTTAGTATTAAGATAGATCAAAGTGGAACATCAAGGTGAACTAGCCCCAGATCTAAAGTTCCACCTCAAAGTTGGGTCACCCACAGCCCTAAGGTGGTTTCATTGTGCCACTTGAACAAGGAGAGACTTGTCAACTCCTCAAGGGGTGAAAGTTCAAATCACAACACATAGTTTAAGGTTATTTTGACAATTTTAAGTTAAAGTCTTATATTTGTCTTATGGTAGTGTATACATACCATGATGTGATAAAGTTGATCCAAAAGGTGTCAAAGTTTCATTAGTTTTCCCTCAAGTCATCTCACCCTTTGACCACCTTTAATGTAGGGGAATCCTTATGGATCCTAAAATAGATTCATTTTTGGATTTAATTTGAATTTTAAGTGTTTTTAATGTGTATTAGGTCCTAATGTAGTCATAGGAGATAACTAGATTAGTATAAGTGGCATAAAATTTGAAGTATGGAGTTTCCCTTTAAAACTGTCACATTTGAAAATTTGAATTTTTGAGCCTTGTGGAAGAATTTATATGCATTTTTTGAAGGTAGAAAGGTGTAAAAATTAAGTTAAATAGGTGTCCAATATGTATTAAGTATATTTAAATTTCATAAACATGTTCTTTTATCTACCGGCACGGTCATATAGTATGCCTAGTGCTCAAACATACAAAATGCAATGTAACTTTAAACACTTCTATGTGGGAAATCTCCAAGAATTGGTTATGAATCTTGGAGAAGATATAAGAGAGTCAATTTTGTTCATTTAATATTTATTTTAATTTTAATTTGGATAGACGATGAATGTGAAAATAAATAAATTTGATCAATAATGGATTGTGTTGATGAAAATTATGTACATTGATGTTGTATGGCTATAGCAGAGTGTTTACTTGCTTGAATACTCAAAGGTGGTGAGTAATTTTGAATATTTGATTATTTTTATTTTTGTGATAAATATTAATATATTTTTTGAGATAGATATCATGAGTTAAATTTAAAGGTAGTGGCCCTTAAGGAGATAGACAGAACTGTCAACAGAGCAAAGGTTTATATAGTCCTATTGAAGCTGTGATCTATGTATTATTCCTTTATCAATGAGTTTTGTGGAGATTGGTAATGTAATTCAATTGAGAATAGGATTAATTATATTTTTCCATATGTTTTGTAATAAAAAAAAATTCTTTATACATTTTAGTTAAGTATCTTGCTTATTGAAACTTGTAGACTATCTAAAACTAGGTATGTACCCTATGCCCGTTGACTTAAAATCTTGTTTTGATTCATAAAGAAGGTTGTGAATGGATTTTTATAGTCATTAAAGGTGATAATAAAAAATTTAAATTCATAAATACTATTTAAAGGTTGGAAAAACCAAAACCCTGAGTGAAACCCTATTGAAACCCCTATTTTCTATTATTAAACACCATTAGTCTAGACTAAGATTTGTTATTGGAGATTGAATCAATAATTTTTAGACAATTTTTGTTAAATTAAAAATATGTGTCTTACCTATAAAAAACTTTTCAAATAATTTTTTTTCATGAAACCTTTTCTTATTCAATATATTGATTTTAAACTACTCTCAGCCTGCTTAGAAACCCTAAACCCTATCAACTAGGGTTTTGCCTATTGGAATAAATCTAATTGTGAAAAAAAACCAAAAACTTGTGATATTTTGTATTTTTATGATACCTAACTAATTAAATAATTTATAGGACTACACAGTACCTATAATATGGATTTATAGATAGTGGCATTGGAAAAGGGCTAAAAGAGGCCTAATTTGGAAGGGCTACAAGAAGGGAAGTGGTCTTAAGGAGTGAGATAGGACCCCAAATCTGATCCAAAAGTGTGATATAATAATATAAAGGTTAATATTATATTTTTAGGTATAAATAGTTGGTAATTTTTCCATACAAATTTTTTTACTTGGAGACAGGGCTATAAGGAAGTGTAGTTTGTAAGCAGAGTTGCATAAGTGGCATGTAGGTGTTTGAGATAAGTTTATAAATTGGGATAGAGATATATTAGAAAATATTTTAATCAATATAAATATATTAAAATATTATAAAAGTCTTGTGAAACTAGTCTTTTACATGTTGAAAGAACTCTTAATCCTAAGACTTAAAGGAAGGTTCCTTTATTCAAGGACAAGAAAGGGAACACTTGTGCATGATTTGCATCATTTGTTATTAGATCATAAGGATGGTTATAGGATAAGGTGATAAGTACAAAACGGAATAAATATAGAGGTAACCTACAACATCTCAAAGAATGCAACAAAATGTGGCTAATTTGGTCATTGAAATGAGGAACATGTAGGCTAGAATGGTAGCCATCAAGACAAATCAAATAAGAAGGGTCATAGCTGATGATGATAGTGATAGAGAAGATGAATCTCATAGAGTATATGATAATTAATAAAGAGAACAAATAATGGGGGAAATATTGATCAAATCCATGATGAATATGGGCTCAAAACCAAAGCTAGATGTGTCAATATATGAAGGAAATCTAAATGTAGATGAGTTGGTGGATTGGATAGCAACCATAGATAATTATTTTGAGTATGAAGAGGTGGATGATACAAAGAAATTGAAATTTACAATTACAAGATTGAGAGTACATGCTTCTTTGTGGTGGGATGGAATCTAGAAAGAGAGAAGGAGAAAAGGTAAAACCAAAATTTAGTCATGGGATAGGATGGTGATGAAGATGAAGGAAAAGTTCATGCCAGATGATTACCATACACTTTTATTTAGGAGGTTTTAGAATCCTAGACAAAAGGAGTATTCATTGAAGGAATATATTGAAGAGTTTCATAGGTTGACAATCAAAATAATACACTTGGAAGAATATGATGAGAAGCTAATAACGTACCTGAATGGTCTCAAGTTCTCTATACAAGATGAGATCAATATATTGACCTTGAAAATAGTTGAAGAAGAATACTAAGAAACCTTGAAATATGAAGATAAGTTGGAAAGAAGACATACACATCAAGCAAGAGGAAGAGTAAAATAAGAGAGAGGAAGAAGAGAGTATGACAATAAGCATGCATATGAGGAAGGAGAAAGTAGTGGCCAAAGACATGAAACACAACCAAGAGGTGGTTACAGATGTAGGAGATGTTAGGTTGTGGAGCTAAAAGCTTCACTGATGCAAATAGAAGAGGAGGTTGTAGAGAGTATGCTGAGTGTCACAGACACTGGCGTCGGTCAGGCCAACCGATGTCGGCAAGGTTAGACAGGAAAGGCAACCGATGTCGGTCAGAAGTCAGCCAGTGTTGGCACCCCCAAGCAGACAGGGATTGACGTCGGTACACCTGTGTGGTTCGAGCTATGAGTGTTACGGGCAGTTAGTTAACAAACCAAGTGTTTGCATGTCAAGAGCCAAATTTAGACTAGAATCTGTGGATCTAATTATTATAATTAGGTGTCTAATTATTGTTTGCATGAGATCTATTTAAGAGACTCATTGGTTGTATTGTAAGTCATTCTAGTTTGAGTTGAGCAAAATTAGCTCCTTCTGTGTGTGAGGTGAGCAAGGGTGTTCCTCCTAGTTCCACAGTAGTACCAAGGTGGGTGCTGGTTTTGGAGAATCAGCGAGATTATTCAAGTGTGTAGGATCTTGGTCAGCAGGTGTGCATGGCTACTTTTGGATATCTACATGGGTAAGTAAGATCATTGATCTATAGGTGTATGTGTGTGCAAGGTTTAAGGTTCACAGGTGTGTAGAACTAGATTGATTTGTAGGTGTGCAAGATCAGATAGGACAACAACACAATAGGGAGTAGGATTAGGTGGGATCTACTTGGAGTATAATGTGTACTCAAAAAGAGAGCAAAGAGGAAGGGAAGGAAGATCCTCCCATAAGTAAGATCAGATTGGGTTGCAGGTTGTTGTAGTTTAGGGGAGATCTACTTGAAGTACGATTGTGTACTTGTGGAGTGTGTGGAGCACTTGTGGTGTGCGTGGAGCACTAGAGTAATGGAAGTAGTGGATACTAGCTGGTTGGAGGTGAACACCAACTCTGTGTTTGAGTTGTGTGTTGGGACCTAAGAGAGAGAGCTTTGAGGGAAGATTTACTGTTTATGCCCTAGAGGTGTGGGAGCCCTAGAGGTGTGTAACGAAGAACTGTGGTAGCCTTCTTTGTTGTATTTCTTTTTGGAAGAATTTTAATACAATTTGTGTATTGTCTCTCATATTTTGTGTTATTTCTGAATTCTAGTTACTTGTTGATTCTAGTTAATTCTGCATATTAAGTTACTTGTATTTGGTAATCAATTATGTGCTTCCATTATTTTCCAACAAATGGTATCAGAGCTAAGGTTGCAGGGAGCAGGTTTTGTGTTTGGTTATAGGTCACTCTCAGGGGTTTCTAATTGAGTGGGAGCAGAGCAATGGTAGAAGAAAGTAAGCCAAGAATGGAGGAATTGAAAAGCATGAATGGTCAATTACGGTCCTATGAAAAGAAAGAGCAGGGAAAATAATATTGTTGGTTGGTAGCAGATCAGCATGAAGGAACTAAAGATGCAGATGTTGCAGGTGTTGTTGCACAAGATGCTTTGGGAGGTTTCTTGGATAAAGTTGAATCTTGGTTAATAGATTTTTTTGCCTCTTTCCATGCAGCCCCAAGGAGAGTAGTTGGTGAGCCTTGTCATATTATTGGCAAAGGGGAAGTGAAGCTAAAATTATAGGTAGCCAACACATGGGTGTTGAAGGAGGTCATGCAGGTCCTAGGCTTGGAGATGTGGCTAATTTCTTTAGGAAAGTTGGGTGATGAGAGATGCACAAGAACTCTCACAGTGGATGCACTTGAATTAGCTGGTGGTAAGAAAGTAGGTACTCTTTATCTACTTGCTTATATTACTGATTCTTCTTTTATTGTAGAGACGTGGCTTTGTAGGCTTGGTCACATGAGCAAGAATGAGATGCATGTTCTTAAGTAGAAGACAGATGTATTTGACAGGCTTAAGAATTGGAAAGCCTTGGTGTTTATGGAGGAGATGGTAGACAGAGACCAGTGGATGGGGCTGGATACTTCTGAGCAAGGTAGTTTAGACATGGGTTTTGATTCAAAGGAGCTCATGGGTAAAAATTCATCACTCACAAGTGAACATAGGTACCGACGTCGGTCAGGAGGAATCGACGTCGAACAGACAGGTGCCAATGTCGGTCATGTGCAGACCAAAGCTGGTGATGTCGGGCAGGGTAAGACCAACGTCAGTTAGGAGGACCAATGTCGTCAGTAGGTAAGACCAATGTGAGTTAGGAGGACCGACATTGGCAACAAGGGACATCGATGTCGACAGGGTTGGTAGTCAGGACAGGTGCATGAAAACTGACGTCAGTCAAATGTAGACTATGTGGTGATTGAGGTCAGTCACTATAACAAATTTTGGGTAGACAACAAGCTGCCAAAGAGTCTCAAATGCCCATATGGAGGACTAAAGGTGGTAAGTAAGCCTCAAATTCATTGTTCCTCTTCTTTATACTAGTTACTGACTATAGAGCAGGAAGGATCTAGGAAACAGTGGGAGCTTGGCAGGAATATGATGCAAAACCAAGTAGGAGATTTGGTAGGGTTGCCAGCTGGAAGAAAGCACATAGACAAATGGATTCCTTAGTTGAAGAATAGAGAGAATGGATACGTGAGATGGAAGACCAGGGCATATGGTCTTGAGGAAGCTACAGGACAGTGGTACAGGTTTTGACAGGTGGATGACAAAGCATGGCTTTAGTCAATGTCAGGGTAACTACTATGGTTTGTCTTACCAGGTGGATGATGGTCACAACATAATCTGGTTATTGTATGTGGATGGTTTGCTAGCAGGTTTGTACATACAGGGTTTTGCTGAGCTAAGGGTAAGATTAGTTTAGTGGTTTGCTATGAGGAATTTGGAGCAGCAAAATTCTTTGGCATGGGAGACATGGGAGATCACAGGTTGATTTTGTCTCTAGTGGGAGCTGATATGAATCAAGTGTTGGCAAGGTTCATTATGCAAGATGCAGAACTGGAGCACACTAAGGGCTAGCTAGTTCAGTGTCCAAAATCACATGAGGTCTAATATAGACCTAAGTTTGCCCAAGCAGTGGGAGCTGTCAGAGAGTTAGGAGCCAATTCGGGGAAGTGGGTTCTCAGGTATTTGAGAGGGACCAGTAGCAGGGATTCATGCTATGCAGTGTCAGGACTTCACTACATGGGTTTGTAGGTTCAGATCTAGTAGGTTACTTGGATGATAGGTGGTGCACCATAGGTTGTGTGGTGGGTTGTCTTCAGGGTTGAGATTGAAGAGGGATACAAGCTAGGAAATAGATTAGATGGGGTATAGGTATAGGTAAAATGCAGCTATTTATCTCCAAGTGGGAGATTGTTAGGTTATGGAGCTAAAAGCTTCACTGATGCAAATAGAGGAGGAGGTTGCAGAGAGTATGCTGAGTGTCATAGACACTGGCATCAGTCAGGCCAATCGACATCGGCAGGGTTAGATAGGCAAGGCAACTAACGTCGGTCAGAAGTCGGCTAGCGTTGGCACCCCCAGGTAGATAGGGACCGATGTCAGTCACCTATGTGGTTTGAGCTACGAGTGCTATGGGCAGTTAGTTAACGAACCAATTGTTTGCATGTCAAGAGACAAATTTAGACTAGAAGCTGTGGATCTAATTATTGTAATTAGGTGTCTAATTATTGTAATTAGGTGTCTAATTATTGTTTGCATGAGATTTATTTAAGAGACTCATTGGTTGTATTGTAAGTCATTCTAGTTTGAGTTGAGCAAAATTAGCTCCTTCTATGTGTGAGGTGAGCAAGGGTGTTCCTCCTAGTTCCACAACAGTACCAAGGTGGGTGCTAGTTTTGGAGAATTAGTAGGATTCTTTAAGTGTGTAGGATCTTGGTCAGCAGGTGTGCATGGCTACTTTTTGAGATCGACATGGGTAAGTAAGATCATTGATCTACAGGTGTATGTGTGTGCAAGGTCTAAGGTTTACAAGTGTGTAGAACTAGATTGATTTGCAGGTGTGCAAGATCAAATAGGATAGCAACACAACAGGGAGCAGGATCAGGTGGGATCTACTTGGAGTATAGTGTGTACTTAGAAAGAGAGCAAAGAGGAAGGCAAGGAAGATCCTTCCATAAGTAAGATTAGATTGGGTTGCAGGTTGTTGTAGTTTAGGGGAGATCTACTTGAAGTATGATTGTGTACTTGTGGAGTGCATGGAGTACTTGTGGTGTGCATATTGCACTAGAGTACTGGCAGTAGTGGATACTGGCTGGTTGGAGGTGAACACCAACTCTGTGTTTGAGTTGTGTGTTGGGACCTAAGAGAGAGAGCTTTGAGGGAAGATTTAGTATTTATGCCCTAGAGGTGTGGGAGCCCTAGAGGTGTGTAAGGAAGAAGAACTATGGCAGCCTTATTTATTGTATTTCCTTCTGGAAGAGTTTTAATACAATTTGTGTATTGTCTCTCATATTCTAGTGTTATTTTTGAATTCTAGTTACTTGTTGATTCTGGTTGATTCCACATATTAAGTTGCTTGTATTTGGTAATCAATTGTGTGCTTCTATTATTTCTCAATAAGTGGTATCAGAGCTAAGTTTGTAGGGAGTAGGTTTTGTGTTTGGTTACAGGTCACTCTCAGGGGTTTCTGATTGAGTGGGAGCAGAGCAATGGTAGAAGAAAGTAAGCCAAGAATGGAGGAATTGAAAAGCATGAATGGTCAATTACGGTCCTATGGAAAGAAAGAGCAGAGAAAAGAATATTTTTGGTTGGTAGTAGATCAACATGAAGGAATTGAAGATGCAGATGTTGCAGGTGTTGTTGCACAGGATGCTTTGGGAGGTTTCTTGGATAAAGTTGAATCTTGGTTAATAGATTTTGTTGCCTCTTCCCATGTAGCCCTAAGGAGAGGAGCTAGTGAGCCTTGTCAGATTATTAGCAAAGGGGAAGTGAAGCTAAAATTGCAGGCATCCAACACATGGGCATTGAAGGAGGTCATGCAGGTCCCAGGCTTGGAGATGTGGCCAATTTCTTCAGGAAAGTTGGGTGATGAGAGATGCACAAGAACTCTCACAGTGGATGCACTTGAATTAGTTGGTGGTAAGAAAGTAGGTACTCTTTATCTACTTGCTTATATTACTGATTCTTCTTCTATTGTAGAGACGTGGCTTTGTAGGCATGGTCACACGAGCAAGAATGAGATGCATTTTCTTAAGCGAAAGATAGATGTATTTGACAGGCTTAAGAACTGGAAAGCCTTGGTGTTTATGGAGGAGATGGTGGATAGAGACCAGTGGATGGGGCTGGATACTTTTGAGCAGGGTAGTTTGGACATGGGTATTGATTCAAAGGAGGTCACAGGTAAAAAGTCATCACTCACAGGCAAACACAAGTACCAGCATCAGTCAGGGGGAATCAATGTCAAACAGACAGGTGCCGATGTCGGTCATGTGCAGACCGAAGATGGTGATGTCAGGCAGGGTAAGACCGATGTCAGTTAGGAGGATCGACATCAGCAGTAGGTAAGACTGACATCAGTTAGGAGGACTGATGTCAGCAACAGGGGACACCAATGTCAGCAGGGTTGGTAGTCAGGACAGGTGCATGGAAACTGACGTCGGTTGGATGAAGACTATGTGGTGACTGAGGTCAGTCACTGTAATGAATTTTGGGTAGACAACAAGCTGTCAAGGAGTCTCAAACACCCATATGGAGGATTGAACGTGGTAAGTAAGCCTCAAATTCATTATTCCTCTTCTTTATACTAGTTGCTAACTGTAGAGCAGGAAGGATCCAAGAAATAGTGGGAGCTTGGCAGGAATATGATGCAAAACCAAGCAGGAGATTTGGTAGGGTTGCCAGCTAGAAGAAAGCACAGAGATGAATGGATTCCTTAGTTGAAGAATAGAGAAAATGGACACGTGAGATGGAAGACCAGGGCATATGGTCTTGAGGAAGCTACAGGACAGTGGTACAGGTTTTGACAGGTGGATGACAAAGCATGGCTTTAGTCAATGTCAAGGTAACTACTGTGGTTTGTCTTACCAGGTGGATGATGGTCACAACATTATCTAGTTATTATATGTGGATGGTTTGCTAGCAGGTTTATACATACAGGGTTTTGTTGAGCTAAGGGCAAGATTAGTTCAGTGGTTTGCTATGAGGAATTTGGAGCAGCAAAATTCTTTGGCATGGGAGACATGGGAGATCACAGGTTGATTTTGTCTCCAGTGGGAGCTGATGTGAATCAAGTGTTGGTGAGGTTCATTATGCAAGATGTAGAATCGGAGCACACTAAGGGCTGGAAAGTTTAGTGTCTGAAATCACATGAGGTATGGTATAGACCTAAGTTTGCCCAAGTGGTGGGAGCTGTTAGAGAGTTAGGAGCCAATTTGAGGAAGTGGGTTCTCAAGTATTTGAGAGGGACCAGCAGCAAGGATTCATGCTATGCAGGGTTAGGACTTCACTACAGGGTTTGTAGGTTTGGATGTGGTAGGTTACTTGGATGACAGGTGGTGCACCAGAGGTTGTGTGGTGGGTTGTCTTCAGGGTTGAGCTTGAAGAGGGATACAAGCCAGGAAATAGATTAGACAGGGTATAGGTATAGGTACAATGCAGCTATTTATCTCCAAGTGGGAGATTGTTAGGTTATGGAGCTAAAAGCTTCACTGATGCAAATAGAGGAGGAGGTTGCAGAGAGTATGCTGAGTGTCACAAAAACCGGTGTCGGTCAGGCCAATTGACATTGGTAGGGTTAGACAGGAAAGGCAACTAACGTCGATTAGAAGTCAGCTGGTGTCAGCACCCCCAGGCAGATAGGGACCGACATCAGTCACCTGTGTGGTTCAAGCTGCAAGTGTTATGGGCAGTTAGTTAAGGAACCAAGTGTTTGCATGTCAAGATCCAAATTTAGACTAGAAGATGCAGATCTAATTATTGTAATTAGGTGTCTAATTATTGTTTGCATGAGATCTATTTAAGAGACTGATTGGTTGTATTGTAAGTTGTTCTAGTTTGAGTTGAGAAAAATTAGCTCCTTCTATGTGTGAGGTGAGAAAGGGTGTTCCTCCTAGTTCCACAGCACTACCAAGGTGGGTGCTGGTTTTGGATAATCAGTAGGATTCTTCAAGTGTGTAGGATCTTGGTCAGCAGGTGTGCATGGCTACTTTTTGAGATCTACATGGTTAAGTAAGATCATTGATCTATAGGTGTATGTGTATGCAAGGTCTAAGGTTCATAGGTGTGTAGAACTAGATTGATTTGTAGGTGTGCAAGATCAGATAGGACAACAACACAACAGGGAGCAGGATTAGGTGGGATCTACTTGGAGTACAATGTGTACTCATAAAGAGAGCAAAGAGGAAGGCAAGGAAGATCCTTCCATAAGTAAGATCAGATTGGGTTGTAGGTTGTTGCAGTTCAAGGGAGATCTACTTGAAGTATGATTGTGTACTTTTGGAGTGCGTGGAGCACTTGTGGTGTGCATGGAGCACTGGAGTACTGGCAGTAGTGGATACTGGCTGGTTGGAGGTGAACACCAACTCTATGTTTGAGTTTTGTGTTGGGACCTAAGAGAGAGAGATTTGAGGGAAGGTTTACTATTTATGCCCTAGAGGTGTGGGAGCCCTAGAGGTGTGTAAGGAAGAAGAACTGTGGCAGCCTTCTTTGTTGTATTTCCTTTTGGAAGAGTTTTAATACAAGTTGTGTATTGTCTCTCATATTTTGTGTTATTTCTAAATTCTAGTTACTTGTTGATTCTGATTAATTCCACATATTAAGTTGCTTGTATTTGGTAATCAATTGTGTGCTTCCATTATTTCCCAATAAGAGATCATATTATAGAAGTGGAGATGCTAGAGGAAGAGGAACTACTAGTTTCATAGTAAAATGCTTCAAATGTAATAAGTATGTAGGTCATAAATATTTGGATTGTCCAGAAGAGAAACAAGAAAGAAGTTATAGGAATGAGAGTAGAAAATAAATTATTCAACCTATAAAGGAAGAAAGTGTTATCTCAAATTCACTTTTAGTGGCACCTAAATAAGGAGAGGCACTCTTGATGAGGAGGACATTGTTGAAGCCATCAAAGGAGAAAGAACATAAATAATGGAAAACACTCTTTGGGACATGTAAGTCCCATGGTAAATGTTTTAAAATGATTATATATTCAGAAAGAACTAACAATTTGGTTTCTAATGAGATGATAAGCAAACTTGGTCTCAAAAGATTGCCTCATCCTACACATTACAAAGTTTCTTGGCTTCATAAAGGATATAGTGTTTTTGTGAATGAACAATGCCTATTAGATTTTTAGTTTTTAATATATAGGGATCAAGTTATATGTGATGTAATTCACATGGATGTTTACCATGTACTACTAGGAAGGCCTTGGTAGTTTGATAGGTCAACTAGTCATGATGGGGTGAAGAACACCTATTATTTGAAGTACAAGGGAGTCAAGTATACATTACTTCCTTTGAATCATGATGATAAAGTTTTTGGTGTCTTTTATAAGGTATTGGTTGTAGGTCATAAAGATTTGGTGAAGTAAGAATATGAAGATGTGAAGATGAATGAATAACCCAAGAAGATTGAGGCAGCCCAAGTTGAATGTGAATCTATGCCAAGTAAAACTTATTCAAGTAAGTTTGTGAATGAGTTGTTTGCATGTTTTTCTCAGCATTTGGTAAACATTTCTAGTTTTGAACTCATATAAGGCATGATAGTAAATATGCAATGCATGAAAAATATTTTTGAAAAGGAAAAAGATGCAAAAGAGATGGAAGATGTACAACAGCTCTAAGAATGATAGATAAGTGAAGGAAATAACATGAAAGTGTTAATTCAAGATAATGAGAATGTGAAAGAGAATAAGAAGTACTTGTGTATATAGGAGACAAAGGGTAGTTATGAAAATTATATGCAACATCAAACAAAGCATTTATGCAAGCAAATGACATGTAAGGACCCAAAAAATGATATACATGAGGTAGAGTGTACCAAAAAAGGAGAAAGGGTGGAGGATGAAGAAGAAAAATTTAAATATATAGTGCCATATGGAAGGAAAGTTGTAATGTATCAGTTTTTAGAAGCTGAATCATGGTTTGCACATCTAAAACAAGTAGTAGAAGACAAGAGCAATGATTTCTTTAACAAATTTGTTGCATGTGCAGGTATAATCATGAAGAAGAAGAACCAAAATAGGAATAATTATGGGGCCTATGAACATGTTCACCTATATGAGAGGAAATTACTAGTTTAAACCTTCCATCATGAGGTACAATGTAATTAAGGAGGAGTAAACACCAAGTTGACATGTATGACAAAATTTATTTAGCTTGGTATTATGATACAGAGGCATCCTTGTGGATCCAAAAATGGACTCATTTTTGGAATTGATTTTTATTTTAGGTGTTTTTTAGGTATATTAGGTCCTATTTTAGTCATAGGAGTAAACTATTTTAACAAAAGTGGCATAAAATTTGAATTATGGAGTTTCCCTCCAAAACTGCAACATTTGAAAATTTGAATTTTTGAGCCTTGTGGAATAATTTTTATGCATTATTTAAATGTGGAAAGGTTTAAAAAAAATTTAAATAGGTGTAAAAGATTTATTAATTCTATATAAATGTCCTAAACATGTTCTTTTTTCTATAGGCATGGTCATGTAGTATGCCTAGTGGTCAAACATACAAAATGCAATGTAACTTTAAACACCTCTACATGGGAAACCTCCAAGAATTGGTTATGCCTCTTAGAGTAGATATAGGAGATTTAGTTTTGGTCATGTAATAGTGATTTTAATTTGAATTATTACAAATAATTATTGTGAAAATAAATAAATTTGATGAATAATGCATTGTGTTGATGAAAATTATGTACATTGATGTTGTGTCGCTATAGCAAAGTGTTTGCTCTCCTAAATACTCAAAGGTGGTGAGTAATGTTGAATATTTTATTGCGGTTATTATTATAATAAATATTAATATATATTTTTAGATATATATCATGATTAAAATTTAAAGGTAGTGACCCTTAAGGAGACAGATATAATTGTCAATAGAGCAAAGGTTTATATAGTCCTATTGAAGTTGTAATCTATGTATTGTTCCTTTAGCAATGATTTTCATGGAGATTGGTAATGAAATAAACTTGAGAATATGATTAATGATTTTTTTCCATATTTTTTTAAATCAAAAATTTGTCTTCATACATTTTGGTTAAGTATCTTGCTTATTAAAACCTATAGACTATCCAAAACTAGGGTTGTACCCTATGTTTGTTGACATAAAATCTTATTTTGATTCATAAAGAAAGTTGTGAAGGGATTATTATAGTGATGAAAGGTGATAATAAAAAAATTAAATTCATAAATAATGTTTAAAGGTTGGAAACAACAAAACCTTGTGTGAAACCCTGTTGGAACCCCTATTTTATTTTATTGAACATTGTTAGTCCAGTCTAAGATTTGCTAAGGGAGATTGAACTGAGCATTTTGAGACAAAGGTTGTTAAAGGAAAAATATATTTTTTACATAGATATAATTTTTCCAATAATTTTTTTGTCATGAAACCTTTTATTATTCAAGTTATTTATTTTAAACTGCTCTCAGCCTACTCAGAGACCCTAAACCCTATTGACTAGGGTTTTTCCTATTGGAAGAAATCTAACCATGGAAAAATCCCTAAAAAATGTTATCTTGTGTATTTTGATGAGCCCTAATTGATTCAATCATTTATAAAATTGTACATTACATATAGTACATATTTTTAGATTGTGGCATTGGATAAGGGCTAAATGAGGCCTGATTTGGAAGGGATACAAGAAGGGAAGTTGTCTTAAGGAGTGAGATATTATATTTTTAGGTATAAATAGTTGGTAATTTTTCCATACAAAATTTTTTACTTAGAGACAGGCCTATAAGGAATTGTAGTTTGTAAGCAGAGTTGTATAAGTAGTAGGTAGGTGTTTGAGATAAGTTTATAAAGGGGGATAGAGAGATATTAGAGAATCTTTTAATAAATATAAATATCTTAAAATCTTATAACAGTCTTGTAAACCTAGTCTTTTACATGTTGAAGGAACTCTTAAGCTTGAGACTTGAAGGAAGGTTCCTTTATTCAAGGACAAGAAAGGGAACACTTTTGCATGCTTTGCATCAACCTTACATGATCATTTTATACTTTTTTGGATATAAGTTAAGGTTGTTTTTTAAATATTAAGGTAAATACCATGTAAAATAAAGGTGTATGTAGTCAATTCTAATGCATGTCAAAGATAATGAAGATTAAATGTATGTACAATCATACTTGTCAAATCTCATGGAGTTATATAATATGCATATATATTAGGAATGCCAAATCATAGTCAGTTTTCAAAGTTTATTGTACAAAATAGAGAGAATCACTCTAAAAAGGTAGTTTTAAGAACTTATATAGACTTAGGGAGCTCATATTCAGATGAAAATGTTTACATAGTGTCTCTTCACCTTTTTCAAGTCATTTCCATGAATATCAAGCTTGCATAGGGATTAATAAGCCCAAATTGCATCAAAATCTCCATAAAATTCTTTGTAGACTGATAATGGTCATCTTCATGTACTTGACATAGATAAAGGAGAGTGATGACCTGAGCTTATGGGAAGAATAATGGGGTCTAATGGCCTTTATTTTTTTCATTAGTTTTCATATTGGTGCCCCCTCCTTTATGAATAATTAAAAAGACCATGAGGTGGTATTAAACCCTAAAACAACCCTCAAGTCTCAGTTTTGAGAATGCTTGATGCATAAATGAGCTAGTGAAGGTAAAGTAAGTACTTGAAAATAATCATTAAGGAAAAATAAACCTTATCACACTTATATATTCAATCCTTTTGGGATATGTGGCATTGAAAAGTGAGCAAAATATCTTCATAGGGTGAAGTTGAAGGTTTGCACTTAATGTTTGGAGGTTTCTATAGGGTTAAATGCATATAAGTGATTGTTAAATATTTTTAAAAATATTATCAATACATTTATATCCCTCAAACATAACTAATAACTTTCATACTATCCCCTCTAAGTAGTACTCATGGTTCTTGCCTAAAGATTGTGTACTAGCCTACCTACACAAAGGGTGAATTGAAAAGGTATAGTTTTACATCACCAATGATGTATTAGGGTCATAACCTCATGAAAAGTGTTTTTATGTAGTATAGAGGATTTATTAGGGTCAATATTTTCAAAATATGTATCATTGAAATCTTGAATAAATGAAAATAGAGACCTACAAATTTGTAGACCTATATGTCTCTTTTTCTTGTGAAATGCATTAAATTATGTATCAACAAATGAAGTTTAAAGACATAATTTCTGAGAGAAATTTATGGTATATTACCTTGGATAAGTTACATACCAATTTATAAAGTTTGGTCCCACATTACAATGCTAAAAAAACCTAAATAGTATACCTACATGCTAGCTAGAGAATGCAAACTCACTTTCAAGCATTGAGAGGGAAAATGTAATGTTATGCATTGGAGTTGGGATTTATATGAATTATAAGGATTTATGGAATATATGAATCATAATAATTACATTTAATAATATCATATATTTATATAAATATAAATCACCTTAAGCTTGCAGTCATACAATCCAACTACCACCTATAGGTCAGTCTAGGCCTTAGTGAAGAAGAGACTAATTAGAGTGGTCTTTGATGGATTTTGGGGAGGTGTTAAATGGAAAACATATGGTTAGTAATTTAAATTTAATAGTATCATTAATAAGGTAATTCAATCCAAAAGAGTTCAATTTGGTGAACCTTGCAGTCAAGATACCCTAATGACTACATATATGCAAAATGGCTAAATCTGAGTAACATGAGGTCTCAAGTCATATGGAGAACATATAAAGGTGTAAATGTGATATAAATGGAAAAAATAATTCCTAATAATTTATATTTTAAGCCTCACATTTATTTCATTTAATTATTAAATGCTTGAAGGTAGTGACAAACCCAAAAGGCTAATTAGGCTTAACAAGCTTAAATGAAATACTCACGGACCTCTACATGAAAGTGTGGAAAAATTTCATGTTTTGAAGAGAGTCTAAGGATTTAAATCCTTATTAGGATTAGAGAATTTTTATATGGTGATTTCATGAGATTAAATTCACTAGGAAAAAAATGAAATGCTTATGTAAGTTGTTAGGGCCAAGAGTGCATGATGTGTTATAAACACTAGCATGAGTTAATTGATGTTACACGATATATAATTAATAATAATGGTAATAATACCATTTTAATAGGTTAGTATAGTTTATATAAGTATTTTTTAGTTATTAAAAGTCAAAACCAATAACTTCTGACACTTTTAACTCATTTTCTTCTCTCTTGACCTCATATTTTTAGACATACCAGCCTAAGAGCCTCAAAGAATCACTTGAAACTATAAACACAAGATGAATGGGAGAAAAATATAATTGGAGATGTTATATACAATTTTATACTTTTACTTTGTGTCATTATTTTAGATATTAAGTTCCTAGTATTTATGAATCATCATTAAGGTGATAAACATGTCTCAAGTTGCCAAGAAGATTAAAAATGACCCAATTGGATAAATTGGCTTCCTAAGTTCATAATATTAATTGTATGACCCTTGAAATAACCTAAAAAACCTTCATAACTCTCCTTATAACCTTCTCAAGCCATTTTTTGGTAGTGCAAGGTACAAAGTGTATGAAAAAAGGCTAAATGACTATTTCAAGCTATTTTGAAGGATGAAATGTTATGTCAGACCTTAAAATTTGACATGGAGCATGATCAAGAGTTCCATAAAGTGAATCAAATATTTATCTAAATTTTAAAAAGTGTGAGCATTAATTAGAACCAAATCTCAATTTGTAGGCCTAGAGACGTAATTGAGGGCTAATTAGAGAGAGAAACAAGTGGAGTACATATAATTACATCTAATGTTTGGTCATGAAATTCGGTATAGAGATGTAAGAGAATACTGGGTACTAACATACATGTTTATATTTCTAGTATCATCTTTATAATGTTCTACATAAGGAGATTTTTATGTTTTGAGGGTTACAAGGAATTGAAGACAAGTATGGGATTAGGTGTGAAATTAGATATTGGAGAGTGTTTGATTAATCCAAGGGGGTTCATACAAGTTTTTAAATATTGAGATAGGCCTTTCATAGAGATAGGTTGCATTCATGAAGACAAGATCAAGATTTGAGTCTTTTGAGCAAAGAGAGGAATAGTGACACAAATGGGTTTCAAAACTCCTACGAAGGTATAATCAATCATTGTAATGTCAATATAAAAACAATCCTAAATAAATTCAAAGTGTCAAATATTATAGAGAATAAAGGTGAAATAATGACCAAGGAATGCTACTTGTCACTATTCAAGCCAAAAATAGGGAGGTTTGAAGAAGACAAATGTGTCAAACAAATAGAGAAACACCTATGCCATTTGGGAAGGAAAGATCATTAATAAAGCAAAACATGTCCTTTAAGATCATGTGAGACTATTCTATAACTTCATTCTTGATTTTATCTGATGCTTGACACTTTTCAATGACTCTCATAAACTAATTTTCTTTCTTTCTCTCTCATTCTCTATAAATATAGCCTTGTTTGGATTTATAAGGATCCTCCACCTGAGTATGGTGAAGCCCCAATAATTTATATGACTTTGATCAATAAAATGCTATTTTTTTTAACTTATTTTATGATTCTACTTAGTTTATGTTTATCGATAGTTAATCTTGTTAAGTGACTTTATTAGCCTTCCTTGACATGTCATATTCTAACACCTATATAGAGTTTAAAATATTATTTTATAGGTCATGTGAAGTGTGTAAGTGTGTTGAAAGGGTTTAATGATTTAATATATTCATTATTGTCATCCAAAACCTCTTTGTTAGTCATATTAACCTAATCATCCATCACAACCTCCACATTGAAATGCATATGTAAGATATTCAAATTAGGAGAAGTGTATGTTAAGGTCAGTCTCATGGTCTACATGTGCACATGCAATTGGTTGGTAGTGATTAATTAATTTGGTTTATTACCCATTATTTATTTTTATTTCATGTTATCTCTTCCACTTTTCCTTTTCAAGTTAGTATTGGAGCCTAATTAATATAGCAAGGGGAACTAGCCCTTTAACATAGAGGTTTGGTCCACCTAAAGGTCACCCATAAACTAGGAGAAATCCTATTTTTATAAATCAAGTTGAGAGGGCTTGAAACACACTCTCAAGGGTGAAAATTTGATCTATAATAGTTCTAGTATACCCAGTGGGTCAATATTGACAAGAAATTGAACAGTTTTTGGTATTGCTCTTTAATGCACTAGCCTTTAGAGGCATTTCAACAAACATCAATGGTGACTCTGAATGTATTCAGCTAGTTATAACATCCCAGGTACCATTTTAATCAATTTTTATTTCAATTATACCTTTCTCATGAGGTTTCATGGATGAGTATGCTATTGATTTTTTTTTACACAAGTTGATGAGCTATATCAAACTCATGTTGATCCT
The DNA here is from genome assembly GCA_037957365.1 of Torreya grandis. Taxonomy (NCBI): domain Eukaryota; kingdom Viridiplantae; phylum Streptophyta; class Pinopsida; order Cupressales; family Taxaceae; genus Torreya; species Torreya grandis. The sequence goes on along the minus strand of JARHVA010007495.1, from coordinate 533,876 downwards.
TGTCATTAGTTTATTGACACTTATCATTAGTATGTTTATTATTATTAGCCTTATTATCAAGAGTATTAAACTCCTTATTTTCCTCATTAGTCATACTAATATAGTTCACCTCTTTAGCATCTCTTTCATTCCTCTCATTATCCTTGTCAATACCATGCCACCCCTAGTCAACGAAGCCACATATCAGATTAGTTTATCTCTATATTCAAGAAAACTTGCTTTGGTAATGAAAGGTATATGGTATGGATCAATACAAAAAGGGAATATGGTCAAAGTGTTCATATTCATATCATTCAAAATGTGATAAATTCATTACAACTTATAAAGAGAGATTGGGCACCTATTGAGAGAATAAACTGGAAAAGACTGCCTAGTGACATGATGAACATAAGTGGCCTAATTCAAGGTATATAAGACAAGATAATAGTTCATGAAGGGTAACAAGTTTAGTGTTATCATCCTCAAGTGACTTCTCCTATAACACCTTATCCCTATTTTGTGCCACCCATTATTCCTCAAAAGACCAATTCAAGTGATCTTTAAAGTGTCTCAAGTCCTTCACATACCCCTCAAACTTTCCAATCATGGAAATAAATCCAAGAGAACATATAAAATAAGAAAGAGGTTATTATTGAGAGGGTTGATTTTTTTATTTATTTTTAAATGAGAGTTTGGTTTCTACTTTGAGGGAAACTAATGAGGCTATATTGGCACAAAAATCCATACACCTTCATGAAGAATCCACCAAAAATTAATTTAAGATTCCATGTTTCAATAAAGTGGTAAAGTCATGGGATAAATAAAGTGGAACAATTATATATTGGGATTTTGAGATTAAGTAATAACCTAAACCTATTCAGGGCTCACCCAAACCTCCTCAATAGCCTAAATCCTTCCCTTCTTAGAAATCAATTCAAGAATGAATACAAGGAAAACCTTATTGAAAATATTGAAAAAATTAAGAGTTTCCCATCTTGGAAGTCAATTCAAAAGATAATTAAAATTAAAAGTGAAGTCCTTGTGGATAAAATTGAAAGCCAAAAAATTTTAAAGTTTGAGGGACTCTTTGGTGAATGGAGGGAAGAAAGAGACAAGATCATTGATCATGAGAGCTCAAAACTAGTTTGTGAGATTGAGAAACCTCTCCTTGAGGAAAATAGTCACATTGCATCTATTGATAATTCCAAAGAAGGATATGAAAAGGTTAATTTAATTGAGTATGAGGAATAATTAATAATTGGAACACCTCTTCATGAAGATAGATGCAAATCAACATTTGAAGTTGAAGAGAAAGTTTACCTTTATGGAGTACAAGTTGATCAAGTGATGGTATAATTTGAGAGAGATGGTATTTCTAAATTTGAACAAGGTGTTTATAAATTTGTTATAGTATAACATTAATCTCCTAAATATCCACTAGAGGTGGAAAAAAAATTGATTCCCAAGAGCATGATCAAAGAGGCAAAAATTTTAATTCCTTCTCAAATGGTTGTGTAACCACGTCTATATCATGTCCTATCAAGCTTGAAGAAGGTCTAAGTGAACTAAAACCAAGTGAAATTCAATTAGAGGACTTGTTTAAATTTATAAGAGAAGGTTAAAATATTATTGAGAGAGGTTATGGTCTTCTTAAGATTGAATAAGGTAGTTTTATCAAGAAAAAAACCAAGCAAGAGTAAGGCAAATTTTCAAGTTTGCCACTCCAAGAAGCTACTTCATTTGAAGATGACTTGTTTGATATTATTAAAAAAGGATATAAACCTCTCAATCCATTTATAGGTGATTATTCACTCTTGGAAAAGGAAACTAAGATTCTTTGGCCTCAAGCTCTCAAGAAGCAAGATGTACTTCTCCTCAAATCCAACCCTGGAATCATGCCACAGGATCCATCTAGGATTGTTCAACATGATCAAGAGTATCCTATTGATGAGACAAAAATGAGATTTTTTATACCAACCATCCAAGTTTTGAGTGAGTATGATATGGTCCTTGACTCAAAATTAATTCATGAACAAGGGAATGAAGCAAGAAGGTTTTATTGCTAGTTGAAAAGGTTATGAGTATGACAACATCTCAAAATTTAGGTGGAAGCTCTCACTCTATGAGAAACACCTGGATAGACTTCACTCTTAATGTGAAAACCTAACTTCATGGGAGTATGGAAACCTCAAGAAATTCCCATTTTAACTTGGAGTAAGAAGATATGTTGAGGTTAGTTATGTATAGTAGATTGCTTATGCTTTATTTTCCCTAAGTACTTTATGAGCACAAGTGTGTGTGTGTGTGTTTTCTTGTTTTGTGTGTTTTCTTTGTGCATTGTGTGTTGGGAGGTTATTTAATTTGTCATCTTGTTCATGGTAGTATTGTGTCTCAATTGGAGGGAAAGTGACTCCATAACCTAATGGATGGACAAGGCAACTAGTCTAATTTTCTTATCAATCAAGCATCACCAGAAGATCATCAAAGATGTTAGCCAAATTTCATCTACCATTAGAGGAATTCATAAAAACTCTTTACTTATCATGTTTTATATCCTAGTTCATATCCATTATATGCCTTTTGAGGTCTTTAAATGGTATTTTTAAGGCCTTATCATCATAGTTTAAGGTATTTTTGACAAGTTTAAGGTAATGACTTATAATTGTCTTATGTCAGTCTATCCATACCATGATGTGAGAATTTTGATCCAAAAGGTGTCAAAGGTTCATCAGTTATCCAAAAGGTCATCTCACCCTTTTAACACCTTTCATGAACATTTAATACATGTTTGGATAATTTAAGGTTGTTTTGTAAATATTAAGGTAAATTCCATGCAAGATAAAGGTGCATATAGTCAAGTCTAATGCATGTCAAAGCTAACCAAGATGAAATGTATGTAGAAGCATACTTGTCAAATCTTGTGAAGGAGTTATCTAATGTGCATTTTTGGATGAATAATGGATCTTGATAAAACCATGAAGTATATAAGATAAACACATATGTAAAGTGTATGATTTTGTCTTTCATATAACTTTTGTACATATTTAGCCTTGTAAGTCTAATCTGGTATTTGGACAGTGTGAATAGTCTTTCCTTTTGTATATATAAAGGATGGAATGTGAAGAGACAAAGGGTTTGTATAAGGATATAAATAACATTTTGATGTAATAGAATATAGTTTGATGTGTTGATAGAGATTAATAAAATTTTCTTGTTATGGTTTTCCTTATATTCTTTTATGTATGGTTTATGCACAGTCAATACTCTATTTTGATTTATTTTATGATCTAATGTGATACTAGTTAGGTCTTATTTATATTTATATCTACTTTATCTTGTTCTTTGGTCTATTTTATGATGTCATAGATGGTTTATACTATTACCATCTCTTCAATGCCTTTTTGTACTCTACACTATACAAGTTATCCCTATAATTAGTATGTTCTAGTGTAATACTAGGAACCTATGATAACATGAATTATGTTTAGAATGTCAGATCATAGTCACTTTACAAGTTTAATATATAAAAGAGAGAGAATCACTCTAAATAAGGTAGTTTCAAGCACTTATACAGACTTAGGGAGTTCATCTTCAGGTGAAAATGTTTGTAGAGTGTCTCTTTACTTTCCTCAGGTCATTTCCATGAATATCAATCTTTCATAGGTCTTAAAAATCCAAAATTTACATCATGTTCTTGGCAAAGTGATAATGGTCAACTTCATGTATTTGTTATTTATATAGGAGAGAGAGTGATGACCTGATCTTGTGGGAAAAGGAATGGGGTATAATTTCCTTTAGATTTGTGGCATTGGTTCTCATATTGGTTTCCCCTTCTTAATGAACAATTGCTCAGACCATGAGGTGGTCTTAAATCCTATCAAAACCAAAAGTCTTAGTTTGGAGCATGGTTGATGCATAAATGAGCTAGTGAAGATAAATTTAATACTTAAAAATAATAATTAGGTCTAAAGAAACTTTGTCACACTTTTATATTCCATCCTTTTGGCACATGTGGCATTGAAAAGTGAGCACAAGATCTTCATAGGGTGAAGTTATAAGTTTTCACTTAAGGTTTGGAGGTTTGTATAGGTTTAAATGAATAAAATTTATTGTTAATTTTTTTTCACCATATTATCACTCTATTAAGATCCCTCCAAAATAAATTATCACTTCCATATTATCCCATCCAACTAGCACTCATGGTTTTAGCCTAAAGACTATGTACCAACCCAACTGCACAAAGGTTGAATTGAAAAGGTCTAATTATACATCACCAAAGATATATGAGGGTCATAACCTCATGAAAAGTGTTTTGAGTTAGTAGAGAGGATTTATTAGGTTAAATATTTTCAAAATATGTATCATGAAAATCTTAAAGCAATGAAAATTCAAACCTACAAGTCTATAGATTTGTAGGTCTCTTTTTCATGTTAAATGCATTAAATTGTGTATCAAGAGATGAAGTTTTAATACCTAAGTGGTGAGATATATGTAGGGTATATACAATTGGAAAATTTGAAGACTAATTTATAAAGTGTGGTCCCAAATTCAAATGCTCAATAAACCTAAATAGTATATCGATAGACCATCTAGAGAATGCAAACTCACTTTCAAGGATTGAGAGGTGAAAGAAAATGTTATGCATTCAAGTTGGGGTTTATATGGATTATATCAAAGATTAAGGTCCTAAGATTTATGAATCATATTTAATATGATAAACATGTCTCAAGATGCTAGGAAGACTAGAAATGACTTGATTGGATAAATTCTCCTCCTAAGTGCCTAAAATAAGTTATATGAACCTTGAAATAACCATAAAAACTTTAATAACTCTCTTGATCACCTTCTCAAGCCGTTTATTGGCATGTGTAGGGTAAAAAGTGTATGAAAAAGGGATAAAAATGACTATTTCAAACTATTTAAAATCATGAGAAGTTGGGTTAGACCAAGTTTGACATGGATCATTCTAAGGAGGTCCCTAAATTTAATCAAATATTTATCTAAAGTTTCACACATGCGAGCATTAACTAGATAAAAATCCTAGTTTCTAATCCTAGATACCTAATTGAGGGCTAATTGGAAAGAGAAATAGGTGGAGTAAGTACACTTCCATTTAGTGTCTAGTCATGAAATTGGCATAAAGATGTAATAGCATACTATGTACTCAAATAAATGTTTATATTTTTAGGATCATTGGTATATTGTTCTACACAAGGAGCTTTATATGTTTTGAGGGCTATAAGAAATTGAAGACAAGTATCTACTTAGGTGTGAAATGAAGCGTTGGAGAGTGTTTTATGCATCTAAAGGGGTTATTAAAATTTTGTTAAGACTAAGAGAGGCCTTTCATGGAGATATTTTCATTCATGGAGATAAAATCAAGATTTGAGGATCTTAAGCTAAGAGAGCTGTAGTGACACTAATGGGTTTCAAGATACCTAAATAGGTATGATCATCATTACAATGTTAGTATAAGAAGATTCCTAAAAAAAATCAATGTTTAAAAGAGTATATAAAATGGTAGTTCAATGTTAATTAATGACCAAGAAATGCCACTTATCACTTTCTAAACCAAAAAGAGGGAAGTTTGAATAAAAATATAAATGTGTCAAACAAATAGAGAAACCCCTACTCCATTTGGGCAGGAAACATCATCAATAAAGTACCACATGTCCTTGAATATATTGTGACACTATTTTAAAACTTCCTTATTAATTTTAAATCATGATTGATAATTGTCAATGAATCTCTTCTACACCAGGTCTCTCTTTCTCTATCATTCTCTATAAATGTAGCCTTGTTTGGCTTTATAATGATCCTCCACCTGAGTATAACTAAGCCCTGCTACTTTGTATGACTTTTATCAATGAAATACTATTGGTTTTACCTCCTTATATGATTTTAATTAGTGTGTGTGCATGGATAGTTTATCTTGTTAAGTGATTTCCTTATCCTTGTTTGACATGTTATCCTATTCTAACACCTATTTTTAGTTTGAAATATTCATTTTTAGGTCATGTCAAGTGTGTAAGTATGGTTCAAGGTTTGATTAAGTTCATCTATTCATTAGTGTCAAAAACTACCTCTTGGTTATTCCTCTTAGCCTAAGCAGCCTTCACAACCTTCACATTGAAATGTTGATGTGAGAGGTTCAAATTAGGAGAAGTGTATGTTAAGGTTAGTCTTATGGTTTACATGTGCACACAAAGCTAGTTGGTGGTGATAATTTCATTTGGTATATCACCCCCTTAGTTATTTTTATTTCATTTTATCTCTTCCCTTTTTACCTTTAAAATCAGTAGTGGAGCCTAATTGATACATCAAGGGGATCCAACCCCTTAACCTAGAGGTTTGGTCTAGCTAAAGGTTACCCAAAACCTAGGACCAATCCCATTTCATAGCTCAAGTTTAGAGGGACTTAAAATTCCTATCAAGGGTAAAAATTTGATCTATAATATTAACTATTTAATTAATTTAATAAAATCTTACAGACTTAAAATGTTATGAGGTGTTAAATAGAACCTAACACATATGCATGCTTCATAGAATTGAATCTCATCCAAGATTTGACATTAAAATATTAGGTAGTGTCCCTAGAGATCTTAATGTTCATATATTGTTCGTAAATTACAAATGTAATGATCCTTATAAGAATAATTTAATTTTTGTTATAGATTCCACATGTCGGTTAACATGAGGGGTCCAAAATTCCCACATAGGTTTCATTATTTCCAACCATTTTGCATCAACCTATATATTTTTGTAATTTACATAATATTTATGTGGTCCTTTATAAAGTAACAACATGGAAAAATTGAGTTATCCATATGGTTATTATTATCATAGGGTAAATATAATTCATTATTTTTATAATGTGTCCGTGGACCTCATGGGGGTAAAATTGCTCCAAGATTTGAATATAGAGTCTATTTGGTGAGACACCAAGATGGATTACACATGTCATCATCATAAGCTCTTATTAAGGAGATAAGCCATATAGTGTCAACTCTATACTTTCCATCTCATTAAAAATAATTTTATTTATGTTAATATTTTTTTCCCTTAAATCTAAGAAACTTTAATTTATGTTAAGTAATTATAGTCATGACCTTGGGTCACATATTCATGGAATCATAGACCTTAAATAAGTTCTTAGAGTATAATATTAAAATTGGTCCCTGCATTACTATGGAGGGCATGATTTATACCATGTGGAATGATCCCATACATCTAAATCATGAATTCATTTTACCTAACCACATAGTTTAAAAAACAATCACTTAAATACAATTACCACAAAAGAATGATATGATCAAATGATATTTTATCCACAGCAAGAAAACTTTCACTTAGATCTCTATGAGTGAAAAATTCAATGACCACCATATTTTCATATTGAATTAGAGAAAAAATTGTGGTTGAATGGATGGTAAGTGTATACACATAATATTTTTAAAATTTATCAAATACTGATGTTTTCTCTCTTACGGGAACCCATCAAGATTAAATCTCTCTGAGTACACATCTTAAAGGGTGAACTAAGAAGAGGGTGTGTAGACCATTGGTGCTTCACAATATTTTTATTTCCTATACCTCCACTTAAAACCAACACAAACCTCTCCTATATGTTTTCCTAAGTTTTGACACCTCCCTTACACAATCCTCTAAGTAATTCAACACCCCAAATAGCCCCTACCTAGGACAAAATATATTTTTTCCATTTACCAAACATAAGCACATGGTCCTAGCCTATTATTATAAATGAGCATGTTACAAGACTAAGCCGGCCTAACTGACTTAGTCTGAGACCTAATTGCTTTATTTATTAAATAACTGGGTCGATTGAGATGACTTTATTTTCTAAAACTTTGGAAAGGTTTAGGGTTAGATCTGACCATATAAATACATCATTTTCACCATTTTAATTAGAGAGATAGAGATAATAATCTATTTTTACATCTTCTTATCCATTATTCTACTTTAGGAATTAATTATTAGGGTTTCATAATTCCTTTAGAGAGAAGAATCTTATCTTGTGGGGAAAACATTTTGGATGCATAGGAGAAGTTATGTAGCCTAAAACTAACATATATTTATTATCCTTACAAACCATAGTAACCTCGTAAAAGTCACCATTGGCCAAGGGAGATATTGAGGCTTGATGGGTTAATCTTCAAGGTAAGTATTCCTAACTCTTATCCCTCATTATTAGTAGATTGATTCACATATGTTATCTTATGAATATTTTTATCTATCCATGCATTACGATTTCCTCTACATTGAAATGAGTAGATTTATTCTTTGCTTTTTTCATTTTATGTTTATTATCCCCATTTGTGTTACAATATTTGGTGAGTACTAGATTATATTTACTTTACTTTATCATTTACTTTGTTAGATAACATATGGCCTATATAGGGTTATTATGTGGTATTTATTGACTAGAGGATTTGGAACTATCTCTAGTGATATTGGGTGGTAAGAGACCCCTTATTTATGTCTAGAAAATCCATATTGGTCATGACCCCAATTATTTAAATAAACTAATAAGTGAAAGGGCTAGTTTGATTTATCTTCTCTAAGCTAGGATTACATTCTAGTGAATTCGACATGAAATAACCCTTGTAATTTTTATTTCACACCTTCATTTATTATCATTTAATATTTATTTCATTTTTACATCACTTGATTGAATCTATTGACTCAATCTAACTTTTTGTGCACATGTTTAACACATAGTCAATTTGATTGACTCTATTTTTCTTTGTGCACATCATCTTTAACCACAGGTAAGTGGATCGATCTACTCAACTCAGTTCACTTCTCTACATAAAATATTTTTGACTTATTCAACCTAGTCAACTCTATTAAAAGGTTGAAAATATTCATATAGATGGCACAATATAAAATATCAAATTTAACATCTTTAAATTCACCATGTTCATTTTCACCATCTTAGTATTTTATTTTCTTCACTATAGTCCTATTTTTCATAGTTAGTCTATAAAATTATAACCCTAAAGTGAACTAGGTCGAATGGATCAACGTAGTTATGTATCTTAATTTTTGGCATAAGAAACTCAATAAATTCATTTGATTGTGTTTCTTTGTCCCTTACTTCAATAGATAAAATTGACCTAGTTGATTTTGTTCTATAATGTTTTCATACTTAGTTGTCTGAAGCAGCCTTATACTTTTCAAACAAAGGAATTAACTCATATTGCTAGTAATTAACTCATCTTTCATTTTGTTACTTGCTTGCTTAGAATTTCAAACATATACTAAATAGGTAGTTTTAATTTATCAATTTAGTCACAGTATTTTTATTTTACTCATACACTAAAATACCATATAATATAAAAAATCATTAAACAAATTCTACCTAATGTCTACTTACTTTGATTTCATCACCAAGGGGGAAGCTGACTCTATTTTTTAGCCAAGTATAAATACATGATTAATGGCATATGTAGATATGGATTAAAAAGATGGCTAGATCAATAATTAGTCATGAAAACTCAATAAAAATTCATAATAACATAACAAGTTAAGCCAACTCTTTCAATGGGGTTTGGAAAATGATAATTAAGAGATACTAAAAGAAAATATACACAATACCTTCCTAAGAGCATCCCATTACACAGGTGAGGATCATAATGTGGGTTTAGCTTTGATTTGGTTCTCCAGTCTTTATAAATGATGCAAGGCAAATATCCTCCATCATCTCTTGTACACCAATAAAAATAGGCTCATGATATGAAATCAAATATATGCATATCAATGGATCTATCCTATTGCAAATTAAGCATAATAAACACCACATAGAAATGGCTTGTGGAGATAATTCTACATAACTAGTTTACATAAATTAAGCTTAAAAATAGTGGTCTTGACCCTCCTATTTATATATTTTGAGATTGATTAGAATCATCCATCTTGAGATCAAGATGTGTGGCCATGAATTAACCCAATTTTTTATAATTAATCCATAAACACCTTCATAAATATTTGTAAGGGGAATTAAAGAGGCATGTTAGGCCTTAAAACTAATATTTATTGTATTTATGGCTTATGGATTCCACCCCAAAAATGATGTCATTTGATGATGCAAATACTAGGAATCAATTTCTCACTAAAAGATTCAATAACTTATATGGATTTTCCACTTAAGAACTTGATTTGGATTAATTTTCCTAGTGAGATTAATTAAATTTTATGGAATTCTTTGTAAATTGGTTACACATTATTAATCAAAATAGTTAGAATGTCATATTAATAGATCATAATTTAACTAGAGAGGAATTTTAAGGCAATGTTAGTTACATACAGATAAATACCCCATTTAGGATTTGTCAACACAAAATAACAAATGCACATGTTGTGTCCTTCTGAATTAGAATAAAAGAGTGATATACAACATAAAAATGTGTTTTCATCATTTTAACTTGAAATGATTTGAGAAAATTTAATAATCGTATAAAGTACATTACCCCCTTTAAGGATACATTAGCCAAAATCAGCACTTGTAAATGACAAGATCAAACCATTTAGTGCATTTGAAGTTATTTTTTTCCTAATTATTGTGTTTTCACAAATTTTGAGTAAGATTGGCAATTTCAACATAGTGGTGTTAGGAATTGGATGTCTACATTTTGCCCCTATTTGGAAAGGCATGATGAGACATTTAGATGAAGTAATGTATTTTAAAAGAAAAGGGTTGTCAAAAATAAGTTGGAATGAAATGACCTATGATGCCCCTTCAAGAGGACATAAAAGGATGAAAGTGAAGGATGAACTCTTGAAAGAGAGAGATAGTGAGATTAACCCATGGGATAGATTAAATATATATTGAACTAATGCTTGCATGTGTTGATATTTCAATGATAAAAATATAATTAGAATATAATGGGCCCCAAGGATGGGGGAAATGGGAAAGATACAATTCAAAAATATAAGCAACACATTTTGAATGCACCCAATGCTAGGGTGTAAGCTATGCACTTAGGAACTAATCAATCTTGAGATAAGTTACACACTAAAATATTTATAGAATGAGGGAGAAAGTCCACAAAACTTGGAATTATAATAAATAGGAAAATTTTTCTCTAAAGAGAAGAAATGATAATGTGCCCCTTTAGAGTATATTAGATCAGTTGATAAAGAAAAATTTCCCCAATAGGGTTGATTTGATTTGATGAGTGGTCTAAATGTTGTGCCCTATTAGGTTAAATTAAAAATAATAGAAAAGATGCGTGGACACAAATGTAGATGCAATGGTATAATGACTAAAAATTACACCAAAAAACTAGGCATATGAAGATGCATCAAGCGATGAAAGAAATGAAAAGAAGAATAAAGGTGGTTGAGTTGACCCGAGATAAATCATGTATCCAAGTACTGCCTACATAGTCCAAATGGAGCTCAAGCCAATTTAGTTCACCAAAAAGTGGGAGAAAATAAAATGATTAATGAAGAAGAGAAGAACATAGACCACTGATCGATTAGACACATAATGTATGCCAAGAAATAAACATCTTGTATAGATTTTAGTGCAAGATAAGCCATTGGTACCTAGTTTCATTGGTGGATTTGATAGCTTATCTTTAGATCTGCATTGATTTTGAGACTTAGATCCAAAGTAATTAGTTCTTACTATATAAAAATGAAATTATGCTTCATAAGTATGAATAATTTATAATGACATTAGATTTCAATTATGCTGAGTTGGTTTAAATGTGAATATTTATAACTAAAGATAATGTTAAGAACTACCAATATTAGAGTTATAAATATTTAAATTTAAACAAAAATAAATAAAGATAAAGAAAATGAATACATAAATAAACCTAAATTAAAATAAAGATATGAACAACCAGGATTCAAGTAGGAAAAAGAATGTACAAAAATAAAGGAAGAACAACTGAATAATCAACATAAGATCAAGATATGAATAATTAAGATCCATGTGTACTATCAAGATGTTATTAAAAAATAAAACAAAGGAACAAGATAAAATAGGAACACATAAAAGACCAAGAAGAAACAAGAAGAAATAAAGGAATTGAAATAAATAAATGAAGAGACAAGAAAGCATAATAAATACCAATAAAAATCAAATAAACACACACAAACAAGAGTTAGTCATAATGTTAGTGTGGTTTTAAAATAATTTTTCATGTACATGGAGTATAGGTGTTACTTTCTACAACAACATAATAAGAAATATGACACAAAGTTACACCTAAGTGATAGGGACATGATGTAAAAGAAAATGGGGGAAGAAGAAAAGGAAGGCATTGACTAAGCTAGCTCTAAATGTACAAGACAAGTGGATTTTGCCTACATAGTTTCATGAATGTAAGGTCCAACATCAACTTCAGGGAAAATGTAGTTCTACTAGGAAATGGGATATAGTAAAAGTGATTATAAGGAATCATGATTCATGTTGTAGAGAAAATAGGGGAAATGGGTGTAGACATTGAAAATACACACACTGAAATTCTAAACATCAAAGACACCCCTTAACCACCTTAGAAACCTCTTGGGGCCAACCTAACCCTCTAACCCCTAACTGAGCTTACCCATAGTTAGTTTGGCTAAACTGACTTATCCTAACCTTCTACCCATTTTACCCTTTACCCTCGATCACTGATAGTCAGGTTGACCACAGATGGTTACCCTGACTATCGATGGTCAAGGTCTACCTCTTTAACCAAAATCATACAAACTACCCACTTTGCTTTTCTAAATATAAGTTGTTTAAATCCTATTATGAGCCATTGTATGAATAATTTATAATTAGATATCCTAGTTGAACCTTCACTTTTACCTCTTACTTGTGCCTATAAGAAGAGAGGAGCTGGAGGTGAAATCAATCTATAATTGTTATCAAGATCTTTGTGCATCCAAGACTTTCTTTCTTGTAGATCAATCAGTAATCCAAAAATCTAGCAATCAAATCAGAGAGTTAAATTTTCTACCTCCTCTCCATCAAGTCTTCAGGTACCATACTCTATCAAAATCAAACTAGATTCCATCAATACATTAACTACCTCAACAATCCACCCAACTGACTTCTATTAAGACAAGTATTTTTTTCTCAATATTCATTTACTCTATTTTCATTTTTCAATCAACCCAGACCTTACCCATCTCTTAGAATCCATCTTTTAGATCTTGTTAATCAATTTTTTTCCCAACCTAGATTTAGACATAGTAACCATTGATAGTTGACTTAACTGTCGATGGTTTATCCAACCACCAATGGTCACCTTAACCATTGATAATTAGCCCAACCACCGATGGTCATTATGGTAGTGAAAATGAGCAAGTTGTTTTCACCTATTTACACCCAATCAAACCTAATATTCTATGTTCTTGCCTATTCATAGACACCTATTTTATTTTTTTAAGCATACCCCAATTCCCTAGAATTAGTATTAATTATTTTAGCACTAATTTAATCATTTATAGCATATTTCTTAAGAAAGCATTCTTGTGTTCAATTTTAGTACCTTTTGATTATTGATGCAAGTACTTTCTATTTTTTTTATAAGATTAATTATTTAAAACATGAGAATCGACAACCCCTAAGGAAGATCTTACTTCCAAGATCTAGATATCGCTAGGTAATCCACTCAACTATTTGTCTAATAAATAAATTTGCTTTAGTGTTTTCTTATTTTTAGGTCATCCTCCCAAACTAAAGAGTAGTTATTCATAATCATCTGATTCAATGTGCATACAATAAAATAGGTTTTTCAACCATACCTGTACTTATTTTCTTCTTTTCCCTTTACCAATAATAAGCAAAAATTCACTAAAAATTAAGCTCATGAAATGACAAGAGCATTCAAATCAATGCTTGTAAAATAAAAAGAGCATGGGACAAGATCAGAATAAACAAAAGGTGCAAGATAATGTTTTTGGTTTATTTTTATCATTTTTCTAATGTTTTTGTGTTTTTTAGATAAGAAATAAAAATTAAATATTAAAAAAAATGTCTAGGTAACTACCTGGTTGAGGAGATGCACTTCCACAGGTAAGATTTTAAACAACATCTAAAGCAATTGTAACAATCCATGCTTATAAATTGATGAGAGAAAGATCCTATCAAGGCAACTATTCCTTCTAAAAAATAGAAAAATAATAATAGAGAATTACATAACATGAGTTAACTCTAAAGAACCACAAAGTAGGCAAAGATCCTGAGCTAAAGGTGTATCCATGTTCACATGTCTATAAAAGAAGCTACAAAATATTATCCACACTGATCTATTTTGTACAACTGGTATTAAATGTATTTATAATGCTTATGAGTCAGAACTAGGATCATAATTGGTCAAGGGATAAAATATGTCCTAGTTATAATGGCCCAGGATATGAAAAGAATGTGGTTCTAAAATTGAATGGTCCAAAATGAATATGGTCTAAAAGAGGATGGTCTAGTGTGGTATAAAATGCTAGAATATAAATGAACCAGAGTGCCAACAATCTAAAGGTTCAACTTTCTAGAGTCATAAAAGAACAAGTGTTTATAAATAATGGTCTATGATATAATGGTAGGATAAAATAACTTTATCACAAGTTTCCCCCAAGTAAGGGGTCTTATAGACAATGGTTCAAAAGATGTTTAGCATATAACCGCTTGAGGTGCACAATGTTCATGGGATTTTGAAGTTCTTTTCCACCTAAAGTATCTACCTAGTATGACCTTGATCAATAATTCACTATGATAACATAAGGTCCAAGTCAATTGGGTTGGAACTTGCCCTTTTTCTTGTGTTTAACATTTATGTTCTTTTGGTTATTTTTCAATACCAAATCACCAATCTCAAACCCTTAAGGGAGGATGCACTTGTTTTATCTTATATGTAATATGTTTTGATATACTTACAAGTTTTCTAGGGAAACCAAATGCTTACCATCAATAAATTCAAGTTATTGCAACCTTGAGACTCTATACTCTTTGTCTTCCTGAATACTATCCAAAGATACACTTAATGAAGGTAGCTTGATCTCAATCAAGATGATAGATTTTATGCCATAAATAAGGGAGTATGGAGTGGTTCCTTTGGGGTTTAATGACTAGTACGATAAGCCAAAAGGGTAGGAGAAATTATAAGTACCAATTACGGCTAGCGTCATTGTCAATCTTCTTTAAAATGGCTATCACAATTTTATTTAATGTCTCAGCTTGGCTATTGCCTTGTGAGTTATATGGTGTGGATTTCTTGTGCTTGATTTTGAATATTTCACAAAGGTATTTAACATATATATCTAAAAATGATCCACCATTATTAGATATATTATAAGATGGAATGCCATATCGATAGATGATATGATAATGTATAAACTTGGCAATCTACCTACCAGTGATGTAAGTGAGAGGAATGACCTAAATATACTTAGTAAAATACTTGATAGAAATTAAAATATGCTTATGGGCATTTAAATATGTTGGGTTTATTTTCTTGATGAGATTGAGGCCCAAGTATAAAATGACCATGGTGTAGTGATTGGCTATAGTGGTAAAGAAGGTGCATGTATTAAATTTCCATGTTGTTGATAAGGAACACACTTCCTTACATAAATACAAGCATTTTTCTTCATTTTGGACCAATAGTAACCTATTTTGAGGATATTTTTATCACACCATTAGTGTGTGCCCCACATATTCCTTCATGAACCTCCTTAAATGCTACATTGGATTCTCTCAAAGATAAACAATGAATTACCATTCCATCATAGCCTTTACGATAAAGCATGTTTCCAAGGAGGGTATAATGAGATATACAGTGAAGGAATAATTTTTAACTATTGTTAGGAAGGTCAAGTGGAAAAACATGATAATGGAAATAATTTTAAAAATCTTGATACCAAGGTAGTTCTGGTGGGGGATTGGGACCAACAATGGCATATACCCTTTATGAATCTGGCTAGACATATGCAAGATGATGAATATTTTCAATGATAAATTGATAATATTTATCACTTATTTCAATCTATATCATGGACCCAATTATTTCCATTGCATCTATAGATCTGTTACTAGCCCTTGGTACTTGGTCAAACTATAGAGATTTAAAATGAGTCTTGAGATTAACCATAATGAAATTGTAGGGAACAAACCTGTCATCTCTAGTTTGATATTGAGTAGTGGTTTGATTTATAATATATTAGGAATCACCATAGACCATTAAGTGACTAATATAACATTTTACTTCAAGATGAAGCCTTACAATAAGTGACTCATACTTAACCATATTATTGGTACAATGAAAATTAATGTGAAATGATTTGGGAATCAAATCCCCTTACAATGTAATCAGTAATATGCTGGATCCATATCTTCAAGATGTGAAGGAATGATTAAAATATAGTTTCCACTACTTAGGTTCATTTGTACTTCTTCTACTATCATAACAGAATCATCTAGAAATTCAAATATGAGTGGTTGAGTGTCTATAATAGGGGCCTCTACAAGTTGATCAGCAATAACCTACCCATTGATAGCTTTAAAATTATGATACTCAACATCAAAATTGATTAAGGTCATGACTCATTTGGCCATGTGTCCTATGATATCTACTTTAGATAATAAAAATTTGAGAGGATCCACCTTAGTAATAAGAATAGTTTTGTTGTTCAACATATAATCTCATAATATTTGAGAAGTGAACACCATAGCTAAACACACCTTATCAATAGGTTTAGAATTATGTTCATAAGCCACTAGTGTGTGGCTTAAATAGTAATTTTCATGTTATTTACCTTGATCATAATGTTGGGTCAAAATCACCCCTAGTGCATGCTCAGTCATTAAAATGTAAAGAAGAAATGGTTATCTAGGTGTTGGCAGTTATACAACTAGTGGGTTGGCCAAATACATTATTAGCTTTAGAAATGTTAATTGACAGTATTGATCCCATTGAAATGTTACCCCTTTCTTTAAGAGATGTGTAAATGGGTGGCACTTATATACCAATTAAGAAATGAACCTACAAATAGACTAAATCTTTCCTTACAAGATTTAGAGCTATTTAATATTTGATTGTGGAGGAATTTCAACAATGGCCTTAACCCTAATAGGGTTGAATTCAATCCCTCTTTGCAATACATTAAAACCTATAAAATTTCTTGAAGTGACACCAAAGACACTTCTTAGGATTCAAGTAAATTCATATTCATGAAGTCTCTTTAATATTTTTTCATAGAATGTTAGGATGTTTGGCACATGTTCTTGATTTATATAGAATGTCATCAACATAGTCTTAAACAATATAATGCATCATGTCATACAAGATGATAGTCATATCACACTGATAAGTGGCTCCAATGTTCTTCAAGACAAATGGCATGACTTTATAATAGAATATTCCACATAGAGTGGTGAATGCATTCTTGTGTTGATCTTCTTAGGATATCTTGATTTTTATTGTATCTAGAAAATCAATCCATGAGGGACACCATCTCATACCTAGTAGTAGAGTTGATGATCATGTCGATGTTGGGTAGAGGAAAATCATCTTTGAGGGCATGCTTTGTTGATATCTCTAAAAATCATTACAAAGATGTATACCCTATGGATTTTTTACTTACTAGAACTATGTTTGATATCCATTTAGAATAGTCTAGTGGTCTAAGGAATCATGATCCTAATAATTTCTCCAATTCAAATTTTAACCAAAAGATTGATGCATGGATACATCTTCCTCAAATTTTGTTTAATTGGCTTGGCATATTGATGAACAATAAAGTGATGCAAAACTAAGTGATGGTCTAAGCCTACCATGTATAAATATACCCATGTAAAAATAACAATAAAATCTATCAAAATGGGTATAATGTGCTCTCATTCTAATTCAATAAGGGAAGCTCCATGGTAAATAATTTTGGGATCCTCATATGCTCCCTTATTCACTTCAACAATGTTTTCTATAAGGAGTGTAATACCATATTCAAGACTAGTAGGCAATGTGTGATCATGATCATCTTGTTGTACTGTATTTTCTTATTGTTCCTCTCAAAGATCTAGATAATTTAAAGGAATCTTAAGCAACCAAATTAGGTAATGGCCAACTAGAAAAAATCTCAAGAAATTCAATAGCAAGATGCTCAAAGATTATTATTGTTCTAATGTGATTATTGTACTAGATATATATCTAGGACTATATGGACCCCTATGCATCCTTTGGAGATGAGTAAACTTTCCTATCCAAGAGCACCTAAAACAAGTTTTAACTCAAGGGCTTGTCCTTTTATTTAATTTTTCTTTGATCAATGAACACCTCAAAGAGGTTTTTCACTCAAATATCTTGATGTTTTTATGTTCTTTATAAACAATAAAGTTTGACTAATCTACAAATTAGGTAGAAGGATCTAAATAAAAATCAAATCCTTACTTATGATCTCTAATGGGTAATCAATCTCTAAGGCCCATATACTCTGTAATTTGTTCTTCATTCTAGAATTCATCAAGGCATATGACTGAGTTTTGTTGGTCCCAATTAATGAGTTAAGGATGACAAAGGAATAAAAAACAATGGGGTGTTAAGGTCATAATGTAATTTTAATTAAATAAATATGAGTCATTAAGATCATTTAAAATGCTATAATGGGATGTTAAATCGATACTAAGAGACTCATTGCTAGTCAATTTAAAATAATTGTTATCAAAAGTCATGAGGTTTACCCCCTAGGTGGTACAAATCTAAGACCATGATTCAAAATAAGTATACTAGTTAATAAAGCTTCCAAGTTTTCCTTATGCTCATGGGCCAAAGCCTTTTCCTATATAATTTAAATTTTCCATGATCTAATTAAGGATATGATATTTTGGATTCTGAATCAAATCAACAATACTATCAGAATATAACCAATCTCCTTTAGTTAAATCCTCTTGATCCTATTTTGGAAAAAGTAAGTAGGTACAAATACCATCGATGGTTTATTTATTTATTTCTTCTAATGAAAAATGAAGTTGGGTATATTAGGGATTTTAGAAGGTTTGGTTTTACCAAATGTTATGGGAGACTTTAGAAAATTAGCAACATGAAAGGAATCCTTAAGATGGTACATGGAAATGTCCATGTATTCTTTAATAACCTATTTTTCAAGAGTTGCAGGAATTGGATTAGTCAAAGTAGACACAAGGTCACTAGGGTTGATTATAATTGTATTTTGGTGGATGTGAAACTATCTCCTTGTTATTTTTTGTAATGAATTTAGAATCAGTACGATAGTTATAATTACGATATTCAACATCTAGATGTTTAAAATATTGATAAGGCTATAGATCGACATGGATAGTGACCTTGATCCCATCATGGGGAAAATTAACACACTATTATAAGATGGATGGAATGGAATGTAATTCATATATCTAAGGATGATCGATAAGTATGTTATAAGGTAAATCAATATCTATAATATGTAAACAAAGTGTGATGGGATACATACCCAACAATAATTGGCAAATAATTTGTATCAAAATATTCCTCTCAACATTATCATAAGCCTTTATGATGATCATCTTTAGTTGAATGTCTTTCGTAGTGTAGCCCAATCTCTATAACAATTGGAGGGGACATTGTGTTTGTAGACTTGTAGTTTTTACTCAAAAGAGGATGGTTAGTATCGTGTTAGTTCCTAAATGAAAACAAAATGAAAGAAACACACTAACTAGCATAACATCTCTAGTCCTAGTCACTAGGGGGGAGCTTAATGAGAAAAAAACCATTTGAAAACACAACTAAAATAATGGAAAGAAATGAGAGATATGAACACAAAACACAAAATTATTACCAAATCCTTGATTTCTCCAAAAGGATCCTTCTTTGGCTTGCTCATCTTGTGCTTCAAGAGATTTCTTCAATGGACTGTGGCTACCTTTATCTCCTCTTAGAACTTTTGGCTTTGGCTTGGCTCAACAATTTGGCATTATAAATCTAAAATTCAATGATTTTTGAATGATTTAAGCATTATAACTTTGCACTATCCAAGATTTTAATTATGGTTTTGAGGCCTCTTATTTATATATTTTTCAAAATGGATTGGATCAACCATGACCATCCATCTTAAGATGAAGATGTGTGGCCATGAATTAATCTAATTATGCAAATAAAATCCATAAATACTATCATCATGATTTGGGAATAAGGGGTATTTATGAGGCATTGGAGGTATTAATGAGGTATGGGAGGGCTTAATCTTGATATTTTATGCAATTTATGGCTTGTGGATGCCACCCCATAAAAATGATGTCACTTGATGATGAATTTATTCAATATCAATTTCCAAAAATAAATATTCAACAAGTTTCATGTAGTATTAACTTAAGATCTTAATTCATATTGATTAGCCTCAAACATGATTTATCAATTTTAATGCAAATTTTAGCAATTGGTGCACAAATTAATCAAATTGGTTAGAATGCCATATTATTAGCTTAAAATTTGACTAGATTGGAATTGGAAGGTGATGTTAGATGTGTTGGATTCGTTATCCCATTTAGGATGTTTGAAAACATAAAATAATAAAGGTACGTGTCTTGTGTAATAAAATTGGTATAAAAGAGCAATCTAGAACATCCAAGTGTGAAAATGTCATTTTGACTAGAAATGATCTGATCAAAGTTAGCTACTTTATAAATTTTATTACCTAATTTAATGATGCTCTAGCCAAAATTGGCACTTGAATATGATAGGTTCACATCATTTATCATTTTTAGTTTTTTTAGGCCAAAATGTGTATTTTTGATAGAAATTGGTCAAAATCCTAGTTGGAGGTCATCGGTGGACATTTTTAGGTGTCTAAATTTTGCCCTTGTTTGGGAAGTCATTACAAGTTATAAGCATAGTAATGTCTTCTCAAAGAATGAAAAGGTCATTTATGTTTACAAATTCAATGATAATTGATGAACTGTATGATGCCCCCCCTCGAGAGAATGACTAGCACATGTAGGCTAGAAAATGGTCCCTCAAAAGAAAGAAGCAAAATGAGGAGACCAAATATATGAATATGATGGAGTGAGAACACAATGAGTTTGAAAAATTAATCAAAATCATCGAGAATATAAGTGGGATGGTGTAAAATGATTTGCCCATAGGTGGTTATAATCATTGGACCTCAATTATGGAAATGTGATATGATAATACAATGATTTTCCCAAAGGTGGTTATAATCGTTGAGAAGATGGTGCTGACCTACTTAGGACAAAGAAATAAGATAATAACATGCTTTTATTTGGGAAAAAAGAAAGTAAATTTTGTGAGAACATAATGACTTGCCTAAAAGTGGTTACAATCATTGCAAAATTTAGGTGGGATAGTGTTCAATGATTGGCCCATAGGTGGTTATAATCATTGATAAATGTAGGTGGGATGGTGTTCAATGATTTTCCCATAGGTGGTTATAATAATTAAGAAATGTAGGTGGGATGGTGTATAATGATTTGCCTATAGGTGGTTATAATCATTGGACTCTAATTATGGAAAACATGATTGATTGGCTGATGATGACAAATATGATGTGGTTAACTTGATATAAAGGATAAATATGAATTAGGACAATTGCTAGTAGGGATATACTCATCTGAACTAAAAAAGGTTGAAATTTTTTCATTATTTAATTACTCTATTTGGGATATGATGGGATGTCATTGATGTCAGTGTTAAAGAGATGTTGATGCCACCATTGCTAAGTAAACATATTGAAGCTAATTTTTCTATAGTTTGTGATGGTATGCATTATGATAGAACACCATGAAGACTATACCAAAATATGCATAAGGACTAACTCCTGATCTAATAAATAATTGAAAATAATGTAACAATGATAAAAACTATGATGATAATGTTGAAATATGAATATGGATGGACTCAAGAATAATGTGTGCATGAAATCACCCAATGAATACATATAGACCGAATCAAGGTAACAATAATAAAAGCAAACAAACAGGCAAGTGAACAAATAAAGAAACAAACAAAATGCACATAAACAAATAACTTGAAATAAATAAAAAAATAAAAATCCTAAAAATAAAATTAAAAGAAAACATCCTAACAACGACCATGCCCTAGTAAGGTGGATCGAGGATAACTGATTATGCTTAGATAGGACAAATTTTTTTTAATTTTGAAATAATATGAATGTTTTTGGAATTTTTAGGTATCTTAACTCATTATAGAATTACAAGATACCTACTATCAAAATGGTGAGAATGTTGGGCTTAGATTTATCATAAAATGATGAGAGCACATGGAAAGGGGGAGTAAGGTGACTTCAAAATGAATTGAGCAAGGCTCACATAATCCTCAGATGACTTCAAGTCACAATAGTTCTATCTATATAAAATTCAAGGAAAAACCAACTAGGTCCTAACAAGTTCTCAAATCTAGAAAATGGCCAGTCAATTGAAAATAATGATGGCAAGGTAATGTGGCAATGCATGATCAATAAATGTTTCCCCTAGTTTGTCCATAGGTAGTTATAACTAGGATACAATGGATTAGATCAATGATATTAATTTTTCTATAGATATTTATAATTATTATCAAGATCGATGAAACACTAATTTGCCCATAGGTGGTTATAATCAAGCTCACATAAACAAAATTGATATAGGATAGAAAATGAAAGATATCTTACCAAATCAACTATCACATTAATTTCATATACTATCATTTAAATATAGCTTTGATTGATTATTGAAACTTGATAAGAATCCTCTTACAAAAGGTATGGGAAGAACCAAATGAGCCAAGATAAAAACAAGATTTGATAGGATGACTGAAAAATAGGCTTTGGTACAGATAGGAATGGTATGGTAAAATGGAATGGTCTTGCTCTAGGATAATGATGGTTTTTGATAGATTGGATAAGATAGTAAGAGGGTTTCCCCCAAGTGATAAGGTGACTAGCTAGGTATGTGACAATGGAAAAAGGTTATGTAATAATGGTAAATATATATGTAACAATGACATGATACATGTTTTTGGTTGATGATTGGTTGTTGGTTTGGAGGTGTTTGGCCTGGGTATGGTAAATGGCATATGATTCTATTGTACCTATTGATGTGGAGATGCATGTCCTAATCAACAAACATTACAAAAAGAATAATCAATCATGTTAATTGTTATCCCACACCTCATATAAATAGTTTTTCTATTAAGAACTACCTATAGATTTGGATACAAATGGTGTTGTTGTGATCTTCATTGGTCATTGATTCATTTTCCTTTAAGAATCAAGACAAGGTATCTTTGTATCATCTTCAAAGGAAAGTGTGGCTATGGAAGGTAAATAAGGATAAATTTTGGATGATAGGTTTGATTGGGAAATGGAATGATGGATGATAACGAAATGTGTAGTGGTTGGGTAACAAATTAAGATCAAGATTTTTAGTCACATGTAATGTTACAGATGTCAGATTAAACATAACTTTGGATGTATTGGGGTTAAATAACTTTAAAGATGCTCTCATTAAGACCATAAATTTTTTTTGTTTTCTAATCTTTATTGTAGTTACCATCTAATTAGGCTATAGATTGGAATCTATTTTGATTTAATATTTGATATTATCTTCATTAAATAGTAAAGAAATTTTGTGCTTAGCTATCAGTACCTCAATGAGGTTTTCACCAATGAAGTTATCTTAATTTTCCCATAGCACCTCTGAGAAGGTTTCAATAATGAACATTGCCTTTTGACTTTGATTGTCTTCTAGTGCTTCCAAAAGAGTTTCACTAGAAGATGTTGAGTTTGAAATATGATTATCCCCTAGCACCTCTGAAAAGGTTTCACTAAGAGAGTGTTCTAATACATGAATGTGGTCTTGGCCCCTTGCACTTCTTCAACTACTATGTCACCATGGATGTAGTTCAAAAAAGTGTGATTATGTTAGTCCCAATTGACACTTATGGGAGATGGAATGTCAATGAAATGGCTAGATTGGTTGGTAATGGCCTATGGAATAGTAATGAAATCGATTTTAGAAACACAAACCTCATAGAAGATACTAAGATAACTTATGTTGATGTCAAAGTATTTATTCTCAAAAATTGTAAAAGGATCACAAATATATTCAAATTAATCTACTAGGCATGCATAACCAATATTGTAATAGTCATGAACGTATTCTATATTTGTATCTGATTCTAACTCAAGGGACTCTAAATCTGATGTTGAGACTGATGTAAAATTCTAATTCTGATGTTAAATCTGATGTCAATTCAAGAATAAAAATTGACTCTAACTCTAATTCTTTATCTAATGGGTACTCATTATAATGATGTCTTGTTGAATGTCTGGTATTGGACAAGTGATGGTCTATGATGGCATAATAGGCTCTATAGAGACTTGTTTGTCAAAGTGAGACTCTTCAATGATAGGAAAAAGGTTAAGAGATAACTCCATAAGGACTAGCTTGTCAAGAGAAGGCTCTTGAAAAATAGGCATATGGTCAAGGTAATGATTTTCCCAAAGGTGGTTATAATCATTAAGAAGTGACTCAGCCAAGATGGACTCATCAGTGTGAGACTCCTCAACAATAGGTATAGGATTGAAATATGATTCATCACAGGTTGACTTATCAAAAATGGTTGTTTCAACACAAACATCATTGATTGGTTGGTTTTCTTAGCCTAGGTTTCTATTGAGTTAGAAAATACTAGTTTTAAAAATAGCTTGGTTTTTGAGTGATTGGTTTGGTTGAGGTTATAATTAGATTGGGTAATGTGGAACATGGTTACTCACATGAGCCCAAAGACAAATTCTTGAAATGGTAATAATAGGGCAATGTGGAGTTTGATTGCTCACACAAGCCAAATTATTGGGTCTTGGAATGATAAAGGAACATTGTGGAGCCTAGTTTCTCACAAAAGCCAAAGGATATGGTCCTAAAATAGAAATGGTAAGGCATTATGGAGCTTGATAGCTTGCATAAGTAAAAACATCTAAGTCCTTTTCATAAACCATATCATCCTCATTGGTAACTTGGTTTGGATTTTGTGGATTTTGACTATGTTCCCTATATCAAGTATTATAGGGAGAAAAATAAAACTCCTTAGAAAATCTATCTCTATAGGTGTTTATAGTCAAATTTTATGTGACCATTCTATCATAAGTTGGATTGTATGTGACTACATTGTAAGTGTAGCTAGACATGTCTGTATAAATGATGAAAGGTCTGAAATAAAAGGATTAGAGTTCTATAAACTCTAAAAAACTATGTTCAAAGGACAAATGGTTCAAACTTGGTCTAATTTGGTCAAAAGGGTGGAGTTGTATCTCTAAAATGGGTTTAAAGTGGAGTTGTATCTCCAAAATGGTTTGTGTTAAGATTTGGCATAAAATAATCTAACACCAAATGTCCAATGTCAAATGTCATACACATAAAAGGTCAGGCATCTGAATAAAAACTAGCATGTCAAAGGTCTGGACCAAAGTGTTCCAAACAATTTCTAAACTAGGAAAGGGGAAAAGAGTCACTAGGTTTTTTGTCTAAACATGAAGTCAAAAGCTAGGCTCAAATAGGTTGTGCCAGGACTTTTGGCCAAACAATG
Source organism: Torreya grandis (assembly GCA_037957365.1). NCBI lineage: Eukaryota > Viridiplantae > Streptophyta > Pinopsida > Cupressales > Taxaceae > Torreya > Torreya grandis. The sequence goes on along the minus strand of JARHVA010007495.1, from coordinate 508,329 downwards.
TCAAAATCTAGACTTGAAACAAAGATGATGTGATTTAATTTAATCTAACAAGTTTGAAACAACTTTGACATAGACCTAACACACAAAATCAAACATAAATGTGATCAATTGGCATTAGTCATAAGGAAAAGGGCTTTTGGAGAGAGGTTGTGTTTTCTCAAATAAAAGCACAAACAATGATGAGGATAGGCTCCATGAATTAACAAACAATCAATAGTCATCAAGTTTGGGTAATCAATTAACCAAAGTTATGCAACCCAAAAGAGAAAGATATATGTATCAGCCCCATGAATTGAGGCCTAAATATAAATCAATAAATGTTTGAATCCAAACATGACAAGGTTAATTGAAAACTCAACATTGAAGACTAGGATTTGAAAAAATAAGCTAGACAAGATTGGACAGCATGACAGTGCATAAACAAGGTCTAAATGGCTGATGTGACATGGTTTGAAACAATTTTTTTTGACACAATGGTAAAAAAGTTTTGAAACAAATTGAATAGACTAATGGCATAAGCAAGCTCAAATGATGTGATCAATGTTATGTTTTAAATACTCAAAATATCAAACTTGATAATGATGTGGGAAGCATAATGGTACCCATCTCAAAAAAGTAACACACACACAAACATGTTTATCAAAAATTTCAAGACACAAGTGTGGTGTAAAATAGAACACATAACACCTCTTTAGATAAAAGAGTTACGTATGAACAAATTTGTTCTAACATGGTTTATAAATAAACACATTAGTTTTAGTCTCAAAATACCAAACAAGAAAATGATAAAATGCAAGTACATCAACCAAAATCCTATCAAGGGTGTGGAAAAGTGGGGTTGACTAAAACTAATTGGTTTTCAATTTTTCTAGATGGATCCTATGTCTACCAACTTTCATGTTAGCAAACAATAGAAATAACATTTCAATTGGGTTCACGACACTTAGCTTACTATAAAAAAAGTCTATCCCTTTTTATAACCACTACATCCATTTCCTGTTTAGTGTAGTGTGATGTCTAATGTACTCATACATCCTGTGCTTAGCCCTAGTACTAGGAAAAGGTTTAACCACTCAAACCTCTAATCCTAGTGGGGTGATCCCAATTTATATACCCCCCACAGAGATGGGTTAAAGACAATGCTAGGAGGTGAATACTTGGGTCAAGGCTTCCCTAAAGAACTCATGGAAGGTGACAAAATCCCCCTCACAAGACAATATGTATAAAAAATAAAAGACAAGTAAAAATACTTTATAGTCACTTTTAGATCACCCAATACTATGGAAGCTTGGGGAGAGCTTAGGTGACATTATTTTTACACCTTAGACTAGGCTCGAAGTGTGATGAGATGGTGATTTTGATCCCAAAATTTCTCTAAAAGGGATGGATGGGAGAGAATATATACACATCTATTTTTTCTAAAACACACAATCAATACTCAAGTTTACAAATAATTAAAGTGAGGTTAAATTTCATTACACCAAATTGAAAGTGTTTGATTAGATTCATTACTAGCCCCTTGGATTTAAGATGTACAAATGAAAATAATTGAAAACCACCCAAAAATAAGTTGGTGCTTTTGATCCCAAAAGCTCCCTAAAGGGGATAGATGGGAGAGAATATATGCACAACTCCATATTTACTCAAATGGCTTTAGACTAAATAAATAATGAAAATAACTTGCAAAATTTTTGAAGCGTATTCAATTTTATAACACTGAACAAAATGTATGGTGGTGTTATTTTAGCCCCTTGGTTTTAAGTTGTAAGCTTTGAAAGAACAATAAAAAAATTCAACACAAACACAGAAATTTTCCCCTTTAAACCCAAATTGAAAATACCCAATTCTTTTTAGAACATCCAAAAAGAAGTATGAAAGTACTAATTAAGCTTATTTTAGCACTTGTTCAAGTAAATCATATAATAAAATGGTCAGTACTTATTTTATAGATTTGAATCATTTTTCAAAGAGAAACAAATAACTTTAAAAATTGAGTTTTGAGGTTGAGGTCATGTTACACGGTCGAGTCAGGTTGGGTTAGGTTACACAGTCAAGTTGGGTTGACAATCGAGTCAGGTTAGAAGCTGAGTCAAGTTAGTAGTTGGGTTGGGCTATCAGCTAAGTCAGGTTGGTAGCTGAGTTGGGTTGGTAGTGAAGTTAGATTGGTAGTTGAGTTAGGTTACACAGTTGAGTCAGGTTACATAGTCCTGAGAACAAAACTATGGCTTACAAAAAAATGGAGTTTTGATCAAATTTTCACCTTTGCTGTCACACTCCAAGATCTTACAAGGAAGTGGTTATTAGGTTGTTTATATGTGATTTTTGATCAAATTTGTGGGGTGGGGTCCCACTAGGCATGCCATTATGTAGACTTAGAATTTGACTCAAAAGAGGCTGGTTAGTATCATGTTAGTTCCAAAATGAAAATAAATGAAAGAAACACACTAACTAGCATAACATTTCTAAGTGTAGTCACTAGGGGGAGCTTAGTGAGGAAAAACCATTTGAAAACACAACTAAAAAATGGAAATAAATGAAATATATAAACACAAAACACAAATTTCTTACAAAATCCTTGATTTCTCTAAAAGGATCCTTCTTTGGCTTATTTGGCTTGTGCCTCAAGGTATCTTCTTCAATGGAGTGCAGTTACCTTCATCTCCTCTTGTCACCTTTGGCTTTGGTTTGGCTCAATAATTTGACATTATGACACTAATTTCAATGGATTTTAGAATTATTTTTTCATTATAAGTTTACTTTAAGATAGCTTGAAAATAATTTTCATGGCTCTTCTATTTATAGAATTTCAAAATGGTTCAGGATCAACCATGACCATCTATATCAAGATTGAGATGTGTGGCCATGAATAAAACCAATTATGTAATTAAATATATAAATATCCCCATAAATATTTGGGATAAGGAGGCATTAAAGAGGCATGGGAGACCCATAATCTTGATATTTTGTGTATTTATGACCTAGGGATGCCACCCCATAGAAATGTTGTCATTTGATGATGTAGTTATTTTATATAAATTTTCAAAAATACGCATTTCATAGAAAATTAACTTAAGCTCTTAATTCATATTGATTTTCCTTAAACATGATTTATCAATTTTGGTGCAAATCTTGGCAATTGGAGCATAAATTAATCAAATATGCCATAATGTCATATTATTGGATCAAAATTTAACTATATTGGAATTATGATGTGATGTTATATGTGTTGTATCCATTATCCCATTTAGGATATTTTTGAAAAAAAAAAAAAAAAAGGTACATGTCTCATGTAATAAAATTGGTAGAAAAGAGCAATCTAAAGCACCTAGTTATGAAAATGTTATTTTGAATCAAAATGATCTGACCAAAGTTACTTGCTTCATAAATTACATTGCCTCATTTAATGATACTCTAGCCAAAATCATCACTTTTATATAACAATTTCAACTCATTTAATGTGTTTTAGTGTTTTAGGCCAAATTATGCATATTTTCTAGTAATTGGTCAAAAACTTGGTTGAAGGTTATCGATGGCCAATTTTAGGTGTCTATATTTTGCCCATATTTGGGAAGATGTTAAAAACCATAGGCATAGCAATGCATTCTCAAATAATAATAAATGGCCTATATGCCAAAAAAAAGATGATGGTTGAAGTAAAAACTCCAAAGAGTGTTTAAGAAGCCTAAGATGATGCCCCCTCGAGGGAGTGGCTATCAAATATATGGATGGATGGTCCCATTGAGTGTGACATTACGTATACATGGAATTTGAATCAATAGAGGATGGTTAGTATCATGTTATTTCTAAAATTAAAACAAAATGAAAGAAACACACTGACTAGCAAAACATCTCTAAGCCTAGTCACTAGGGAGAGCTTAATGAGGAAAAATTGCTTGAAAACATAATTAAAAAATGGAAAGAAATGAGATATATGAATACAAAACACAAATTTCTTACCAAATCCTTGATTACACCAAAAGGCTCCTCTTTTACTTGCTTATCTTGTGCTTCAAGAGATCTTCTTCAATGGAGTATGGATACCTTCATTTCCTCTTAGCACCTTTGGTTTTGGCTTGGCTTGGCTCAACAATTTGGCATTATAACACTAAAATGAAATGATTTTATAATGATTTAAGAATTATAAATTTTCAATATCCAAGCTTTTAATTATGGTTTTGAGGCCTCATATTTATATATTTTTCAAAAGAGATTGGATCAACCATGACCGTCCATCTCAAGATGAAGATGTGTGGCCATGAATTAATCTAATTATACAAATAAAATCCATAAATACCTTCATCATGATTTGGGAATAATGGGAACTTTTGAGGCATGGGAGACATTAATTAGGCATGGGAGGGCTTAATCTCGATATTTTATGTAATTTATGGCTTGTGGATGCCACCCGATAAAAATGATGTCATTTGATGATGCAGTCATTCAATATCAATTTCAAAAAATAAATATTCAACAAGTTTCATGGAAAATTAATTGAAGCTCTTTATTCATATTGATTAACCTTAAACATGATTTATCAATTTTGGTAAAATCTTGGCAATTGGTGCACAAATTAATCAAATTAGTTAGAATCTCATATTATTGGCTTGAATTTTGATTGGATTGGAATTGGAAGACAATGTTAGATGCATTGGATCTGTTATCCCATTTAAGATGTTGTCAACACAAAATAACAAATGTACATGTCTCATGTAATAAGATTTCTAGAAAAGAGCAATCCATAGCACCTAGGTTTAAAAAATGTCATTTTGACTCAAAATGATCTGATTAAAGTTAGCTACTTCATAAATTTCATTACCTTATTTAATGATACTATAACCAAAATCAACACATGAATATGACATGTTCATATCATTTAGTGTGTTTTAGTGTTTTTAGGCCAAATTGTGTATTTTTTATAGAAATTGGTCAAAATCCTAGTTGGAGGTTATTGGTGACCAGTTTTAGGTGTTTACAATGTTTAGCCTTGAACCATTTTCTATAAGAACCCACTTGATCTTATGGTTTACAATGACTACCTCAATATACAATGGATTATTATGAGTCAAACCAATAGTAGACATATCTTTTTGATCAAATATAATTTTTTTAAATGAAGACAAATACCCTAATAATGTTTGGAACTATTCAAGATTAATATCTTAGGGAACAGTTGACTATTATTAAAGGTCATTTAAAATAGTTCTATGGAATTTAGATGTAATATATCTAAGATATAAATTTTTATATAGGTTTTACTTAGTTGGTTTGATAGACTATAAGGTTTTTCAATAGTAGGATGAGATGGTTTGGCCTTGGTTGGCACAATGTTTGAATTTGGATCTAAAGGCACAATGTTCACATTGGGTTCAGTATTGCAAGAAGAGGGCAAAGGGTCATGAAGAGTAATTCATGGGCTTCTAGTTATGATTTCATAATCTAGAGGTGTCAAGGATCCATTATAAATAGAAGTTGAAGTCAAAGGGCCTTAGAGGGTGACTCATGAGCATTTAGCTACATTTGAGTAATTTTGAGTTGGCAAGGAGTCATTATAATTAAAGGAATTATGGTGTCCAAAAATGGTAACCCATGCAAATGAAGGTACAATATAATTACATGAACTCAATGGGGTATTACTTGAGAGAGAGTGTTAACCTTTTAATAATGGGTCTTGTACTATGAGGAGTAAGGGATGGTTCACAAGATTTAATAGTGATAGTGGCAATGTGATTTATATAAATGCATCCCATAGTATTGTTATAATTGTAAGGCATGTTATTGTAATATATGTTATTAGTATGGGTATTATGATCTTGATTATGATCATGTTTATTACGATTCTGACCTTGAGTCTGATTTTTATACTAATTCTATCCTTGGTTCTAACTATTCCTTGGTGGTTGTTGATTATGTTGAGGAAATGGATCTTTGTATATTCCCATATCCTTAATATTATCCTATGGAGCAAGTTTAATCTCAACTTCACATGTTTTAATCAAATCTTCAATTATGCATTAAAAATAAACATAACGATAAGCACCATGACCAACAACATGATGTAAGTTGCAAAATTGATTTTCCTGATACTAATAAGGTTTAGGCTAATCCTAAAGATTCAGACCCAATCTCCTAGTCAAAATTAGATTAGGTCTGATTTGAAGTTTTGATCTCGAGGATTTTCACTCATCATATGGTTCAAAAGGAAAAATGTGGAAAAGACAAGTGTCGTAATAGAATATTGACACGTGATAAAAATATAAAAAGTTTATAAAATTACTTTTTATATTGGAATTGTTTTATTATGTTTCTAATGGGTGTTGTGTTGCATATGTGGGACCAAACTGACTTTACCCACATTACCCCATTATCAACCTTGCCATATAATTCCACTAATGCCACAAAGATATTCTTTCCACATAACCAATTATTCCCATCGTAGTTCCTCCATTTTCAAGATATTAAAATATCTAAATTATGATTTTTAATTATTCCCATCATAATTTATCAAAATATTATTAATATCCTATTTTATAGTTTTATTAAACCATTGGATAATTTTTCCTAAGTCCCAAATTTTAATTATCCCCACATGAATGGTTATTAAAAAAAAGACCATGGAATTTTTTATTTTAAACCTTTATCCCATTTCAATAAAATATTTATACCATGCATGACCTTTTCCACATGGAATTCCATTCCACTTTTCTTAGGGGGTGAGTTTGGTTTACTTGGGACATGTTTTTATATCTTATCCCTTACCTTTGGTGTTTGGCATTAAACTCCTATAAACATGCATGACATAAGCCTTACCCATGTGGATACCCACTTCAAGTGATCAGTGAATTACATTGCATGGAGATTGGATAAACTTAATCTAAGTCTAATTTAATATCTCCTTTGTTTGGTGTCAAACTCCTTAAACATGCACGCTTTACCCACTTGTTATTTGCATGGTCTACATGGATCATCCACTTGATTTATGCATGGTTGGCAATTGGTGGGAATAACATGGTTTTTATTTATGGGAAAGCATTTTGTTAAATAAAACATGGAATTTCAACCCCCCATAATATATGGGATTTTATTCCATTTAATTTGTATGCAAACTATTATGGGAGTTTAAGCACACTTCAGGGTAGAGTTGAGATTGTTAGCCAACATTGGATATAAATAATTTCATTTCATTTTATGTTTTAGATTATTATTATTATGAAATAGAGAACATAGAATATATTATAGAAGTTGTATATTTTTCCACAAGGAAATAATTGTGAAAAATATCTGAAGTAAAGACATGCCATACAGGTGGAAGTCTATTATGCTTAAAAACATAGGTTATTAAATTCAGAGCATTAACTCTGTTTATTTTTATAGAGGTAGAATTTTGGAATAGATTAATTGAAACCATTTTTCCCCATTACAGCATCTTGCAATCCTATATAGATTTTAGAGGGTATTATTTTCCCATTTTGGAGAAAGAAAGCAATTGTAGAGCTTCAAATGAATAAGGAGATGTTTATTAATCAGGTTCAGAGTCTTCAATATCTGGTTTTTAGTTCTACTATAGGTGACAGGGTTCACTTATCATTATTGTGATTTATATTATTACTTTCAAATTAATTTTTAATGGATCAGATTTCTATTTAGCAATCCTAAGGATGTAGCCAATCGGTGAACCCCATAAATAATCTCTAGTTTTTATTTTAGTTTTAGATCAGTATATTAGTGTTAATTATTATTGATATTTAGAATTTAATTAATGGAAATTAACTAAGTGATTATTTAAGGAGATAAAATATGAAGAGAATGTTTTTAATTGAATAATAGATTTATATGATTTTACAAAATACTCATAACTAAGATTGTTACAGACAATTTACATTCTAAATAAAAGTGAATTTTTTTCCTAAATAGATTTTCCAAATTGGCATAATATTAAAATTTATTTTTAAAGGAAAATATTAATTATCAGGGGATACTTAGTGTTTAAAAATTAGTTTGGTATCAGAGTAGTTGATCAATGGTATTTAATAGTGTGGTTTACCTTTGGTTAATAGTTTGTTATTTGATAATTATTATAGTTGGTTTAGTTGTGTGTTGAATATGGGAATAAGTGAACCATGGGAAAGTTTTCCAAATAGGAGAAACTTGATGAGCTCAAAACATTTAATATGCATATTCAAGAAGATAACTCTCTCTTGAGATCAAAATTTTATTCCTTGAAAGAAGAAGTTGAAAGGTTGATAATTGAGTTGCAAGCCAAGGATGAGCTCTTGGCAAGACTAAATAATGGTGAACAAGTGAAGGATTTGCCTTCCACATCAGATGCAAAAACCTTGATGGATGAATGCACTATAAGTTAATGTGAGTCACCAACTAATTTTCTTTGTCATGATGAATCTAGTAATAATGAATTTGGTAAATTTAAATATTATACAAAAGGAATAGGTTCAAAATTACTTATTAAAATGGGATTTAATGAAAAAGGTCTTGGAAAAGATGGCCAAATCACCTCTAACCCCATTCAGGTAGAGGATAGAACTCATTTTGGAGGTTCAAGATATACTAGTGTGAAAATGGAAGCTAGTAAAAATTCTAGGTTCACTGAAGGAAGACAAACTTCCAACAACAAAGTGTTCAAGTCACCAGTCCTGCAGACTGATAGCATGTAGAGAAAAAGAAGTCCATCCCCATAAAAATATGGTGTTGTGTGTAGACAATATTTGAGAAAAGGTAAAATCATTCCACCTTCTCATACTTTTACTAGTCCTAAAAAACTTGGTAAATATTCTAACATATATTTCAATTATGAAAACAAGGACTTATTATAACAACATTTTTGGTCTAAATATCCATGCAGCTCTTGTGGATTAAATAATCACTATGTTTTCTTATGTTGTAAAAGAGAACCAACTCTTAGGATGTTTATGTTTTCTAAAGAGAAACAAATGGGTAATAATCATTGTACTCTTTGTAATCTAAGTGGTCATCAAAATTATATATGTTTGGTTTTGTATCCACAACTACGTCCTAAGTATTGTAGGAAGACATCCATGAAGAATGATGCATCGATAAGCAAATAAGAAATTGTTCCAAATCTAACAGTTTTAGATATGACCCATGCAACTACTCAGGTATTCACTGAGTAAATTAAACCACCTAAATAGGAAAATGTGATAAAGTGGGTTTGTAAGCAATTCTTTAGTTTCATGTTTTCATAACTGTGATATTTTATTAGCATGCAAATGTTCAAAGTAGTTTTGGAATTCCATTAAAAGGAATATATTTTAGTTTTGAACATAATTTTTGGAGATACTAATTGTGATAAAATCTGAGTGATAGGTTTATCATACTTGGATTATTTTCTTATATTTATGGTTTTGCTAAGCTTTATATTTTTCTCCTTGATAATTTTTTGAGTTCCTGATGCATTGAAAAAGGAATTAACTCATGTTTAAAACATGTAAATGTTCTCAAATGATTTTAATCTTTGGAATTTGGTTTATTAGAGTGACCTATAGAGAAAATCCAAGGGATAGGTTTATCATACTTGGATTATTTTCTCACATTTGGGTTTTTGGAAAAACTTCATTTTTAAACCTTGATAGCAGTATATGTAGATTATATGGGGCATGATTAGTATGTCTATTTTGGTAAATTTTACATTTCAGTAAAATGTCATTAGTTGCATTATGCAAATAGAGGCTTATAAGACCCTTTTTTAGGCATCATTTGTAATTGTAATAATTTTACAAACTTTTTATAGCCATGCATGATATTTACATATTTTATAAGACCCTCACTCATTTTGGGTATTTATTTGTAACTATCAAAAGTGGTTATAATTAATATGTGTATTTATTACACTAACAAACTAGTTTAAAGTTGTACTTGGTGATCTTGCAATGATTAGAAGATTCATTGTTTTGAAGATGTGACATTTTTACATTTAGTTTGCTTCTATCTACAATTTGGCATTGGATAGATATTTCTTTCACTGGAATTTTAGGGATTTAGTTTGATTTTTGAAAATAAGATGTAAAAAATTGGTAGCAATAGTATTGGAAAAAATAAGATGTAAAAATTTGAGAAAAAAATTATATTTGCAAATAGTTGGAAACAATTTTCCAAGAATGAGTTAAGCCCCTATGGGTTGGGTGCAACCAAGGGCTAATTTCCCATATGACTAGGAACTAAGGCCTTTTGTGGGTTATTACCCCTCTCTCTTTTGATGTGATATTGATTGATGTGTATGTTACATCAGCTTAAAAATGACCCCATTTTGAAAATGAATAGTGCTTCATAGTCATGCACTTCACTATGTTAAATTTGGTGGTCATGCACACATTGAGGAAGGAGGAGTCTCAAGACATAAAATTGATGGCCTATATACCATCATCATGTGACATAATTGGCCTATGGAAATAAGAGAGGAATGAATGATATAGTATGAATAATGCTAAGATGCTTGGTTGACCTACATAGTTGTGGGCATATGGAGTTACATGTTATAGGTTTATGTGGAGCTAGGATGATGGGATGACCTATGTAGGTATGGTAATGAAAATTAACATGTTATAAGTTTGCGTGGAACTATGATGGTTAGATGAACGATGTAGGCATGGGCATGTGGAATCACACATCATGATTTCATTTAGGCTTAGGATGGTTGGATGACCCTCATGGACATAGATCTATATAGGCACACATGTATTGGTAATTGCATCACTACACTTGGAAAGGATGGATGATTGGCTTAGAAAAGTGCAAACATTGGGAAATATACATTGTCATGTGTTAAAGGGATTAAAATTTAGGATTGCTTGGGTATAATGGTGCAAATGATGTATGAGTGTAGTTAGAGGATGTTGGTATAAAAATCATAAAAAATCCCTAGTGTTTAGTTTTTTGTTGGAATGACTTAAGTGGCAAAAAACCTACACAAAGAACTTTAGATATTCAATGAAACCTTAATATTATCCAAAAACTAACAAGAAACCACTTGGTAATCTAAAAAACCCAAAAACCATTTTATGATTGAAGATTTTAGTAGTACAAAAATGTGTGAAAGCCAAAAAATTGCCTAAAACCCTGTAAAATGGCTGAAAATGACTGTCATAAACCCATGTCATGTTTACAGCTAATCCTAGGATTTTGACACCCAAAGAATCCAATGGAACAATATATTTTTGTCTAGATACACTAGATATAAATATATGCATGTATTATTTAGAAACCCCACCAAACCCTTGAAAACTAAAATCAAGAAAATAACAATAATGTAGATCTCGCCATGATTTGAATAACAAACGGCTATCATAATGGATTTGATACCATGCCATATTGTATGATGATCAATTAAATATAAAATCATGCATGAATAACCTATAGAATTAAATATCATATCCTAAAATAAAAAAGTTCATACAAGGAAAGTTGTGCAAAAGAGCATTATCTCTTTAAGAATTCAAGCATTGAAAAAAGCATTAGCTAAAAATTACATAGGAAGGTTACTTATATAGGTGTAGAATATACATTTCCCAACATCCTCATGCATGTGGGATTATTTTACACTAAAGATATTTATTAAACTCAAGCAATATTGAGTAGACTATGTAGACAAAACCTAGTGGGATAAAAGTTTACACTAACAAAATTGAACTTGTTCGGGAGTTTTGGAACAACCCAAGCTTAACCTTGGTTTTTTCATAGCCAATGTGGATATTTATAACACCATTGGGTTAAGAAAAAATTATTTAATATTTAATTTAGAAAAATTATGGTTCTATTGTTATAAATAAACATTGTAATCCATCTAATCCATGGGGCACAAACATTGTTGATAACCTTCAAGATTCATGGATATATATTATGGTCTTTGTTGGAACACACCCTTCCTTGGGTAAATGGTGATATTGATCTTGAGGTCCATATAAATAAATTTGTTATATTAAATAATGGGTTCAATTAACCATCACAAAGTTTTATAAAAAAATTGGAATTTTTTACTTCTAGCATTATTAATGCCTAGTATGGGTAGAATTTGATGATATGTTAATAGGTATGTTGAGGCCTTTTGTGTTGTCTTTATTTTAATAAAATGTTAAATAACATGTTGGTAGATTATAAGGTTGGTCAATAGCTACTAATGCAATTTTTTCACTTCTATTTTACTTAATAATTAGTTTTAGGAGCCATGTTAGAATGTGCATAAATGTTTCTTACCATTAGTAGCCATGTTATAGTCAAAAAAATATGATGGTGTGCTAATGTCATGATTTTCAAAAGAAGAAAGTTACCATGATGGGAATTTTTAACCTAATTTAGTTGAAAAACCTTTATGGTGTTAAATTATTATGCTTTGATAATGATAAAAGTGTGTTAAATGTACCACTAAAATGGTATTCTATTATTATGAATTCAATATTCTGATCCGAATTAAAAATGTGACTTTTGATAAAATCTCAATGCAAAAAATTTAAGATGATATGACACTCTTGTGATGAATGGTATCAATCTAAGTAAAATATCTCAATAAGAATATGTTGTTTGTGGTTGGGTAAGCTTATTTACAAGGTAAATTTTCCCTTGGTTGACATGAAAGGATTTTATGGAATAGTAATTAGTTGTTATGTGTAAAAAATTGATTATGTTGGTTTCATACGCTAGATTTGGCTAGCTAGTTACAACCATGATGTGACCTAAAAGTGAAAAAAAGTTCTTGTGAGGCTCTATGAGTCCTATGACCTAGAGTCTTATATAAAATTTGTAAGTTTGTACTTGCTAAAAGCATTGACACATGCATTTTGAAAGTGCCCATGTGTTGTGGACAAGGTAATATTATGTCCTTACCTAGAAGTAATATTATGGAATGAATATTTAAGTTATTATAAATCATGATTGGAATGTATGTTGATTACTTGGAAGTAACAATGTGAAGTCTAGATCCACTGGTATAAAATCCTAGGTACCCACTTAACTCTTTGTAAGAGAAATAAAATTCGGGCGCATACCCTCAAATGACTAATAAGATATGGTTGGATTAGGATCCTTGGACCATCATCTGATTTCAGAAGTAATGGAGAGCATGTAATAAACCTTGGGGTTGCATGTGATGCTTGGAATGGTTTCTCTAATGTTTAGTGTGTTTGGCATGGGACACTGCACTAAACCATGAATGGTTAATTTCAAAACAAAATTAATGATAATGGTATGGGTTAATATCTTTTGAATGACATTTGGTGATGCATGTCATTAAGGTTATACACAAGACATAATGTTTATAGTGGAAGATTCCACTTTTACCTTATAAATCTAGTTGTAAATATGCTTGGATTGGACTATCACAATTATTGACCTTAATTTGAAAGTATTTGTGATGACACAAGAAAATAATGACTCTAAAATGGTTTCCTATTCCAATTGCTAACCCTGAATTAATAAATAAAGATGTAAAACTAGTGAAAAATCTTGTCAATGCTTGAAATAATGGTTGTAATCCATGCTTGGAAGTGCTGATAGCACTCTTAGTGACAATTATGATATGTTTAAGCTACCATAATTGGAACATTATATTCCTTTAATGTTTTAAATTGCATGCCCATACAGGTGACTTAAAATGGTTAATTTTAGGAGTGTTGTGTTAAAATTAATAGTTTTACCAATGCATTATGCTAATGTAAGGGTAGGATTGGTTGGTAATGTTGGGAAAATAACGGAAGCACACAATTGATTACCAAATACAAGCAACTTAATATGTGGAATTAACTAGAATCAACAAGTAACTAGAATTCAGAAATAACACAAAATATGAGAGACAATACACAACTTGTATTAAAACTCTTCCAGAAGGAAATACAACAAAGAAGGCTGCCACAGTTCTTCTTCCTTACACACCTCAAGGGATCCCACACCTCTAGGGCTCCCACACCTCTAGGGCATAAACAGTAAATCTTCCCTCAAAGCTCTCTCTCTTAGGTCCCAACACCCAACTCAAACATAGAGCTGGTGTTCACCTCCAACCAGCCAGTATCCACTACTGCCAATACACCTGTGCTCCATGCACTCTACAAGTGCTCCATGCACTCCACAAGTGCTCCACGCACTCCACAAGTACACAAACATACTTCAAGTAGATCTCCCCTAAACCTGCAACAACTTGCAACTCAATAGACCTTACTTATGGAAGGATCTTCCTTGCCTTCCTCTTTTCTCTCTTTCTGGGTACACACTGTACTCCAAGTAGATCCCACCTGATCCTACTCCCTATTGTGTTGCTGTCCTATCTGATCTTGCACACCTACAAATCAATCTGGTTTTATACACTTGTGAATCTTAGACCTTGCATACACATATACCTATAGATCAATGATCTTACTTACCATGTAGATCTCCTAAAGTAGCCATGCTCACCTGATGACCAAGATCATACATACATGAAGAACCCTATTGATTCTCCAATCCAGCACCCACACTTGGTACTGTGGCACTAGGAGGAACACACCATGCTCTCTTCTCTCTGAAGGAGGTTATATTTTGCTCTCTTACTCTCTAGCACACTTTTACAATACAACCAATGAGTCTCTTAAATAGATCTCATGCAAACAATAATTAGACACCTAATTACAATAATTAGATCCACAGCTTCTAGTCTAAATTTGGCTCTTGACATGAAAACACTTGGTTCATTAACTAACTACCTGTAACATTCGTAGCTTGAACCACATAGGTGACCAACGTCAGTCCATGTCTTCCTGGGGGTGCCGATGCTGGTCGACTTCTCACTGACGTCGATTGCCTTCTTGTTTGATCCTACCGACATTAGTTGGCTTGACCAATGCGGATGTCTGTAACACTCAGCAACCTTCCTAAAACCTCCTCCTCTATTTGCATCAGTGAAGCTTTTAGCTCTACAACCTAACAATCTCCCACTTGGAGATAAATAGCTACACTATACCTATACCCCGTCTAATCTATAGCCTGGCTTGTATCCCTCTTCAAGCTCAACCCTGAAGACCACCCACCACACAACCTGTGGTGCACCTCCTGTCATCCGAGTAACTTGCCACATCCAAACCTACAAACCCATGTAGTGAAGTCCTGACCCTGCATAGCATGAATCCCTACTGCTGGTCCCTCTCAAATCCCTGATAACTCACTTCCCCGAATTGGCTCCTAACTCTCTGACAACACCCACTGCTTGGGCAAACTCAGGTCTATACCAGACCTCATGTGATTTCAAACACTGAACTGTCTAGCCCTTAGTGTGCTCCAGCTCTACATCTTACGTAATGAACCTCACCAACACCTGATTCACATCAGCTCCCATTGGAGACAAAATCAACCTATGATCTCCATGTCTCCCATGCTAAAGAATTTTGTTGCTCCAAATCCTTCATGGCAAACCACTGAACTAATCTTACCCTTAGCTCAGCAAAACCCTGTATATACAAACCTGCTAGCAAACATACCATCCACATACAATAACAGGATAATGTCATGACCATCATCCACTTGGTAAGACAAACCACAGTAGTTACCCTAACATTATCTAAAGCCATGCTTTGTCATCTCCCTGTCAAAACCTATACCACTGTCCTGCAGCTTCTTCAAGACCATATGACTTGGTCTTCCATCTCACATGTCTATTCACTCTATTCTTTAACTAAGGTATCCATTCATCTCTGTGCTTTCATACTGGCTAGCAACCCTACCAAATCTCTTGCTTGGTTCTGCATGATATTCCTGCCATGCTCCCACTATTTCTTGGATCCTTCCTGCTCTACAGTCAGCAACTAGTATAAAGAAGAGGAACAATGAATTTGAGGCTTACTTACCATCTTTAGTCCTCCATATGGGCGTTTGAGACTCCTTGACAGCTTACTATCTGCCCAAAATCTATTACAGTGACTGACCTCAGTCACCACACAATCTGCATCTGATTGATGTCAGTTTCTATGCACCTATCCTGACTACCAACCTTGCCGATGTTGGTGTCTCCTGTTGCCGATGTCAGTCCTCTTGACTGACATTGGTCTTACCTACTACCGACGTCGGTCTTCCTAATCGATGTCGGTCTTACCCTACCCGACATCACTGGCTTCAATCTGCACATGACCAACATCGGCACCTTTTTGTTCGATGCTGATTCCCCCTGACTAATGCCGGTACCTGTGTTCACCTGCGAGTGATGACTTTTTACATGTGAGCTCCTTTGAATCAAAACCCATGTCCAAACTACCCTGCTCAAAAGTATCTAGCCCCATCCACTAGTCTCTACCCATCACCTCCTCTAAGAACACCAAGGCTTTCCAGTTCTTAAGCCTATCAAATATATCAGTCTTCCTCTTAAGAACATGCATCTCCTTCTTGCTCATGTGACCAAGCCTACAAAGCCACGTCTCTGTAACAAAAGAAGAATTAGTAATATAAGCAAGTAGATAAAGAGTACCTGCTTTCTTACCACCAGCTAATTCAAGTGCATATGTTGTGAGAGTTCTTATGCATCTCTCATCACCCAACCTTCCTGAAGAAATTAGCCACATCTCCAAGCCTGGGACCTGCATGACCTCCTTCAACACCCATGTGTTGGCCACCTACGATTTTAGCTTCACTTCCCCTTTGCCAATTCTTTGGCAAGGCTCACCAGCTCCTCTTCTTGGGGCTGCATGGAAAGAGGCAACAAAATATATTAACCAAGATTCAACTTTATCCAAGAAACCTCCCAAAGAATCCTGTGCAACAACACCTGCAACATCTGCATCTTCATTTCATTCATGTTGATCTTCAACCAACCAACAATTTTATTTTACCTACTCTTTCTTTCCATAGGACTATAAGTGACCATCTGTGCTTTTCAACTCCTCCATTCTTAGCTTACTTTCTTCTGCCATTGCTCTACTCCCACTCAATCAAAAACCCTTGAGAGTGACCTGCAACCAAACACAAAACCTACTCCCTATAACCTTAGCTCTGATACCACGTGTTGGGAAAATAACGGAAGCACACAATTGATTACCAAATACAAGCAACTTAATATGCAGAATTAACCAGAATCAACAAGTAACTAGAATTTAGAAATAACACAGAATATGAGAGACAATACACAACTTGTATTAAAACTCTTCCAGAAAGAAATACAACAAAGAAGGCTGCCATAGTTCTTCTTCCTTACACACCTCTAGGGCTCCCACACCTCTAGGGCATAAATAGTAAATCTTCCCTCAAAGCTCTCTCTCTTAAGTCCCAACACCCAACTCAAACACAGAGTTGGTGTTCACCTCCAACCAGCCAGTATCCACTAGTGCCAGTACACCTATGCTCCACGCACTCTAAAAGTGCTCCATGCACTCCACAAGTGCTCCACGCACTCCACAAGTACACAAACATACTTCAAGTAGATCTCCCTTAAACTTGCAACAACCTGCAACTCAATAGACCTTACTTATGGAAGGATCTTCCTTGCCTTCCTCTTTGCTCTCTTTCGGAGTACACAGTGTACTCCAAGTAGATCCCACCTGATCCTGCTCCCTATTGTGTTGCTATCCTATTTGATCTTGCACACCTGAAAATCAATCTAGTTTTTCACACCTGTGAACCTTAGACCTTTCATACACATATACCTACAGATCAATGATCTTACTTACCATGTAGATCTCCTAAAGTAGCCATGCTCACCTGATGACCAAGATCATACATACATGAAGAACCCTATTGATTCTCCAATCCAACACCCACACTTGGTACTGTGGCACTAGGAGGAACACACCATGCTCTCTTCTCTTTGAAGGAGCTTATATTTTGCTCTCTTACTCTCTAGCACACTTTTACAATACAACCAATGAGTCTCTTAAATAGATCTCATGCAAACAATAATTAGACACATAATTACAATAATTAGATCCACAAATTCTAGTCTAAATTTGGCTCTTGACATGCAAACACTTGGTTCGTTAACTAACTGCCCGTAACATTTGTAGCTCGAACCACACAAGTGATCGACGCCAGTCCCTGTCTGCCTGGGGGGTGCCAATGCCAGCTGACTTCTGACTGACGTCAGTTGCCTTCTTTTCTGATCCTGCCGATGTCAGTTGGCTTGACCAATGCCGGTGTCTGTAACACTCATCAACCTTCCTAAAACCTCCTCCTCTATTTGCATCAGTGAAGCTTTTAGCTCCACAACCTAACAGGTAAACCTATTTACAAATTAATTTAATCACTTTTATATTGTAATAAATGGTATTATGAGGTTTAGATTGGGACACTTATCAAATATTATGTTGAAATATGATGTATAAGATACCTCATTTTACTAATCTTGGTGTCACAAAAAGCACATGAATTAAGAAAGACATTACTTTTGGATTGATTCAAAAAAGGGGGGACATGGTTGTCTTAATGGTCATAATTGAAATGCTAGCAAGGTAAGGTTGAGCATTGACACCTTAGTGGATTAAATTTTTTTGAAAGAATGTTATTTGGTAATTTAAACATCATTCAAGTAATATTGTTCATTGACTATTTGATAATTTTTTGGGTTGGATCTTATCTAAGAGGGGGATAATTTCATGACCTCAATTTATGCAGTATTATAGATGCTTGTGTAGACACTAAAAATATGCACACCTATGATTCCAAATGTTAAAAATACCCCTGAACCTACCTAGCCTAGCCTACTTACCTAATCTAGAGTCAAGTTAGTCACTTATCTAGCTTAACTCACCTTTTCACCCATTTTAACCTATCTTTTTCCTAGGTCCTCGATTAGTGATGGTCAGGGTGACTAGTGATGGTCATCCTAACTGATGATGGTTAGGTTGGATAGACTAAAATCAACATGTAGCCTAAATGTAAGCCACTACCTTATTTTTTTATAAATACAAAAGTCTAAATCTAAAAGAGAGCCTTTTTTCATGGATAACTTATATTTAGAAGCCTTCTCTAAGTCTAGTTTGGACAACTTCCACCTCTTGCTTATGCCTATAAGAGAGAGAGGCCTAGGAGGTAAAATCATCTACAATTGTTATTGTAGAGTAATTTCTTACTCTACATTGTATTTAATTGATTTTTGATTTGATCACTACAATTTTGATTCTTGTGCGCTTTGAGCGAAGCAGTAGAATTTTGGAGCAGAGGATGGGTTCATTTTGCCTAAGTGTCAAAATGCAGTGGAAGCTGCCAAGTGTCTTCCTCAAAGCACGGTTCCTTTTTCCATTTTTTTCCTTTCATTTCAATTTTGGCCTAAGTATTAGATTCAATCAGAAGCTGCCAAGTGTCATTTTTTGAGGATGGAGCCAGCCAGCTGGCAACTTTTAAGGACCCTTTTGTTGCTTTCCAAAGAACCATAGAACATGCCACATATCCAGTAGCAGTTAAGCAGAATGCACCACATGTCAGCATCCGCATATCATGGAGGCACTTGTGTTTCATTCCACCTTTTGACAAAGACTTTCAATGAGCCAAGCTTTGAAGCAGTGGAAAGTGCTAGGTGATAGTTACGGAGGCTCCGAATTACCTTTTGGAAGAAGCAGCGAAAGCCACCACGTGTTGGCATCTAGGAGATTTTGGTCCAATGTTTTTGTTCAATGCATAAGGGTGTCATTTCATTTTTCTAAGTGTCAAATTATAATGGAGGCTACCAAGTGTCACTTTTTGGGTCCCTTTCTACTCCATCCCCAAAGAAAGCGGAAGGCACCACATCCCCCCAGAAGGAGAAGCGAAAGATGCCACGTATCTTCCCAAGAGCAGTGGAGGTCACAACATGTCATCCTCTAAGAAACCATCATGAGTCCAATTGCCAAATAAAGATGGTGGTGGGACCCAGATGATATTCTAAAGGACTATGGAAGTGCCAAGCGTCAATGAGTAAAGATTGCCACGTGCATCCATCCTTTCTTAGAGGTTGCCTGAGTAAGGAATGCATCGAGTTTTGTTTCGATAAAATTGCAAAGTATCATGGAGGTAGATTGTGATAGGTGTCAAAGGTAGAGCGTTCCTGAGTAGAATGTAGAGAAAGCAAAAATGGTCAAGTGTCATCCTCTAGTGCCTCCTAGACAAAAGGAGAGATTTTTCATAAAATGGCTAAGTGTCCTCTTCCATTTCAACAGAACAGAGTGCATGTCTACTTGTTACAGCAAGATTGTCATGTCCCCTTTTTGGTTGACATGTTCTGAGTTAATGGTTAGCCTATTATGCAACCCTCATAGGCTGAGAGGATGGTTAGAGGGTCTTGATGGAGATTGGTGTGGCTTTGTGTAGTAGAATTTTTCTAGTTGGCTTTCGTTTGGGCTCGATTGGACATGTATTGAGGGAGATATTAATATTTGATTGATTTAATCAAATATTAATTATTTGGTCTAATTTTAAATTAGAAACCCTAATTCTAATTTAAGAAAACCCTAATTAGGGCAAGCATATCTTTTGAGGGTATAAGGGTTTCTCATGGAGGCCATTCTTGATTATGCATTGATTATTGATTATTGGTTTTGAAGAATTCTTCTATGAAGACTGAGCCAAGGGTTCCAGGATTCCATTGCAGTGGAGAATGTCAACTCTTCATTGTGTGTGATTTAGAGGCTATGAGATATCAGTTGATTTATTGCCAAATTGAGAGATAGCTTCATACAAAAGTTATCACATAGGTACAAATTTGAGAGATAACTTCACACAAAAGTTATCACAGTATTTCAGGTATTTCTTTAGTTAGTTTTGATTCAATAAATTATATAGATAGAGATCTTATATATTAGAGATATGTATTTTTAGATCAGGGGTTGAAAACAGGCAGGTTGTACTTAATTGGTAGCCGTACGAAGTCCATACAGGTCCGTACAAATCCACGCATACACCGACCTCGGCAGACAGAGATCCCCAGTGACTGACATCGCCTGACTGAGACTGACGTCAGTAGAGAAGGACCTACAGTGACTGACATCGGCAGAATATCAACCGACGCCGGTGACTGTGTGTTCAACACAGTAGGCCAAGACTTCCAGATTCAAGGTCAATCTCCAGATTTGCAAAAGGCCAGGGTTTCAAGATAGAATATTTCACATTATTTTATTTGTATTCCAGTGAATTAATTGTGTAATCGTCTAGAGGAACAAGTGATAAGATCTTTGATTTGCTATTGAGAGATTATATTGTGATTCATTTATTCATATTTGAAATTATTTTGGCAAAAGTGTATCTTTGTTCAGAGCTATTTGTGTTTCTATATTCCCTATTTGAAGGGGATATTATAGTGGTATCAGAGCTAAATCTTGCCATCTTGAGGGTGTGATGATCTTATGCAGCCACACGAGTTGGGACCACACAGGTATAACACACGCAATAGAGCCTTGCTTGAAGGTACCCAGTTGTTAGAATAGTAGCGAATTATCATGAGTGATAGACGTGAGGGTAGCCCACCTAGGGGCCACAGGTATGATGCTAATCAGGACACCAGAGAATTTCATCGTGCTATGATGACAAGCCAGCAGCAGATGAATCAGACACTATAGGCACTTATGACTATGATAAGGGGAATGAATGCACCTGATAGACAGAATGGGGAACAAGGAGATAACAGGAGTGCTACTATTAATCAGAGACCCTAGCAGACCCATTCTAGGACCGTCGATAGACCTACACGGCCTATGTTTATATAGGATGAACCAGAGGCTCCAAAAGAAGAGGCAGCAGGGGATTTCCTATTTACAGATACCCTCATGGCTGCAAGTGATGAGTAGAACTTATTAGATCCTCATGTTCAGGAGAAGATGTCCTTTGATCATTTTGTTACTCTGAGGAGAGAGAACTATAGATTAGTTAGACAGGACAGGAAGGATCCCAAGGTTTACTTTTGAGATCTGGCATAGTTGAGACAAACAGGTAACTTGGAGTCCTTCATTGGGGAGTTTTAGAGATTGGCAGTCATGGTGCCCAATATTTCCGAGCGTAGATTGGTAGTTCTCTTCATGGAGGGATTGACAAATCCATTGAGAGGTTGGATCAAAGCCTTTGATCCTCCTTCATTATAGGTAGCTATGAAGAAGGCACGTAGTATGGAGATGGCAGCCCCATCCCATAAATTTAACTTCAAAGTTACTTCTTCATCTAGAGACCATAAGTGCTCCAACGCAGATACAGAGAGACTAGATTTTAACATAGATAAATCAAGTGTAAAGAATGATTCAAAGGCCAATCCAGCAGCACCACCTTTGGATCGTGAGGCACTTAATGATCTACGTAGGAAGAAGCTTTGCTTCTATTGCAAAGGTCCATATGATATCCATCACGATTTCCCTTTGAGGCCTAAGGGCAAGGCAAATCGTGTGATGTGGGCATATTATGAGGATTCGGATTCAGAGGATTTCAAACAGAAAAATAGTTCTGAGGGGGTAGAGGTAGAGGCTTCAGGGCCTAAGGTAGAGGTAGAGTTAGAGCTTCACATACAGGAGGCACGCCTATCCAACATTCAATCAGATGAGTCATTCAGACTCTGTGGAGTTTTGGTAGGGCAGAAGGTTATCACCCTTCTTGATATAGGAGCCACACATAATTTCATAGATGTTAGATTTGTGGAGAAGTGTGGACTCATTGCCAAAGTTTTTGAGGGCATCAGAGTTAAGGTAGCTGATGGTCACACTCTTAGGTGTGAGCGTATGATTAGAGACCTCCCATTGTGCTTGAACAACTATGAGTTCAAGGTTGATTATTATGTGGTAGACATGGGGGATATAGACTTAGTCTTGGGTATGAAGTGGCTTCATTCATTTGAGGAAGTTACTCTTCGTCTCAAGGACATGGAGGTTCTCTTTGATTTTGATGGGAAGACACACATTCTTAAGGCAATACGGGGCAGCAGCTTCAAATATATGTTTTTTCATCGGATGGAGATGTCGATGCCACCTAACATGATAGAGTGCGATGACGAGTGCACATTAGCACCAACACAAGAGAGATATGAGGACGAGCTTGGTCTTGAGGTGAGTGCAGTTCAAGAGTTATCACATGTGGTAGGGACTCAACTTTCTGTTACAGTTGGGTCATAGGTTGATGATGATATGACTCTTTCTAGCCCTCACAATCCAGATTTAGATATTATTTAGGTACGTAGTTTACTTGAGTTGCTTGCTGATTTTCATTTATGGATTGGATGTTGGGGTGCTTATCTTAGTACTAGGGATGGACATGGCATGGAGTTTGCATTGATTGACAACAGGGCAGATTATGACTACATTTGGGGTCCAGGTGGATTGATGGGTGTATCATTCAGCAATTGCTTGAGGGCAAGCAATTTTAGGAGGGGCGGATTGTCATGTCCCCTTTTCGGTTGACATGTTATGAGTTCATGGTTAGCCTATTATGTGACCCTCATAGGCTGAGAGGATGGTTAAAGGGTCTTGATGGAGATTGGCGTGGCTTTGTGTAGCAGAATTTTTCTAGTTGGCTTTCGTTTGGGCTCGATTGGACATGTATTGAGGGAGATATTAATATTTGATTGATTTAATCAAATATTAATTATTTGGTCTAATTTTAAATTAGAAACCCTAATTCTAATTTAAGAAAACCCTAATTAGGGCAAGCATATCTTTTGAGGGTATAAGGGTTTCTCATGGAGGCCATTCTTGATTATGCATTGATTATTGATTATTGGTTTTGAAGAATTCTTCTGTGAAGACTGAGCCAAGGGTTCCAAGATTTCATTACAGTGGAGAACGTCAACTCTTCATTGTGTGTGATTTAGAGGTTGTGAGATATCAGTTGATTTATTGCCAAATTGAGAGATAGCTTCATACAGAAGTTATCACAGAGGTACAAATTTGAGAGATAACTTCACACAGAAGTTATCACAGTATTTCAGGTATTTCTTTAGTTAGTTTTGATTCAATAAATTATACAGATAGAGATCTTCTATATTAGAGACATGTATTTTTAGATCAGGGGTTGAAAACAGGCAAGTTGTGCTTAATTGGTGGCCGTATGAAGTCCGTACAGGTCCGTACAAATCCACACAGACACTGACCTCGGCAGACAGAGATCCCCAGTGACCGACATCAGCCGACTGAGACCGACATCGATAGAGAAGGACCTACAGTGACTGACGTCGGCAGAATATCGACCAACACCAGTGACTATGTGTTCAACACAGCAGGCTGAGACTTCCAGATTCAGGGTCAATCTTTAGATTTGCAAAAGGCTAGGGTTTCAAGACAAAATATTTCACGTTATTTTATTTCTATGCCAGTGACTCAATTGTGTAATCATCTAAAGGAACAACTGATAAGATCTTTTATTTGCTATTGAGAGATTATATTGTGATTCATTTATTCATATTTGAAATTATTTTGGCAAAAGTGTATCTTTGTTCAGAGCTATTTGTGTTTCTATATTCCCTATTTGAAGGGGATATTACAAAGATAGAGTGAAATTCGGTGAGAGTTATTCAAGGTAGATAAAACAGTGCACCGGGTAGATTTTTGGGGCTTGCAAGCATTGAAGGCACTATCTTTTTGTCCCCTAATAACAGAGGTAGAGTAGACAATTGAGTGGCCAAAGAGGTGATGGAACAAGGAATTTTAGGCATGAAGAGAGGTACTAGACATGGATTGCCATGTCGTAGTCAAGGCAGTTCTTGATAAGACCAGAATGCATCCAAGGCATTGAATGTGCCATCTATTTTATCCCTTATGAGTGAAGGATGGAGTGGAATTACGTGAGAAAGATAGTGATCAAAGGAGATATCCAAGGCTATATAAGTAGGATTGTAAAATCTAAAAAGGTGGGGAAATTCTATAGTTTTAGACTTTTCAGAGTTTTGACCAATAATATCATTTTCTTTTGTTCCATTTTCTTGAGTTGAAAGGTTTATATGACTATGTGTGTTTTTGCATCTTTTGCATGACTAGAAGATTCAATAAGATGATTGAACACTATGCCCTTGTTGATGTTATTTATGTCATTTGTAAATTAGTATATGTTGTAGATTTTCTAGTGTTATGATTGGAAATGTTATTTGCTTTTGTCTCATTTTCTAGAGTCTGAAGTTATACATAACTGTGCATGACCTCTGTGCCTCTTATGTGATTGAAGGATTATATTAAGAAGATTAAACACTATGCATTTATTGACAATTCTTGTATCTCAACAAAAGACTTCCCTGTTATGAGCTTTTATTTCTATTATTTTGACCTTTTACATCAATCATGCACTTGTCTACTCTTAAATGTAATTAAATCCTATAATAGTCACTCTGTGTTCAGGTTAGGATTAGGATTACAATCAAGCGCATCACCATAGTTAGGTTTTAATTCTTGCATTTTACATTTTTGTTTAGTCTCCTATCCCTTTTCCCCAACACCTATAAAATAGAAGAGACCAGCTTCTTTAAAACCTAGAGGTTGTTTCAAGCCACATTGTCCCATAGCTTGAAACTTCCCATTGTTGATTGGTTAAGATCTAGTGCAATTTTATGCCATCAACAGTTTTTGGCATGCCCGGTGGGACCAATCTTTCAAGCAGTTGAAGAATTTTGGTGTATTCTTCAGCCAATCAGCCTTTGGAGGTTTTTACCAACACCAATGATGACTCTGAATCATCAGCTAATCAAGCGGTATCATCAAGAAATCTCTTTTGGTATGTATAATTCTGTTACTCACAATTATGAGTCTTATTCTCCTAATATATTTAATCAAGGACAAACTTCCCCTGGAATTATGTCAAGTAACAAGGATGCACATGGTCACGAGCTATACCAATTTTATGCCCAGCCTGATCTCATTTTCACCTTCAAGAAAGCATTGCTAGGATTTAAAAATTGTGTGTTAGAGCTTGATAGCAAGAGGAGATATGGCCAATAAATTCCTCTTCATGTAATCCATCAAGTAAGGGAAGTAATTGACCTGATTAAAAGTGAGTGGGATCCCATTGAAAGGGAAAATTGGCAAGAGCTTACATATGAGATATTAGAGGTGTGTGGGTTGATTGCATTTCTAGAAGAGAGGCTAATCATTCATGAGGACTAGCCTTACCAAGTCTATCAACCCGTACATTCATACACCACCCCCGTTCATGAGCAGGGTCAAACCCATCAAGATCATTTCCCCAATAATGCAGAACTTATGGTAATAGCAAGGGAAGAAAATCTCAATCAATCACTTTCCTCTCAAATCCCTTTCGCTCTTCCTCAAGAGGCTTCTTGTTTTCCATCACAACCCTCTTCTTCATCCTTTTTTGAAGAAGAATATATTTTGAAGGAAGCATCTAAGTACACAGAGGAATACGCTCAATTCATGGCTAGTCAAGAGGATTCCATAAGTACAGATTAGAAGGAAATCACCATAGATTCCTCTTTTGATGAACAAGAGAATAAGTTGCAAGCTTTTTCGTTCACTTTAGATGAGGAGGAGATCATTTCTAACTTTTTCCTCACCTTGCAAGAGGATATGGGGAAGCATGGACACTCCCTTGATCAAATCATTAAAACAGATGAGACTATCCTGTAAGAAGGTTATGAATTGGCCAAGTGTGAAGAAGATAACATCGAGGCTCAAATGAGTATGCAGAAGGAAGGTCATCTTTCAAATTTATCCTTTCAAGAGGATATAGTCATCAAGGAGCATACTGATGAAATAAAGATAGAACCTAAAGAAGATGAGCCAAGAGATAATGGATATCAAAAGGCACAGAGTGAAGAACAAATAGCTGATGATTTCTTGATGACACATGACAACATGAAGAACTAGTATTCAACAGGCTTTCAATGACAAGAAGAGTTGATGGATGTCAAATACACATTTTACTTAGACTTCCTCAAAAGCAAGCAAATCCATGTGGCCAGTGTGGAGGATGTCCCATCAAAGGTATACCCATTGCAATCACTGGTATGGCAATGTAAGGTGGCTAGTCATAAAGAGAACGTGGGAAAGTTCATTTTTGATCCTGGAGGGAAATAAGAATATTCAATTAATGTAGTTAGGTAGGTTTCTATTTCTACATTACTTTGTTTTTAGTTATTACTTTCCCACTTTTCTTTTAAATAAAGTGTTTTAAACACAGAGTTAACATCTTAGAATATTTTAATTCTTTAATTTTGCCACAATAATTGCTTCCCCAAATCTTTTGAGATTTCCAAGGTACTTTGCACCACATAACATGTCCACCTTGCTGTTTCCCAAATATTGAGTAGGATTTGCTAACGATCACCCAAAATTAATGCCATTTGGGACTTGATAGGCCCATAAATACCCCCTTAGAAAATTTTAAAGTTTACAACTCTCAAGCATTCCTACAAAAATATCTTGCTCATTGCGATTGTTAGGCCCTAGTGAAATTTGTTTCAGCAAGCATGTTTTCTATCCTGCACAAGACTCGTATACCAAATATTTCACAAGAGATATAAAGATGGTGGGAGCATCATCGTCTTAGCAAGGAGTAGGGGCACCAAGATATCTCAACAAATTACTGGCTAGAAAATCATATGCTATAGCTCATGTGAAGCCACCAAGGAGCTACCCAAGAACCAAAGCCCTGAGAGTTATCCAAACTAGTGACCCATCCAAGGTAAGGGATTATGTAGATGGAATCATGGACCCAATTCTAAAAAGAGCCAGTGGTAAGAACCTCAGGGAGGGAGCACACCAGAGGTGTTTGTAAAGAGCTAGGGTAAGACAATATGAGACATTTGAGATGAGGATATGGACCTCGCAACTAGCATAGTTCATCATTTCAGCTATGCACCCATGCCTAGATATAATTGAACTATGGATGGAATTGATTCACCCACAATCTTTCACCATCTAGCAAGGACCCTTCATGCTGCAGGTCACCCCACAAGCTATCAGGGACATGCTCACCCTACGATACGACAATACTACCACCTTCCCCACCATCGATAGAATGTAGAGGACATGGGTAAACCTCAATAATCAGACCAAGTTTTTGAGGTCTGAGTTGCAAATAGTAGATGGTAACACAATAGTGCCCATGCTCCCCACTTCAAGAATGCAGTTCATGCCCGTGAGCCAAGATGCACTGTTGATGATGGCTCTCATCTTCAACATGAAGGATGACACAGAGGTATATGCAAAATAAATGGCCATCCTCTTTAGGATAAAAATGTTTGATAAGATGTAGGAGTACTGTCTTGACTTCTCCGAGCACCTTAGCTTCTCAATGGTCAAGCAACTGACCCAATTTAGGTCAAAAGGGATATTCAAGTATTCCTCCTTTTTGTTCCATCTCATTTTACACCAGAATCCTAACCTCTTCTCCCAATTTATGAGCCTAAACCTATATGACCCAACTTTTCACCCTTAAAGAACCATCCCTGTGTCTGCATGGACCCATATTTTGTCAAAAACTAGTGACATGTATGATTTCTCAGAGCTATTCGTCACCCCTATCCTCCATTGCCTTAGCCTTGAGCCTGTTATAAACAGGTTATTCCCAAGTGTCATGAACCTCCTGATCAATTAACCAATCCCATGTGATTTCTATTTTGGGGCCCATCACACAACCTTAAGGGTCCATGGATTTTGTGGGGAGCCAGTATTACTACCCAAGGTTTTAACTCTTTGGTTAGCATTCTTGGAAATCACTAGGCAGGTGTCAGTGGTTGACAATGAATACAGCTCTAGGAAGAAGAAAATGAGAATGTACAATCTCCCATAGATGGTAGGCAACATAAGCCTAGAAGCCAAAGAAGCTAAGATCATGATACTGAGGAAGCTAGCCTCCCTGGGCTTCCTATTGATCAAAGACAAGTGGGTCTATGACCCAGCTAATTACATATCCTCCATAGTGAGGACAAATAGAATTAGAGCCAAGATTGTGCATGAAAGCCACCCCAATTGGGAAACCAAGAAAAATTCTATGGAAGACACCCCTGGTCTCTATGTTGAGTTTCCAGACCTGCCTCTCCCACTAAATAGGCCATGGGAGACCTTCTATGATAAACAGAGGGAGTATGATCCTAAGGCCAGGATGACCTCTAGTTTGAGAAGGATGTTGAGGAACAAAGTTTGGGATGCAGAGAAAATTGAAGCCTATTAGAGATATAGGCAAGAAATATCCCAAACCACCCATGTCTTTGGAGGCATAGACATAGATGAAAGGTGGGAACAAATTTGGGATGAATGGCATCCATCCCCTATTTCTAGCCCAGACACAAGCCAAATGCTGACACTTGAGGTAGAATAGGAAGCAGCTAGAGTAGGACCAAGCCAACCACTGCAGGATTTAGAGCAAGCTACAAAAGCCACAAAACAATAAAGAGGTGTGGTATCATCACCACCAAGGTCCACCCCTTAGGCAAGAGTAATTGAATTCCCCAATTCTCCACATGTGCCACCAACAACAATAGAGGTGAAAAGGAGACAAATGCAACCAAAGGCAGAGACACCTAAAAAAAGGAGGGTGTAGTTCTAATTAGATCCAGAGGAAGAAGAAGAGCCTTCACATCACCCAGTTTAGATCACTGCAACCTCCCCATAGGTAGGTATTCCTCCCCCTCCCCCCTCTCAATCTATTCTTCACCTTGTTGGCATGGTGCCTTCACCTAGCCAAGTAACACCTCCCACCACTACTGCCATCCCAATTTCACATGCCACCCCCTCATCAGTGCCTTAGGCCCTCACATTACCCCATTTTTCCCCTTCCATTCCCAAAAAGATACCCCTACAACTTACCCCTAGCCATCCAATGGCTCTCCAACATGTCCTTCCATAAGGATTTCCCTTCACAGGGGGACATATTGTATCCCCTTCCACCTTCCAGACACAAGCTGATGCTACTAGGAAGGCAAGAAAAGCTCGATTGAAGAAGAAGAGGAGTAAAGAGAATAAAGTGCTAGTGGTTCCACATTTAAGGTCATAATTTGACCCCATTTAATAATAGCTGATGGTGACCCATTTGTTGCCCGATGTTGCTAGGTTGAGCGAATAAATGCAGCCAGAAGACTACACCATGAATGTAGTGGCCATTGACATGTCCCTGTTTAGGCCCCAAGATAGAGTCGAGCTGCTGACCGAATCCACTTCTGTGGTCACAAAAGATTATTTAAAGAAATTAAGGAGACTGTAGAAGATGGAGGCCAATTTGGCCCAAGAGAAGGCAAACTATAATAGTTTGGCCGAACAAATAAACAAGAAGGATATCAAAATAGCTAGTCTACAAAAATAGTCGCAAGATACTATTTCCCTTCAGACTCAATAGGTAATTCAGGCCCAAAATGATTCATTAAAGATAGAACTCATACTTGAAAAATATGTAGCTACAGCTCTAATATGGGAAAATGCAACATTGTAGGGAAGATTCGAAGGACTCCAACTGCAGGTTACTCCATCATAGCAAAGGCTGCTAAAAGAACAGAATAAGGCTGCAGCTTTTCAAGCCTAGTTCTAAGCAGAGTAACAGAGGATAGCACAACTAGAGATTGAGCTAGCCAATAGGCCAAGAGGTGTTAGAGTCATGCAGATGGCGAAGGAGCTCTACGAGTTGGTATGGGCAAGGATCTCTTCTGAGATTATCCAGCTCAAGCCACTTTTCACCTTCCTACACAATGCACAACTATACAAAAGGGTAGAGAATCTGGTATAGAGCATTTTGGCCATGATCCCCAGGAGATTCATGGACTCCCATTCATTATTGGAAAATCTCTATATCTCAAGGGATGCAACATTGGTAGCCACAAGGATCCTCAATAGAATGGTTGCCTTAAAATGGGTCAATGAAGAGCTCAATTGCAATTTCATAGCCAACAGTTGCAAAAGCTATCTCGATGTCATGAAGGAAGGCATTGGTGAGATGAGGCACCACATTGAAGATCTGGTGCAATTAGACCTCCCTTCCCCATTTTCAGATGTAAAGATGGTCTTGATGGCTGATCAACTTCAACCATTACTGCTAGCTAAACAAAGGGATCAGACAGTTTTCTAGAGCTTGTAGGATGATTCCTCAGCCTCAAAGGCTAAGACTATTCTAATTCCTATTTTCTAGCTAGAATCCAAGTTGAAAACCACTTTCTAGGTCCTACAAACCTTTTCTCACAAGGATCTCATTAGCTTAGACCTAGTTTTTAATGAGTTGCAGAGCAAGCAAGGATTATCTGACCATGAGTGGTCTATCTTAAAAATAGCTCTTTTGAAGATGTAAATTTTAAAATTTTGATCGAGCGAGATTCATATTCTTTTTGAGCAGTCTCAAAAGTCCTGGTGGTCACCAATAATTGTAGAGTAATTTCTTACTCTACATTGTATTTAATTGATTTTTGATTTGAGCATTGCAATTTTGGTTCCTATGCACTTTAAGCGAAACAACAAAATTTTGGAGCAGAGTACGGGTTCATTTTGCCTAAGTGTCAAAATGTAGTAGAAGCTACCAAGTGTCATCCTTAGAGCACGGTTCCTTTTTCCCTTTTATTCCTTTCATTTCAATTTTGGCCTAAGTATTAGATTCAAGTGGAAGCTACCAAGTGTCATTTTTTGAGGACGAAGCCAGCTAGCTAGCGACTTTCGAGGACCCTTTTGTAGCTTTCTAAAGAACCATAGACTGTGTCACGTATCTAGTATTAGTTAGGCAAAATGCACCACGTGTCAGCATCTACATATCATAGAGGCACTCATGTTTCATTCCACCTTTTGATAAAGACTTTCAATGAGCCAAGCTTTGAAGCAATAGAAAACACCAAGTGGTAGTTATGGAGGCCTCGAATTACCTTTTTGAAGAAGCAGTGGGAGCCACCACGTGTTGGCATCTAGGAGATTTTGGTCCAATGCTTTCATTTAATGCATAAGGGCATCATTTCATTTTGCTAAGTGTTGAATTATAGTAGAGGCTACCAAGTGTCACTTTTTGGGTCCCTCTCTACTCCATCCCCAAAGAAAGCGGAAGGCACCACATCCCCCCAGAAGGAAAAGCAGAAGATGCCACATATCTTCCCAGGAGTAATAGAGGTCACCACGTGTCACCCTTCAAGAAACCATCATGAGCCCAATTGCTAAATAAAGATGGTGGTGGGACCCAGATGATATTTGAAAGGACTATGGAAGTGCCGAGTGTTAATGAGTAAAGACTGCCATGTGCATCCACCCTTTCTTAGAGGTTACACGAGTAAGGAACACAACGAGTTTTGTTTCGATAAAACTACAAAGTATTAAGGAGGTGGATTGCGACAAGTGTCAAAAGTTGGAGTGTTCTTGAGTAGAATGTAGAGAAAGTGGAAATGGCCAAGTGTCATCCTCTGGTGCCTCCTAGAAAAAAGGAGAGAGTTTTCATAAATTGGCTAAGTGTCCTCTTCCATTTCAATAGAACAGAGTGCTCATCTACCTGTTATAGCAAGATAGAGGAAAATTCAGCAAGAGTTATTCCTAATAGATGGAATAGTGCATTGGGTAGATTTTTGGGGCTTACGAGCATTGAAGGAATCATCTATTTGTCCCCTAATAGTAGAGGCAGAGTAGATAGTTGAGTGGCCAATGTGGTGATGGAATGAGGAATTTTAGGCCTGAAGAAAGGTACTAGACATGGATTGCCATGCTACAGTTAAGGCAGTTCTTGATAAGACTAGAATGCATCCAAGGCATTGAATGCACCGTCTATTTTGTCCCTTGTGAGTGAAGGATGGATTGGAATTACACAGGAAAGATAGTGATCAAAGGAGATATCCAAGGCTATATAAGTAGGATTGTAAAATCTAAAAGGGGGGGAATTCAATAGTTTTAGACTTTTCAGAGTTTTAACCAATAATATCATTTGCTTTTGTTCCATTTTCCTAAGTTGAAAGGTTTATATGACTGTGTGTGTTTTTGCATCTGTTGTATGACTAGAAGATTCATTAAGAATATTGAACACTATGCCCTTGTTGATGTTATCTATGTCATTTGCAAAGTAGTCTATGTTGTAGATTTTCTAGTGTTGTGATTGGAAATGTTATTTGCTTTTATCTCATTTTCTGGAGTTTGAAGTTCTACATAACTGTGCGTGACCTCTATGCCTCTTATGTGATTGAAGGATTCTATTAATAAGATTGAACACTATGCCTTTGTTGACAATTCTTATATCTCAGCAAAAGACTTCCCTGTTGTGAGCTTTTGTTTCTGTTATTTTGACCTTTTACATCGATCATGCACTTGTCTACTCTTAAATGTAATTGAATCCTATAATAGTCACTCTGTGCTCAAGTTAGGATTAGGATTACACTTAGGCACATCACCATAGTTAGGTTTTAATTCCTACATTTTGCATTTCTATTTAGTCTCCTATCCCTTTTCCCCAACACCTATAAAATAGAAGAGATCAGCTTCTTTAAAACCTGGACGTTGTTTCAAGCCGCATTGTCCCATAGCTTGAAACTTCCCATTGTTGATTGGTTAAGATCTAGCGCAATTTTAGGCCATCAACAATTATTAAGAGCTCTTTATATCCAAAATCTCTTTTTGTAGGTCAATTTGCATTATCAAGTGCTATCAGCCATCACATAGGGAGCCTACTTGTCATTGACTCTCCATTAAGCTCCCAAGTAATGTTACACTACTAAAATCAACCCAGATTCCATCAATTGGTAAATACACATCAACCACACATCAAATAGTTTTTTGTAAGACAAGTATTCATTTTATTGTATTCTTTTACTAGGTTTTCATTCCAAGCCTAAGCTATCTCCCAATAATCCACTTTCCAAATCCTATTAATCAACAAACCTAAACCCTAATTTTACTTCTAGATTCTTGACAAGAAATCAGTGATGGTTACTTGATTGGTGATGGTTACCCTCAATTGGTGATGGTTACCTGACTGGTGATAGTTGCATGATTGATGATGGTCACCTATGGCAAAAAAAAATAGAAAGCTAATTTGACCCTCTTACATGTAACCAATTTCACTTTTCTATGTCCCTACCTATTCATAGGCCCTCTTTTAATTTTTTGAGCCATACCCTACCCTGTTAGCACTTGTAATAATTAGTCTATCAATAATTAGATCATTTCTTGTCTTTTTTCTAAACAATCCTTTCTTGTATTTTATTTTAGTAATCTTTTATTATTGATGCAATTACCTTATTTCTAGTTATATCAACTTAATTTCTTAAAATAGATGGATTGATAGCCCTTAAGGAATCTCTCGCTCTTAAGATCTAGCTCTAGCTAGGAAATCCACCTTATTATCTATCTAACAAACATGTTTAATTTAGTGCTTTATTATCTACAGGTATTCCTCCCAAAACATAGAGGAGCTTTTCACATCTTTTGATTCAACATATGCACAAACAAATAGGTATTTATACCCCAATCTTATTGAGTTTCTTTTCTCTTTCTTTAGAACTTAAGTTAAAATTTACATGAAACATTATAGCATGCTTGGTGGGAATTAGAGTCTTTACTCACATTTTCTTTACATCTATATGTTTTTCTCTCTATCTATGCTCATAATTGAAACTAAAATCTCTTTTGTGATTAAAACCTACTACATCTATTTACTTTATTTTAACATTAATTTACTTTGAATTAAATCATAGTAATCTTATTGTAGCACCACTCTTATTACACACACTAGCCAAACCACTCAATCAATTAGACATCACAACAATTTGAGACAAGGCCTAACTGGGATTTCATCACCTAGTGGTCACCTTACCCATTCTTGACAATCCTACTTAGAGGTCATTACCAAGAAGAGAACCAACTTAGCTCTCTGGTTGAGTATAAAATCTAGATATCAATATATATTTGTTAATTACTTGACACCCTTATCATTATGGGATTGTGAAGTGAGGGGTAGTCCCTAATACCAATCCATGTATTGATAAAATACAGACTATTTTGAACACTTAAATGACCTAAAACCAACCATAGACTGCTTCTATAGTACCTAATCTACAAGCCACTTTTGAGTCACATAATCCTTGAAAACTAAGGTATAAGCCAAAAGTGAGATTAAAACTAACCTATAGGATTGGTGTACTTCATAGTATGTGTCTTGATTGCTTTGATCATTTTCTTATCTTCTTTATATTTGAGTGGTGAGTCTATTCTTTTGTATTCTATCCCACTTTTTATATGGTTCTCACACATCAACAATGTAGAGACTTAGCAGAACAAAACCCATCATTAGACCGACCTTCTTCTATCTCTTCACCTATGGAGTATGTATTTGAGGTAGAAAACTCACCTCATCCTTCAAAAACTCCACCTTTCCTCATGTATTTCCATAAGGAGATACAAACTTCACCACCTTTTTAGACAACAACTCGATTGCCCTCTAGCACTATCTCCACACCTCACCTTATCATCCACCGACTCCCATTTTGTCTTGGGATCCTCCTTATGGTATGTCATCCCACCTTATGGAGAATGACCCTATAGTAGTCGTCACTATCTAACCTTTTTTTAACCAAACACCTTTGTCCATTAAACCTTTGGATATTTAGGCCAAATCAACCTCTTCAACCAATTTCTACCCCTACCCCTTCAGCTCCTACCAATGATTCCTCTACTTTAGGAATGAACCAAACATTAAAACACCATACCCTATTTATAGCTAGAGATCCTAACATTAGCACTACCAAACTTCCCTCTATCAACACTATCTTGTTGGTTAACCTCCTTTACTAAGCTTAGCATTACCTATCCCTTCCACTTCACCACTTAATAGCATGAAGGTCACTACCTCCCCTCTTGTTACCAACCCAAAAACTATTCATACCCAATCTATAAAAACCCATCAATAGGTATCCACTATACCCAATCTACCATACATCCCCAACCCACAAGGGTATGTACCCACTACCCAACCACCATCATCCACCTACCCTACCTAACCACCATCATCCACCTACCCTACCCAACCTCAAACATTGACATTCCAATATGTGGTAGCATCCCAACCACCAAACAATTACCCATATGTTGCCCAACCTCAACCATAATATCAGCCTTACATCCCTTTTGGTACACCACCTCAAACTGACCTAATGAACATGCTCATGTACAAAATGACCAACCTTGAGTCATCCATTTTAGGAGCTCATAACATCCTATCTTATGATCAAATATATAACAAGCCTATTTATCCTTCAATTTCTATCATACCTTACCCTCCTCAATAGGAGCTTCAAAAATTTAACAAATTTTAAAGCAAAGAAAACCCCCAACAACACCTTAGGTATTTTATACATGCATGATATATGATTTCTTACAATGATTCCCTTCTCCTCTAAACCTTCCCCATGTCTTTATCTAGTCCAACACTTGATTGGTATAGTGCACTTACTAATCATTCCATCTTTTGTTTCACCTAACTAGCACAAGTCTTCTTGGATCACTTTTCCATTAACATTTTCAAGAAGGTCTCTATCACATACCTATATTCTATTAAGAAATTTGATAATGAATCCATTGCTAATTTTGTTTCCCATTAGAGAAGCTTGATTAATCAACATTCATTCTCCCTACCTCAACCTAAACTTATAGAACTTTTTACTCGAGCTTACACCAAACATATATCCTTTACACTATGTGTTTAGAGCTTTAGAACCTTTGATTAAGATTTCACCATGGCACATAAGCTAGAAAACTAGGCCATAGATGAGGGTAAATTGAAGTTACAAAATAATAACTCCACCTTGAAAACCAACAAAACCTCTTCCTCCAAACCAGATAACCAAGCCAATACAAAAATTAAGACCATGGGAAATTTGAATGCCATCATCCTTAAAATTACCCCTCCACCCAATGTCAACCAACAAAATTCTCCCATTACCTCCAATCCAAATACAAGGAACCCAAACCAAAACAACCATAAATAATTCACTCCACTTGGAGAATCTTACACCTCAATTCTGGAAAAGCTACTAAAATCTAACCTTATACAAACTCCACCTATAAAACCTCCCCAAAAATTTGATTTTTCTCATCTAGTACCTGCTTGGTATAATGAGAATGATCTCTGTGCTTTTCATTGGGTAATTAGACATGATGTCAACTGATGTAATACTTTTAAGAATATTGTTTAGAGTCTTATCAATAAAGGTTAACTCATGTTGGATAATCCCAATACCCCTTAAAATCAAGATCTTATCATCTTTAGGAAACCTTTTCCCAACTATACCCCTATCAAAGTCAAGGACACATAGGTCGAGTACTCTCATAATGCCCACATGATCAACATGGCTCACAATACACCTACCCATGAGGATGCAATCAACCAATCTACCCATTCATCCCTCACTTCACTTATTGAGCTCATGGAGTCACCTTACCCTCCTTTGGATAGCTAAACCAAATAAGTTCCTTTCTCCTTAGCTACCCTCATAATTTTTTTGGAATCATCACATACTACCTCAACTAGTACATCTGGGTAGATCAACATTCTTGATTCACCACCTCAACCAACTACCCAAAAAACCACTACTCCTGTGGATATTATCCCTAAAGGAGGAACATTCTTATTAACACCTCCTATGGATGAGCCATTTATCTCAACCTTACTTCCATCACTTAAAGAGATCAACCAGCTTACCAAGCATCCCACCTAACTTAAAAGTCTATCTATTGCATACACTACCCATGGATTAGGACCATTACATAAGACTTTTTCTACATTAGTATATAAATTGGAATTCACCTTAAAATTAGACTTGGATCAAGCCACTTTCTAGCAATAGTTAGGGATTCCCTCCATCAATAAACTTGAAACATCTAGCACACCTCTAACCAACTAATCTATCATCTCACCACCACCTTTTAAGCCAATTCAAAACTCCAACAACCCCTCAGCTTCTCAGTCAACCAAAAATTCCACCACCACCTCACCAACAAAACCTTTCAAAACTCTTGGTGCATTCCTACTCAGAGTTTGGTTCACCCATCCTTGAAAGTAGACTTAACTTCACCCAAGCTTATACCCAAATCTCAACTCACACAAACCAAAAGGATGAAAGCATTGATAGAATACATGACTAAGCCTCTACCTCCCTCTACATTTCCCTCTATCTTAGGGTCCCACCCTTCCACTTTACTTTAAAATCAACCCCCTTTCAACATATATCACCCACTATTATTGATTACACCAAACGTTTATTATCTAATGTGCTAGTCCTTTCCAAATCATAAATAGTCAAACCACCAAATTTAACCATCTCAACTACCAACATAATTTAACCATCTCAACTACCAACATACCTAGGCCAAAACCATCCACCCAAACTACCTTACCCAAGTCATCTCTCACCCAACCTATTACCACATACACACCCATCTTACCAACTAGAATCTTGAGCCTAAAACCTTCATTACCTCTAGTAGAATCTTATACACCCAATAAATAGACACCAACACATTTTTAACCTCCCACTCTTACCTTAGAGTGATAGAGAATCTACCCAACCCCCATCATACCTTCCCCCTCTATCCAAACCATTAATGTGGTTACAAAATCACAATAAAAGGATAAAGGGAAGGCTAAAGTGTCTATTCCATGGACATACCTACCAACTCACCCTATTCTAAACTAAACCTAGACCTCCACGCTTGTAGCTAAACCCAAAGTTACTATTTTAGGCACATCAAAGGCTAACCCCTCTAAATCCATTAGGAGAGTCATCCGTAAACAAATCCACTAGAACCCTAATAAAATGAGCCTCTATGAGCTCATTTCCACCTCACCTCACCATCGTTAGGACATGATCAAGTTTATCCAAGCCATTAAGTTTAGACCAAGAGACTCCCAGCTTATAGAGGTCATTAGCGCTCTCCAACTCTCCACCCTTATCACCTTTAATGACTCATAGATACCTTCTATCCACCCTAAAGACCTAGATCCCCCTCTTTTTATTACAACCCACATCAACCAGACTCACATCAAATGGGTTATGATCAATGGGGGAGCTGATATCAACATCATCGCTTCCCATGCCTATGAGCAATTCAAGCTGTTAGATAATTTCATGTCTAAAACTTTAGTCATCCTTAGATATTTTAATGACACTATGAACAATACCTTAGAAACCATTGTCCTCCACATTTAGCTAGGACCTCATGCTCCCCAAACTATTCTATGTAGTTGAAGGTGAATTCTATTATAATGTTTTACTCAAGATACCTTAGATTTATGCCATGGGATATGTACCTTCCACCCTCCATCATTGTGTCAAGTTTAAACATGAAGGTCAAGTTATTACCATGCAAGCTGACCCTATCCCTTTTTCAACAAAGAAATATGACCTATTGATCTAATTCCATTCTTCTACCTCCATCCAAATCATGACAAATAACCACTATTAAGCCCTCACCAACTAAAGTTGAAGCCATTACTTCTTCCCCTTCCACCAAGGTATCTACTAGCTCATTTATCCCCATTGACTAGATACCCATCATTAACCCTTTGGAACCTACATTACAATGAATTACCCCTAGATAATACTATCTCCTCACCCTTGATGCCCTCCTTACTCCCCAATAATATAAGAAACTCAACCAACAATCAGGTTATGACCCCAACATTGGATCCATTACCCCCTTGGGGCATTTAAGCTATCATACCCACTTTATCTATAAGGGAATTGACAAGCCAATTAACACTACCATCACTCCCTCTCTACCTCTACCATTCACCTCCACCTTCTCTTATTTAAACAAGATAGACTTTTCCAAAATATACCTTCATAGGTGTGCCTAGAAGGGATTTAGTTTAGGATGATATGAGCATGGCCCACACACATTGAATTTGATTGAGACTTGAAAGCCCCACAAAAATCATGACCTAAACTTTATTTTACCCAATAAGAATAAATCCAAATATAATAACCGTAGCTACCATTGTCAAAGAAGAAACTCCTTCCTCACCAACACCCCCTCCACCTATGGGTGAGGATGAGGACATAATCTCACCTAATTTTTTTTAATTTAAAATGATTACCCTTAGCCCCTTGAATTATCAAAAGTAAGGGGCATCCATATCCATCCTTTTGACCCATCCTAAACTTGTGGGAAAAGACTCTCCTACCATTAATTTTGTTTAGTGTCAAGACAATGATGTTATCCTCACCTACCTTGGTGCACCAAATTCCTTCATCCATAAATATTTACCTCAGAAAACCTCAACCATGTTGAATGAATCTACCATGGACATTGACATAGGCACTCCTAACAACCCCCATATCCTCAAACTTAGCCAAACTCTCACCTCTAAGGAATTATAAGACTTCTCTACCTTCCTTCAAGACTGCAACATTGCATTCACCTAGTCATATGTCAACATTCTTAGTATTGACCCAGACATCGCCACCCATAACATTGTAACCAATCATGACACCAAACTTGTCAAATAAAAAATTCACTAAATACATCCTTACATAGCCCTCTTTGTCGAATAAGAGCTTCAACGCCTCCTTTCTATCAACTTTATTCAAACCATTGATTATCCCCAATGGGTTTCAAACATTGTACCTATCACTCAAGCCATAGGGGGACTATATATTTGTGTGGAATTTTGTAAACACAACCTCACCTACCCAAAGGATGACTTTACTCTACCTATCATTGATCGACTTATTGATCTTAAAATAGGCCTCAAGATGTTATCTCTCATGGATAGATTCTCGAGTTATAATCAGATCTTGATTGCCCCTGAAGATTAGCACAAAACTACCTTCATCACCCCATGGAGGACTTTCTATTATAGATTCATTCTCTTCAGTATTAAGAATGTTGGCACAGCTTACCAATAAGACATGACATATATTTTTCTTGACCTTATCCATACAATCATCAAAGACTATGTGGATGACCTTCTTGGGAAGTCCAAACTTCACAAAGATGATTTATCCATTCTCAAGATTATCTTTGAGTGACTTATTCACTATCACGTCTATCTTAACCCTAAAAAATGTATTTACTAGAGTCTTATCAAGAAAATTTCTTAGCTTCATCATTTCCCTTCAATGGATTCAAGTTGATCTAGTCAAAATTAAATCCATCCTTAAGATGCTAGCTATGACCAATCTTAAACAACTCCATAATTTGTAGGGAAAGCTTCAATCCATTCATCACTTCATTTCCCAACTCTCTAATCGGTGTCAACCCTTTTACCACCTCTAGAAAAAGGATGTCTCTTTCAAGTGGAATGTCAATTGTTGAAAGTATTTTGATGCCATCAAAGAATACCTACTATCTCTACCTATACTTACACCTCTTAAGGATGGATAACCTTTCTACCTCTATATCTCTACCATAGACCAATCCCTAATGGCAATGCTTGCCCATCGAGATGAACAACAAAAGGAGCAAGTTATCTATTACATTAGTTGCACACTTGTTGAATATGAGACTTGATACACACATACCAAGAAATTATGTTGGGCCCTATTCTTTATGGCTAGCAAACTTTGTCATTACCCTTTTAACAAAAAAACTTTTATCATAACCAATATCGACCCCCTCAAATACATGCACTCCAAACCATACCAAAACCAATATAAGGCTAAGTGAATCATGTTTTTAGATGAGTTTGACCTTAAGTTACTATAGTATAAATCAATCAAGGGACAAGTAATTACTAACCAATTATTTGAGGCACCCCTAGTAAACAATCAACCTTCCCTCCTAGAGTTCCCAAATGAGTCTATCGCAAGCCTATCTCAAGAAAATTTCACTAATCAGCTAACCATGTTTTTTTATGGTTCCAAATGTCAGTGTGGTGGGGGAGCTAATATCATCCTTATCCCCCTTATTAGTGAACCACTTCATTTTTCCTTTAAACTCAACTTCAAATGCATAAATAATGTGGTTGAATATGAAGCCCTAGTAATAGGTCTCTAAACTACCTTAGCCTTGGGAGTCAAAATGATCAATATCTTTAGAGACTCCCAGCTTATGGTCAACTAAGTTAGTGGCATTTACCAGTATAAGAATGAAATAATTTAATTATATAAACAACTCATCATAGAACTCAACCTCAATCAAATACTATCATAACCAAAACACCCCTTGATCTACCAACAATTTTGTTGATACCATGGCTTCTCTTGCCTCTTAGATCCCATCAGCACCATCAGACTCTAAACTATAAACCATTAGACATTACCTCAACAAGACTTCCTACACTAAATCAGATACTTTAACCATCTTTAGTGTGGAGGAAATTCTACCTAATCTTTGGTATTAGCAACTTTCAACTACCTTCACATTGGCATAGTTCCCTCTAGCCTCTCTAGGAATGCCTATCAAGTGTTTTTTCAAAACACCTCTCATTATATCATTATGGGATGAATTTTTTAAAAATGAGGCTTGGATGGCCTCCTATTCCATTGCTTCCATGGTCTAGAAGCCTCTCACACCATCAAAGAGACACATGATGGTATCTATGGGGGTCACTTTAGTGGCTTTGTTGTGGCCAAGTGTATCCTTCGCTTAGGATATTATTGGTCTACCCTTTACCAAGATTGTTGTGATTATGTGAAAAAGTGTGTCAAATGTCAACAACATACTAATTTATATCAGACACCTAGCAATAGTCTTCACATTTCTATAGACTCTTGGCCTTTCTCACAATGGGGTCTAGACCTTATTGGTGAAATTAACCCCCACTCTTCACAACATCATTCTATCATTACCATAACTAAATATTTTACCAAATAGGTGGATGATATCCCTCTTATCTCAATTAAAGATGAAAATATTGTCGAATTCATCACCCACCATATCATCTGGCATTTTAGTGTTCCCCATACGATAATCACTGACAATGGTAAATCTTTCAAAAACAAACAAATTCAAGGCCTTTGTGATGTAATTGGTATTAAACTTATCTTTTCATCACCTTATTTCCCACAAGAAAATAGACAAGTTGAAGCCTCTAACAAAACCCTTAATAACTTGCTTACCAAAATGGTCAATGCCTCAAGTCAGGCTTGGCACTTGCACATCTTCTTCTCCCTATGGGCATATTGTATAAGCATTCAAACCCATACTGGTGTTACACCCTTTTCTCTCATTTTTTAAGCCAAGGCTATCTTGCCTCTTGAAATCTAAATAACTTCTATTTCCATATCTTTGCATGACCTCATCTTAGAAGATGATTACCATCAAGAATGTTTAGCTCAACTAGAGTTATTTAATGAGCATCATCTACCCTCTCTTTATTATCTTCATGTCTATCAAGAATGAGTCAAACAACCCTATAAAAAACACCTAAAAGTTTGAGAATTTAACATTGTAGATCTTGTCCTCAAGGAAAACCAACATGTCACTAATATGGAGAAAAGTAAAAGGGTAAATTTTATTTCAATTGGCTTAGACCCTACATCATTACCCATAAATATAGATCAAGATCTTATCATGTATCCTCTCTAAAAGGTAAACCATAACCTCAACCTCTCAATGCTTCGTATCTAAGCCCAATTTATTATTAGATAGGGATCATGATCATCATTTTTATACCTTGAGATAATCCCTTTCAACCACATTCATGTCGCTCTTTTTAGGGACAACTAACTAAAACTGAATCATGTGGTTAGCTATCATAATTATAGCCTAATTTTTAATTGTGGATACCACAGCTCTATCTATGGCATGATTCTCATATTACTCCCCATCTCTTTGAGATTGGTTCCTATGGTCAATATCTCAAAAGAAATACTAGTCTTGCTAATGGTTCCAATTTCACCCATTCTCCCTCCACAAATCATATGCACAGGACTATGAGCTTACTTGACACAATGTTATCAAGATCCCTATATATCAACCTAAGCATACTAATGCAAAGCATCTAAAAGGATTATTTTCACTAAGCTAATCCAATTTTGGGTTTCATGTCAGTCTTTACCAATGAAAAAGCATTGTGCTCTTTCTATTATCTTTTATTAGTTTATGTAAGCCTATCACTATGAACATGAACAATAGACATCACATCAAAATCAAGAACATCATGATCTATGTCATCAAGCAACAACATCTATTCATTAATGATTCAAACATAATGTCAACATATCATAACAAACCATGAACATCAATCACATCATAACCCATGAATATGTCATTACACCATCAATAGCATAGACCAAACAAGTTGAGTAAAATATTAGGGCATATTCCATTTCCCATTTCACCCTTATAACCATAAATAAAGCATGTATCCATCCATAACATATACTATCATGACCTTGAGCATAATTATAACATCACATGCCTACACTACTAAGTCAAATAACCATGAGCATCAATAAACATAAATCACAAAGCATGAACAGAACATAAACTATAAGCATCCATCATATATAAAACATCAAATGTCATACATCATATATATTGAATCATTAAAATAATAATAATACATGTCACAATGTGTCAATGCTCTCTCAAAATATATACATATCACTACATTAGCATGTAGGCTAGTATCAAAATAATACATCCAAATAATATATTTGAACATAATCAAGGGCTGCACCACTACCAATAGCCCCATTTGTGCCTACACCTATATCTGGTGGTGGTTCCCCTAGTACCCCTCCCTATCCAACTATGGAAGCCCACTACCCTATAGTAGTTGTCGATAGCCCATCAACCAAGCTCTTTGTGTACTCTACATACCTCATAACC
Organism: Torreya grandis; assembly: GCA_037957365.1. Taxonomy (NCBI): domain Eukaryota; kingdom Viridiplantae; phylum Streptophyta; class Pinopsida; order Cupressales; family Taxaceae; genus Torreya; species Torreya grandis. The sequence goes on along the minus strand of JARHVA010007495.1, from coordinate 463,756 downwards.
TAGGGTATCTGGTCTCACCTCATAATATATGAGCTCTATAACAATAGCTAAATACCATGATCGAGGTACTATGTTTTGTGGTCCTCTTATTATTGTTGTACATATCCTAGACCTCTATCTAAGTAGATCTCTCTCATTTATAATAGTGGTGAGTTGACCTTATAATGCCTACACCTATCCATATATCAAGGCCACATGTCCCTACAAATTAACCATCTATCCTTATAAGCCAATAACCTAGGCATATGCTATGGTCAGTGTTATTTTTACTTGTCCATCTCCCTTTGCCTAAGTATATGCCTAGGTTGGATCTATATCCATCATTTGATGACCCCCATCATCCCATCTAAAGTATATCACAACATACCTACCCTATTAATAGGCCACATAACCATCATTAATGACTACATCATCAATATGAGCCCTCACTAGTAACATAAACTCTACTTCCTCTCTCTTGTACCTAGGGACATCAGGTGGGATCCCTTGAGGAAGCCTAAAATATCTCTACACATAATCAAAAGGGAGGAGTTTATCCTCACCCTCCCTATAGCCATATATCCACCACTAGCTCTATATACCTAAGGTGTGATATCCAAGCCTTGCCCATTATGGCCACCTAATGTAGGGCCTCCATATCACATCCTTAACTACCAAGACATCTAATGCCCTTAAGAACCACTCAATATCTCTAGCTCCTCCACCTACCCCTATCATATCTCTATCTCCCCTCTATCATAGGAATCCCGCTATATAATCCATCAATAGATAACCCTTTACTATTAATTCAAGAGGTCTAATTACCTAAATATGCTCAAAGGCCTAATAGTGAAGAACAAAGCTAACACTAATCTCATATTGCCTATAGTGTATAAAACCCTAGAGCTCTTGATATATATGTACTAATAAGATTGGGATCCAACCAAATATAGTCCTCCCCAATAGCATCTCAATAAGCACACCTAATAATGTTGTGGGAAACTTCCCCATAACTAAGTCAAGTAGCACAAATGCCATCAACACCATCATCATAATCAAACATCTACTACTAGAGCCATCTGGTGTAATAGGCCATAGCCAAACTTGCCTATATGGTACCATGCCTAAGTATGATCATCACCATAGATCATCTACCTCCTTACCCTTTATTTGATATACTACCTCTCCTTGAATCAGTAGATGCATGATCCTATGCACATCTTTTTATAGGATGGTGATTTCTCTAATTGGCAACCAAAATGTGTTCATAATAGGGTCCCATATCTCAATTAGTGTAATGATCATTATATGGTCTCATGGTAGATGTTGATAGTGTCACATCACACCTAAGCCCACATCCTCCATGTTCCTCCATTCCTCTCTAGTCATGGCATCTCAAACCTTGACAAAGAGAGTTGGTACCTAGTCTTTCATCCTAATCTACTATCTAGCCTGCAAGCATAACATACAACACTATATTTTTGATGCTTCACCTAACATTAAGTACTAAATTTTGACATACCCTACCTCATTTCCATCTTACCCCATCCCCCTATCCCAACTACCTACCTATCCTAGCTAGGCACATCCATATCGTTCAACTACGATGCCCCAAAATCATACCTTTTAACACCTCTACCTAAGCAATGCAAATCAATAAACAACCTAAATCCATGCCCTCAATCATCGATAATTCCTTAACCATCATCAATTAATTAGGGATGGTTAGCCCCTTAGGGTTGATCAATGATGGTCAAGTTGAATCATTGTTGGTCATTATCTACACCCTAGTGGTGGAGACTCAAACCCTAGACCTCTTAAATTTAACCACATAAGCATCCAACCTATTTAAAAAACCTAATAAACATAATTATTTGTTTAAACATGCCACCCCTAACCCCCCAGTTTAGAAACAAACACTACCTAAGCTTGATTTACATGTATTTCAATCTTACCCAAACCCCACCCAATCCCTAACTAGGAATTTTATAGGAAAAAAGTCTAAATAACATAATCCCTTACTTTTTTACAAATAAAAAACCCAACCTTGCTATCAATTTAAAAAAAAGCCACCTTGTACCTCATTTTAGGATCACTATCATGGTCACAGGCCTCACCTCACCATTCTATCATGTCCTTGACCTACCTCTATCCTCTTGATCCTCACTTGGAAAGTACACCACTAGCTCACTTCCACCTCAACAACCTCAGCCTACCACATGCAAAAATCACAAACAAATCACCAGAACACAAACATAAAAGTCAAATATGTGAAAATGACATTCACTTTTTACTTTTACCCTAGTGGCTTTTAAGGTTTTATCCTGACCATTGCTAGTCAAGGTGATTGGCACCAGTCAAATCTTGGGACATTCCCCTAACCATCACCAGTTAGGGTCCCCACCTTACTTTTTATCACCTACCAACAACCATCCTAGTTGCTTAATCATATCTTTCCCACATAGGAAGAACTACATTTGGTCTAAAGTTTTATTGGTTATTACATCTACATAGCTATGTAGGCAACATCCACATGCCTTAAGCACATGAAGTGAGCTCAGCTATGACCACCAACCTCATCATCTCATTAATGGTCTAATTTGGCCTATTTGGCATGTAACTTTATGACACTTTTTGGCCTAGTCTCTTGACCATAGTGATAAAATTTCCATGTTGACCTTTTGTATTTTGTGACACTTCATGCACACGGACCTACTTATGTCTCAATGGGAGCACTTCCTACCTCAGATACCTATGACACTTGACCCATTTATGTTTTCCATGGGATCACTTCCTACCTTGGATACCCACTAGATACATAAAGATTACTTAAGAGACTTGTATTTATGAGTGTTCCTAGCCATGATGCCTATAGGTGGTCACATGGTTCACTGGCCACTTATCCTCCTTAGCATTGACCCTTACTTTTTATAAACATTGGTAACCCAGTCTATGCATGATATTGGCTATTACACCATTTTGTCACATTTTGTGTGCAAGGTTATGTCACATGTGCCCAGCCCTTCTTTTTATCACTTACCTCATGACTTTCCATCTACCTATTATCAAACCCATACCCACCTATGTTTCACCTCACAATTTCCTAGTTTGAGGGGGGAACACCTCCTCCTACTCTCAAACCAAGTAGATTTAGAGCTAATCTCAATTTTTATTTTGTTGCTCATTCACACAAGCCACATAACAAAAAGGGACAAAATGTAAACACTAAAAATATTCACACCTATGACTTTGAATGTCAAAAATACCCCTGAACCTACCTAGTATATCCAACTTACCTAATATGGAGTCAAGTTAGTCACTTGTCTAGCTTAACTCATCTTTTTACCCAATTTAACCTATCTTTTTCCTAGGTCCTTGATCGATGATGATCAGGGTGACCGACGATGGTCACCCCAACCAGTGATGGTCAGGTTAGACAACTTGGAATCAACATGTAGCCTATATATAATCCACTACCTTGTTTTTCTAAATATAGAAATCTAATTCTAGTTGTGAGCCTTTTTGCATAGATGACTAGATTTAGAAGCCTTTTCCAAGTCCAATTTGGACAACCATTTCCACCTCTTACTTATGCCTATAAGAGAGAGATAGGCCTGGGAGGTCAAACCATCTATAATTGTTAACAAGATCTCTTTGTATCCAAAATCTCTTTTTTAGGTCAATCTGCATTATCAAGTATTATCAACTATCACATAAGGAGCTTACTTGTTGTCAACTCTCCACTAAACTCCCAAGTACCATTATGCTATTAGAATTAACCTAGATTCCACCAACAAGAAAATCCACATCAACCACCCATTAACTAATTTATTATAAGACAAGTACTCATTTTCTTGTGTTCTTTTACTAGGTTCACATTCTAAGCCTAATTTATCTCCCAAAATCCACTTTCTAGATCTCATTATTTAGTAAAACCAAACCCCAGTTTCACTTACAATTTCACTAATAGGCAATCGATGATGATTACATGACCAATGATGGTTACCCTCAATTGGTGATGGTTACCTAACTAATAATGGTTACCCTGACCGATGATGGTTGAATGACTAATGATAGTCACTTATGGCACCAAAAACTAGCAAGTTAATCTAACCCTCTTGCATCTAGCCAAATTCACTTGTTTATATCCTTGCTTGTTCACAGGCCCCTTTTTGATTTTTTGATCCATAGCATGACCTGTTAGCACTAGTACTAATCAGTCTTTCACTAATTAGATCATTTCTAGTCTCTTTTTTGAATAAGCATTTCTTGTATTTGATTTTAATAATATTTTATTATTGATGCAAGTACTTTATTTCCAATTTTATCAAACTTATTATTTAAAAGAAGTGGATTGACAACACTTAAGGAAGCTCTCACTCCTAAGATCTAGCTCTCACTAGGTAATCCACCTTATTGTTTGTCTAGCAAACAAGTTTGCTTTAGTGGTTTCTCATCTATAGGTAATCCTCCCAAGACAAAGAGGAGCTCTTTACATCTTCTATTTCAATGTGCACACAAACAAATAGGTATTTCTACCCCAATCTATATGGAGTTTATTTTCTCTCTTTCTTTAGAACTTTAGTGAAAATTTACATGAAACAGCTTGTCTTGAGACTTTTATAACATAATTTGCTTGATTATGATTAACACATTCACTACTTATTATAGATGTGATTCCATCTTAGATATTGTGATTTATTTATCATAATTTTTAGTTATGATTCTAGTTTATTATTTGTTGTTGTGATTTTTAAAAATGACAAAAAATGGGTGGAAAATTCAATTTTTAATAAATGGCTATTTTTTATTTTTTTTTGCTCGAAACCATCAAAATTTTGAAAAACTTAAAACTTTTAATTAATTAATTAAAAATTGATTAACTAAAAACTTAAAACCAATTTGATTTTTACCCCAAATTATTTAAAAGTTCATTTGAACCTCACATGCAAAAAGTCATTGGTATTCATTAAAATTTGTAAAAATCATATAGCTTTTCATGATTTATGCAAACATGTGTTATTTTTTCATAAGTTGTGCAAATTGCCAGAACTTTTTCAATTTTTGTGAAAATTGTAAATTTGTTTTTCGGTCTTTGTGAAATTTTTAAGCTCCCATGAAATTTACAATTTTGTTTTGGTATTTTTTTCAATTTGTAATTTTTTTTTTGGTTTTTGTGCAAATTACAAAAATGTTTTAAGTTCTTGTGCAAATTATAAAAATGTTTTAAAACTTCATGTAGATTGCAAAATCTTTTTAACTTTCATTTTTTTGTACAACTCAAATTTATATTTCCATAACTCATACAAATGTAAATCACACTCCCCCAAATCATGTAAATACAAATTACATTTCTAAAATATGTGTAAATGTAAAATTCTATATTGAAAACTACATTTTTTAATAGTGTACATTGCCATTGTAAATTTAAGTTTTTTTAAACCTGCATGTAAAATCATTATTATTTTTGTGTTAATCATGTAAATAATTTTATTTTATTGGGTAGTGTTAATAGAATTTTGTCTTCCATTCAAAATATCTTTTCAATTTGCATGGTCATTCTATAAATTTTAGCATTTTAAAAATTGAATTTCGATTCATGTTTTAGCTAACATTTGCTGAGAAGAAAAAATTTTAAGCTCATGGAAGGGAACCAAATTGAAAAAAAATAAGTTATTTTTGGTTGTACAAATTCACAAAGGTTTTCAAAAAAATAATTTCTAGATGAAAAGTGAATGTTTTGCTCATGAAATAAGATGAAAGGTCTACAAAAAATTCAATTCTTTCTCCATCTCTCTTCTCGGCCACATCAAATGACTCACATTCAAGATATTTTTTGATAGTTAAAAGATTTTGAATCTTCATAAGAGTGTTGTACAAGCCATATGCCCTCCTAATAAGTAAGTTTTTGGACAAAAATGCAAACTTTATTTTAAATTTTTGATTTACGATCAAGTTGCTAACATATGCCATAGGGAAAAAGGGAAGATTTATTCAAAGTTTGGCAAAATTTAATTCCTTTTCTAGATGTAAAGGTTGTACAACCTGTAACAAAGACAATTTATTTTTAATTTTTCAATCTTCCTTCAAACATTCAAAATGTATGACCTACTAAATTAATTATTTTTGGCTATTTTTAATTTTCTTTTGGATTTTTATGCTAAATACATGAGTTGCACAACTAACCATACATATAATGAAAAGGGTGAAAAAAAATTAAAATAAAAGGAATGAGAAATTTTGGTTTAATTATTTTCAATTGCCAATTTTTTATTTTTAATTTGCATGAATTTGAATGGTATGGTTTTAGATAGAAGGAATATATTAAAATTTTTGATTGTTTTTCTTTGACAAAAATTTGATTTCATCAAATTGGTAAAATATAGGAGATAAAATTGGTAAGGGAAATTTTTTGTCATTTCTATTTATGAATTGAAGATTACACAGCCATGAGACTCCCTTGGAGAAAGAAGAATACATTCCCTAGAAAAAATTGAGCATTGATAAAAAAAAATATTTTTTAGGATATTCAAATTTTGGAAATTTAAAAAATCATAGGGTAATTTGTTTTCTAAAAAATTGATAAAATCCATATTTCTTTTGATGAGCTTAGAAATTCTAGTTTTTGGCAAAAATCAATTAGCAATTAATTTTTAATTTTTTTGCTAAATCAAGAATAGGGAAAATATTTTTATAAATTGGAAATGATTTTTTTTTAATTTATTTAATTCATTTTCATTGGATAGAAAAGGTTTGCTAAATAATCAATATAAAGGAATTTTTACATGTGTAATTACAAGTAGGAAAATTGGTCCAAGGAAAATTTAAATTCATACAGGGAGCATTAAAAACATGATAGATTAATTTGCACAATCAACTTGTGAGTAAAGACTTCCATTTGTGATTTTGTCATTTTTTGCAAATAAAAAGATTTTCTCCAAAAATTTCAAATTATTAGTTTTCTTGTCAAATTTATGTCTTCATCTCCTACTCCAGAAAATGAGATTCCAAGTAAAGAAAAATAAATCATAAAGTATCAATTTTAGGGCATGACACTTCCTTCACCATTGGATTCCAATGTTGGAAATATTACTGACACCAATCTAGGTCACATCAACTTAGATAGGTTTTGGGAAAAAATGAACATTGTGCATAAGATGGATTTTGGTCAAAGTATTTGTGATAGTGGACTGACACAGGTGGTAGAATTACCAATGCCAATATAATCTCTTGAGTTATTTTTTATCATGGAAAATAATTATAACATAGAGACAAAGGAGATAAGATATTCCTAGGGGGAGTTGGTAGGTAGTTTTATTCTTGATGAGCAAATTGATAATGTTTTTCACCTTATAGATCATGAATCTTTTGTGCATCTAACTCCTGAGTCCTCCCAAATATTTTGGGATGATAATAGTATGGTGTGTTCTAAATAAGTCAACAAAGCATGGTTGACTATGTAAAAATATTCCTCCACGCAGCTTCCAAAAAATATCATAAGATCCAATTTCAAAAATGAGATAAGTGATATGATTACATTATTGCACAAGATAGTGGGAAATCAAGTGACAAAGAAATTTTAGACATGGATGTATAAATTCATTTGGATCATCCTAAAAAACAAGAAATATATCAATTGGGGGAAGTTGATTACTGATTCCATTCACAAGCAACTCGTGACAGTAAAAGTAACATCAAAATTCCATATGACTTCATATCTCATTAATGCTATAACAGGTCAAATATATTTTTATAGATTGCATACAATGGGTGATTTTGGGAAAGCAATGGTGTGTGACTTCTATCCCTAACTAGCATTGAAGGAAAATGCTCATCACTTCAAAAGGGTAAATGATTTCTTTGTTCATTTCCTCATTAAATTATTTGAAAAGGTACTCTTCAACATGAGAATATAAACTATAGACACTAAAGATATATCAAAATGGGGAACTTGATTCATAAATTTTTCAACCTTAAATTATTTGAGAATTAGTGGTTACGAAGTTGCTCCTTTTATGCTCTCATGATATGTCAGTGATAAGTGGGAGTTGATGGAATTGGTGATTTAACTTATTTAAGCACACAATTTATTGACAAGAAGATATAAAATAGGGATCAAATTTTCAATCTCAATTGGTAAGTATACTTTCCCTTCACTAGTAAAGGCCAAAAACATTAAACAATACATGTCTCACTATAATCTTAGGATGTTTAAAAGTAGGTTTTCATTTGATAATAAGGGCCTAATTGAGCAAAATATTGGATCTTTTTTTCAATATATTCCCCATTTTGAAGTCTATTGGATGGATTTTGATGATGAGAAAGTAGTGAGGATCAAGGAATATTCATGGTTTACTATGAGACAAATCTTTAAATTTGACATAATGAAAGTTCCAAAATAGTTGGTGGATGATGAGATCACATTGGACCCCATCTTTGAAAAAGAAAACATCATGATAAATCCATTGCCTATAGTATATTAGGATAAAATGGAATCCACTTCTTCCAAAAGTAGAATAAGAGTTATGTTTGAAAGAACTCTTATGTGGTTGAAGAGTAAGGGAGTGGATGTTATGAATGTTAATTTCAATACACCTCCTAGGAAAGATGAATTCGGTATCTTCTATAAGAAAAAATATGAATCAAGAAAGATAGATGAAGCAAGCCCTAGTAGAGAACCTCTAATGATAGAAGAGGCACATGAACCTAAAGCTATTCAACAAGACATTCAACCATGAAAGATTATCAAGATAAAAATAAAAAGGTTAGTTGAAAATGTTTCTTATTCTCCTAAAATTTCAATTCATCAAGAGGTTCCAGTTGGTAGTTTTCCATTTTATTAAGAACTGGTAGAGAACACAACTCATCAATTTTTGGCTTTAAATGATATAATGTTCCCTGTGTCACCTGCATTCCCATTATAAAAGGTTACTCATATCTCTTCATCTTCTCCCTCAAATCTAAAGTTTCTTCTCATCCTCTCTCCAATAATTCTTTTTGATACATTCAAAACACAATAACAAATTAAAAAATATTTCCAAGGTGCCCCAACTAAGAAAACACCTTCTTAAACTCTAGCCAGGCTTATTCCACTAGTCTCAACTTCTATCCCATTGCCTTCCTCAAACATGACAACTTCATATTGGTTGTCCATAGTAGCGAAGAAAATAAGAAAAAAAAATTAACTTGAGGAGATAGATTTTGGAACTTTTACAGTTCCTTTCTCAAAGAGGTTGAAGAAAGTGAGAACAATTTTGCAAATGATGAAAGATGAAAAGGGAGAAAAATATGTATAAGTTTCCATTCCTAAGATTGAAATGGATAAGTTAGAAATCAAGATTGAAGTCTACTAGGTATCCAAAGTTCATTTGGGAAAATCAACCAACGAAAGGATGAAGGGGATGTACACTTAATAATTGGTACCATTTTTTTAAAAATGGATAAAGACAAGACAACAAAAGATAAACTTAAAGAGAAGTTAAATCAATTGAACTCAGTAATATATATATTGATTGGGCCAATTCAACTAGATATCACTTCATTGAGTCTTCATGATGAGACATTAGAAAAGTTAAGAGAGGTAGGCTAAATGGGTAATGTAGTGAAAGACTGGATTAAAAAAGTTATTGATCAAAGGACCTTAGAAATTCTCACCACAACAATGATGTTCTCTAAAATTCAATCACAATATGAACTAGTGATAAAGGAAAGTGGATATGTTGAAGAGAAACAAATTGGGAGGAAATCATTTATAGGTTTGTCAAATTATTGAAATTTCTTTATGTTGATCTTATTAAAAAAAGGGTGATCAATAAGGATGAAATTGCCAATTAGATTAAATTTCTTTTTACTATTAAATTTAGAATCTAATCTTTTCAAGAGAGTCTTCAAAGATTCAACAATGCAAAGTCACTTGGAAGTGACATAATTATGGAAATTAACACTGAGGTCAAGAAATTGAATTATCATTTTGTCAATGACAAAGATCAAAATAGGAATTTTATTTCAATTTAGGTCATGATTGGAGAATTCAAAGATCAAATTCAAGACATTATCCATTGAACATCTACATTTGGTCATGAAGAACTTCACTAGTTAGCCAAATGTCAAGTAAATGTGTATAATTTGAATATCAAAATAAATAGTCTCTAAGGCAAGCTTCAGAAAATGAAAGAATTAGATTACTTAGTGGACATTGCTTATAGGTACATAGATGGACCAGATGAAGACATGATCAGGGCATTTATATAGAGATTTGATGCCTTCTTAAAAGGGAAAAAATTTCTAATAAAATAAGAGTAATGAAGAATTATTTTCAGTGTTTATACATTTTCTTCTCTTATTTCTTTGCACCTAACTTGTTTTATTGCACTCTTTTTCCCCTTGTAAATGTTATTTGTAATTCTACATATTGTCTTTATAATTTTACCAACTTGATTTTTCAAGTTTTGAAAATTGATAATTTACTTTTACAAGTAGTGCAGAAACCCAAAATGTTTTTCTCAAGTGGTGTTAAATGCTAAAAATATTTTTATACCATTTCAAGTTGTAATTTCACATTGGTGTTTTTGCAATTATGTAAAAAGGCAAAATAGGTGGTTTTGCACCATAACCACCCATTTTAGACAATAAATACAAATTAGGGATTCATAATAATGGTTTAAAAAATATAGAATTTTTTCAAAGCATTATAAAGGGAGATCAAACATTCTACTCTTCAGAATCAATACAAAGAGTTGTTCTAAAACTTTGTGTTAATAATATATTATGAATTATGTCTTTGGTTTAATTCAATGTATCTAATTTTCATTGCCATTGTTACAAATTTAAAATTGTTGAGAACAAGAAATTAGATTACAATTTTTTTATCTCGAGTTCTAATTTACATTTCTAATGCATGTGAAAATCTTGGGTGGGAATAGAGTCAATTTCTTTGTCGTTTATGTTAGAAAATATAGAGAGCTATTAGTTTTTGTTATCATAGTTAAATAATTTTTTGGTGTATGTTTCATATCCCTAATGATATGATTATATATTTTTGATCCATTTAATGAGAGATATTTTTACTTTATAAAATTCAAATTTTATCTCAACACTTTTGTCTAGTCTCAATTTATAACTTGGTGAATTTATTTCCTAAAATGTCTCCCTTATCTCTCCCATCTCTACATATTCCTTTAAAAAAATAATTTTTATTACTTTCAGGTTAAAATTACTATCCAATGATTTACATTCCTTTATTTTTAATATTTATTTCTTTCCTATTTTTTCTTTCAATAAAGGTAGTTCCACCTGCTAATAGGAGAAGGATTTTTTACCCATGTTGTTGACGTAAAGTCATCAATTTGTCCTCTCAACAAATTTACATGCCAATAATTTTTGGCACCCAACATGGGGTAAAATTTTTAACTTTTGTGCCACCCATATATTACTAGTCCATATGATTCTATCATCATTTCAAGGACCAATCCAACAACCTGAGTTAGATTTGGAACAATCTACTCAGTTAGATATTGTGTTAAACATTAGACAAATTTTATAAGATTTTGAAAAAATCTCTGTAAATCTATTTAAAGTTATCTTAGCTATCCAAAATAAACATTTAGAACATGATGAAAGAGAATAAAGAATACATGCATGAATAGAAGCTCATAGAGTTCATATAATATACTAGAATTAGTAAACTCACATATGACCGTTCCAGGCCTTCAAAATCCAAATCGTCAATTTAGTTTGAATTGAGATGAAGCCTCAGAGGAAGATCAAGTTTCAATCTTTTGATTTTTAAATTTTTAAAATAAGATAAGCATTACTCAATTTAATATTGTTAGGGTAGATATAGATATAGAAAAAACATATGCTACCATTTCCTAAATAAATTTTAAGATTAATTCAAGAAGATAAGAAAGGAGATAGACATGAAGAATAGTTCATATAGCTAATCAAAGACTTTCTACAACTAGAGTTTCTTTTCTTGATAGTTTAAGCACCTCAATATCAAGTTATTCAACCCAATCTCAATTGGATAATGCAAACTCAAAAGCATATTTCATCATATTTGATAACTTTCACTTGGGATAACAGGTTGAGTTTAGTACATTTTCTAGAGCAGTTAGAATCTTAGAAAAAGAAGAAGATCAATTAGTTTTAGAATAAAGAAAATAAAAATTAATTGTACATAGAATACAACAAATAAGGCCATCTAAAAGAGTTATGCAAATTTAATTTACACCTCAATGACATTAAATTTCTTCCAAACTAGCAAAAAAGAGATTCACTAGAGATAGTAAGTTAAAAGGTGAAGTTGATCCCTTTTATAATTTACAACATTCTATCTTTAAGTTGAACCTTGAACATCATAGAAAGATCAAAATAATAACTATTCTTCCCTCAACCTCTAAGAAAAACAAACAACCTGAAGGAGCAACTTTGACAAGCCAAGCTCTTATCTTATCAAGAACTGTTATTCCCCTACAAGTAGTTTTTCAAACTATGTCATTACCATGGGGAAATGTGATTGGTCCATTAGATCTAGGAAAATTACATGACCTTATAAAGGGATCAAGAAATAAATATAAAAAATTAGATGTAGATGGAACAAATATTTAGATGAACACCATGTAGCTTCAATGTTATTTGTGGAATTTTAGGCATAAAAAATGAAGATGTTGTCGTCAAGGTACTCATTGAAACAATATATGATGGTGTTATAAACTTGTTTTACCACCTCAATCTAGGATATGTTACTAATTAGAATACCATGAATACTAAATTTGAGAATATATTTAAACCATCTGAAGATGCCCATGTTTTTCTTGCCTAGCTTACACAAATGAAAAATGAAGTCTATGATCCAATGAGAGAATTCATCACCAAATTCAATAGGTTGCTAAATAAAATACCATATATTATGTGACCTATAGACAAAAATAAAAAATGCTTCTTTATCAAATCTCAGTTATCTAAAGTAAGTTATGAACTAAGGAATACTAAGGTAACATCTTTGAAAGTAGCTCAAAAATTGGTTATTGATTTCTAAGATGACATGATAATGTATGGAAAACTTAAAAAATAACCTTTAAAGAATAAGTCTCAAAATTTAGGACAACATTCAATAAAACAAATCTTGTATAATATGGCTAATGATATAATGGCCCTCAAAAAGCAAATACCTTAAAATACAATTACCTCTTTGTACCAAGATATTCTAAGGAGGAACTATGTTCCTTTTGAAAGAGATCATCTTAGATTACAATATATTCAACCAAAACTCACACTTGAGGCCCCTCCTAAGAAAAACTAATACACCTATGAATTTATTCTTGGAAATTGATTAAATATTTGGATATGAAGAAGTTGAAGAAGAAAATGAATCAAAAAATTCATATATTTAAGAATGTGAAATTGAAGAACCTGGTGGTGACTCTATAAACATGTTTTTAGAATATAATTCAGATTTAGATAATTATGAAGAAAGTTTTGGGGATATGAATAGTCAATCCTTTACAATTTTCACTAGAACTCAGAATCAAAAAAAATAGTCTAGTGATTCATAGGAGTAAACTCCAAAGGCTATCATCCCACGAGGAATTACCACTCTAATACAAATAAAAATAAAGTAATTGCGAATAAGTATTTTTTCTAATGCCAATATTTCTCAATCTATTTAGATCACTTTTAAAAATTTATCTGCTTTTGACACAACTAATCATATCAACAAAACCAAGATTCAGATGTCAAAATTTGAGTACTTGAAAACATATCTATAGAAATTGGATAGGTTAGTTGATTTCATTAAAGGTAAAAAACCAAATGTTAAAAATACCAATTTCAAATGAATCCTAACTAACCCTGTTGCTTCTGTTAGAATTAATCCTAATATTTATGTGTGAAAATAAAATAATACATTGAATAAATAGAAGTGATTTATTAAAATCACATAGAGTTAGGATAGGATTAGTTTTATCTCCTATTTTTTAGGAGATTGATGTCCTATATATTGTAATGTTTTACATTCAAATAAATATGTTATTGAGATTGATCGATAATTTGATGTGTTCTGCACATACCAAAGTCTTTGGCTCTTCTCCCTTAATGGGTTAATTCCCATAAATGGTATTAAAGTAGGTGTTCAGCCTCTCTGAGCATAGTTCTTGATCCACTCATTATTTTTCCACACAAACACTATGGTTATGCTATGCTGAACATGAGTAAATTCCATCATTGTGTTTGTTTTATCTTACATTTTTCCGTTGGTTTAGCATTGTAGACCACATGTAACCCTATCAGCCTCACCATTCACTTGAATCTTCTCTGATAAAGCCAATTCATTTGAAAGGCTATTCATTTATGTGGATAACAAAAGAGAAATGCAGACCATGTGCAATTTTGCTATCATTTATGCGAATGTTATATTATATTATAGTTTTGTGTCAACACCTATTTGTGTGCAAATTTATTTCCTACAACATTTTAGAGAAAATTTAGTGTTTTTTAGTTTTATTGTAGTTTTTATATAGATCCATCCATAACTCTTGACATCTCATCAGTATTCCATCTTTTATCAAATATATGAGGGTTTGACATTTTTAGTTCAACCTAATTTACATTATTCTTATTCTAGATTAAGATATTTTTATAATATATGTTTTAGCATCAACTCTCTATGAATCTCAACATTGTGGAAGTAATTTACAAGATCAATCTACGATCTCACCATCTACTCAAGAAAACATGAGCTCCTCAAAGTAGATCAATGCTTCTGAATGGAAATCAGTCTATTTATTTTGCATGCATGCCTCAGATCTCACCCCTACTTGATAATGGCTTCTTTAGCTGAGAACAAAGTACCACTACATAGTACATAGCAAATTCCATCAATCTCCAAATCATTCTCTTCTTCCACCCTGTTCATCTTTATCCATAATTTGAGCACCCATTATGTATACTATTTCATTTAATATATATATATATAATTATATATATATATTTTTTCCCTATTCATTGTTTGTATTCTTTTTGTTGTTTGGTTTCTTTAAAAAAATAGATTTAATACCTATCATACACTACCTAGATTTCACCTATCATCTCCCTTCTCTTTCCATTTTGTCCACACTCTACGTTGTTTATACACTCATGCTATCCATAGTTTCCATTCTAAAAATTAATAAAAATAAAAATCTATCCATAGTTTCCATTCTAAAAATTAATAAAAATAAAAATAAAAATAAAAATAAAAATAAAAATAAAAATAAAAATAAAAATAAAAATAAAAATAAAAATAAAAATAAAAATAAAAATAAAAATAAAAATAAAAATAAAAATAAAAATAAAAATAAAAATAAAAATAAAAATAAAAATAAAAATATATATTTATTTCTATTTTAGTTTTGCATTGTCAGAGCATTCATTTTGATCTTCTAATGGCCACATTTATGGATGTTTTGTTGCATATTGAATTCAACTCCTTACAGATGTATGCATAGCCTAGTGATTACAGGGTTGATGTGCTACGAATCAAATCTATATTTATTTCAATCTGGTTATGCATTATTGGCATTCAATGATCCACTAATTTTGGTTCTCATAACTTAGCTCTATATTCAATGAGAAATGGTTCACATTCATTGATTCAACATCAAGCCTTCAACTGGAGTATGCAGTCCTCTCCCTTGGCCCACAACTCCTACATTTGAATCCATGGCTTGACACAATTATATATGCACCAGCTCAAATGAATATTCACCCTCATCAAACTTGGTGAGAATTATTTGATCTTATAATCTTATAGATATTTGATCCTCCATCGATCTCTATCTCTCTATTTTTAGTGGCTTCACTCCCAATCCATGGGCTCTCTCCCACATAACAATGACCTGATCAGGCTCGACTTTCCTTCAAACAACTCTAACACAATCTAAGTGTCATCATCAATCTTTATAGGTAGATAAAGATAAAAATAGAAGTCTCTTATTCTTAGGGATTCATTTATGTATTTAAGATTTACAATTAAATATAATATTTTTAGTATATGTTTAATTTCTAATAATAGATTTAGCTATATTAGAAAATTTACATGTCCATTATTTTAGCAGTTTGTTTTAATATTTAGATTAAAATAGATTTGTATATGATATTAGAATAACAATATAGACTATGTGGAATTCCATCATCATTTTTTATGTATTTGAATGCATTTTCGAGTGAACTTGACATCCACATTCACGGGGGGAAATTTAGAACTAGAGGGGGAATGTTGGAATTAGTCCTAACATCTAGGTGTGAAAATAAAATAATAAATTGAATAAATAAAAGTGATTTATTCAAATCATTTAGAGTTAGGATAAAATTAGTTTTATCTCCTATTTTTTAGGAGATTGATGTCCTATATATTGTAATGTTTTACATTTGAATAAATATGTTATTGAGATTGATTGACAATTTGATGTGCTCTACATATACCAAATCCCTTGGCTCTTCTCCATTAATGGGGTAACTCCCATTAACTTCCAATCAAGTTAATTCAATGGTTGTAGCCACTTGAAAATCCAATAAAGTTGACCCTTTCTACATTTACATATTCCTCAATGGATGCAAAGTTAGTAATTGTATTATTGACATAGGAGCCTCAGACAATGTCATGCCTACCAAATTTGCTCATGCTCTTGGACTAAAATGTACTAAGACCTTTTGGCATTTTTATTATATGGAGGCAAAACAATATCCTATAACTATAAATATTAAAGATGTACAAGTGGATTTGGTGTCTTTCCCCAAAATGGAATTAAAATTAATATTTTGGTTCTAGATATTCTAGCATCTTACGACATTATTTTGGGTAGAATTTTTCGTAAAGAATTGTAAGGAAAAATCCAACTAGATTTATCACATGCTATGATTTCAGTCAAAGGATTCAAACAATGTCTAGAGCCTATGTTGAAAACAATGTACATAGTTAAAAAGGTTGATGATCCCAGAGTTGATATTTTGTATAAAGATGCATTAATTGGTAATTATCTTCTAATGGCATAGAAAGATATCAAGTTGCCATAAATCATGAAAATGAATCCAAATGCCATTTAGATTATGGATTTTGATGGTGGTTGTTATTCAACAAACATAGGAGTAGGAGCAATCTTTATATCTCCATCTAAAGAAAATTTTCTTTTTTCTTATAAATTGTAGCTTGACTATACCAATAATATAGCTAAATATGAAGCACTTTTGTAGCATTTATAAGTAGCAGAAGAGATGGGAATCAAGAATTTGAAAGTTTTGGATGACATTGAACTCATTTTGAAGTAGGAAAAATGTCAATAACAAGTTAAAAATGATCATCTAAGGCATTATAGGAATAAATTCTAAGATAACATTAAGATCTTTGATGCTTTCTCTATCAATACAATTCCTTGGGAAAATAACTCAAATTTTGATGCTTTAGTAGTATTATATTATTTAATGATTCCCCATATGGATATTGGTACATAAAAATATATAATTGAACTAATATATAGACTGATTATCCCATATAATGTAAATAATTGGCAAATTTTCAATGATGATCAATAGATTATATTTTTTTTTGAGAAAACAAACATTTGTAAAAATTTATACATTGAAGGTAATGATTTATTATATAGAGAATCTTCAATTCATACACCAAAAGAAGGAATCATGGATGAAAAATATGAAGAATGTGTTATCAAGTTCAAATAAAATAAAATTCTTAAAGGCTTAGTCTCTTTAGAATAATTTTTTGATAAACATGATAGATTTGTAAAAAATGCAAAAAAGAAATCTTGATTCTAATAATTATGAAAAAGTAAACATTGGTTCAGAGGAATATCCTAGGTTCATAAATATTTGAAAATGTTTCTCACTTGAAGAAATATGAAAGTTTTTTAGCATTCTCTATAAGTATATTGACATACTTGCATATTCATAGGTAGACCTTAAGTCTTTTCATCCCAAAGAGATCCAACATATAGTTCCTCTAAAACCTAACGAAAAAGCTTTTATATAGAAATTGAGATCATATAATATTATATTTTCAATACAAATTCTTGTCAAAGTGCAAATTATGCTTGATGCTCACATTATTTTTTCTATCCATCATTTAACTTGGGTAGCTAACATAGTACTAGTTTGAAATAAGAATGGTGACATCATAATGTATGTCAATTTCATAAAATTCAACCAAGCATCCCTCAAAGATAATTATCCAATGTTGGCCATGGATCATGTTCTTCAAGTAGTAATAGGTTCTAAGATGATTTCAATGCTTGATGGTTTTTTAGGATACCACCAAATTGAGTTTAATAGAGAAGATCAACATAAAATAATTTTCATAACACCTTGGGGTAATTTTGCATATAGGTGAATGCCATTTAGATTGATTAACGTAGGAGATAATTTTTAGATGAAAATGGAGAGAATTAAAGAATGAAATCACTATAATGTATCTTGATGATCTAACAATTTTCTCAAAACAATGAGAAGATCACTATGCACATTTAGAGAGAATATTTGATAAGTGTCATTTACATGGAACTTTTCTTAACCCTAAGAAATTCATCTTTGTAATGATTGAAGGTAAACTCCTAGGTCATATTATTTTGAAATAAAGAATAAGTATTGATCCAGAAAGGGTTCAAATGATTCAAAAACTTTCTTTACCTACCAATAAACCAAGAGTGCATTCATTCTTTAGGAAAGTGAACTTTTTGAGAAGATTGGTACCTAATTTTGTTGAACTCACCATACATATTACTTTTATGATAAAATGAAAACCTTATTTAAAGTGGAATAATGAAGTTAAATAAGTGTTTTAAAAGATAAAGACTACTATTTCTCATGCATCGACATTGGTTTGTCCTAATTTTAAGAAAGAATTCATTATTTATTGATATGATTTAGAACATACACTCTCAACAGAAATGATTCATAAAAATAATAAGGGTATCAAATCCCTAATTGCCTTCATGAGTTGTAATATAAAATATTATGAATTGAAATATTCTCTTGAGGAAAACCATGTTTATGTAGTAGTGAAAGTAGTCAAGCAATTTTTGCTAATGGTACCAAGTAAATTAATCAAATCTATTTTGACTCAATAAGAACCTAGTTCTAAATGAGGAAATTAGATAACTAAATTGCAATAATATGATCTATTAAAAAACCTACAAAACTAGTTTGAGGAAAAGGACTATGTCAACTCATGGCATAACAAGGAGATATTCAATGAGAATCTTTGATAGTTTCAAGTGAAAAAGATGATCAAGAGCTTTCTTTGGTGTTTTTTGTTAATTCTATTGATGAATGGTTTTATGACATTGATTTCTAACTAACATATAAAAAATTTCCTTCACACTTGGATGTTAAAAAAACATAGAAAGGTCAAATTAAAAGCTAATAAGTATGTCATATGAGATGACACTCTTTTCAAAAAAAGCACTGATGGATTTTTTTAAAGGTGCATGGATAAGGAAGGAACAATAGAATAAATTATTACAAGATTTTCATGATCAAACCTATGGAGGGAATTTTTATACTATGGTAAAAAAATATAAAATAATTAAGGCCCATTATTATTGGCCAACTCTTTTTAAGGATTCATATGAATGGGTGATAAAGTGTGAGGCATGTTAGCAATTTGTTGACAAACCTAGGTTAGCATCACTTCCTCTTCAATTGGTGATAGTTGAAGAACATTTTTAGTAATGGAGACTGGAATTTATTGTGACATTGAATCCTCATTCAACTATAGTTCATAATCACATTCTCACAACAATGAATTATTTCACTAAGTGGGCAGAATCAATTCTTGTTAAACAAACAACTATAGAAGTCATTTGTAATTTCATCAAGGAAGATATTTTGGTACAATATGGAATCCCAATTTTTTTTTATAGATAATGCATATAAATTCTATTATTTAGATATGAATACATTTTTGTATGGATATGACATTTCTCTATCTCATTCATTAAACTATCATCTATAAGTTAATGGTTAGGCTGAATCGAGCAACAAAAATATGTTCATAATCATGAATAAGTTAGTAGACAAAAATTTAAAAAAAATCACAAAAAGGTATATGATGATCTTTGAGAATATTTTATAACTCTAAAAAAGGTTATTGGTATGTCCCCACTCTAGTTTTTATATTCAACAGATGTGATTCCCATAACTCTTGAGTTACCTTCCCTACAATTATCTAGAGCGATTGAGAACCTGAATTTTAAAAGCTCACTAGATAAAAGAATCTTATACCTTACAAAACTAGAATAAAAAAGGATATAGGTGGTTGATAGGATCAAAAAACATCAGGATCATGTAAAATTTATCTTTTATAAAAATGAAAATAAAAGATAATTCCAAGTAGGAGATCTAGTTCTACTTTGGGATAGTCGTAGAGAGCCGAAAGGGAGTCACATAAAGTTTGATTCACTTTGGATGGGGCCATTCAAGATCAAGCACTTTTGCAATAATAATACATGTACCTAACATATCATGATGAAAATAATCTACCATTACCCTTTAGTGGGAAATATTTGAAACACTATTTCTAGTAAATAAGGTCAGGTGGCCCTTTTTTATACATATGTAAATATAATTTTGGTTGTATTTATTTCCTAGTCTTTCTTTTTAGTGTGCATGTTATTTTTTCAATAAATATAATAGTCTATCTATTTCCCCTCATTTTTGTTTTTTAATTTCTCCTTGCACATATTTGTGGTAGCGATCTCTATTTGGGAACATCATGGGCAATAACATGATTTGCAAGAGTGACAAATTGGATAAATTTTTCATGGATCTATTCTAGTGAACAGGTGATAAATGTGCAAATTTTTAGAATATGAAATCTAGCCTAGAATCACATGTTTATTTATCATATTATTGAGATGGGTGAGCTAGTTGTCAATTGGTCAAATCAGGACCTGAAAATCTTTAGAGTAAAAGATTTAACCTGACAATACGTGTTCATTTCTTATATGATTGAGATGGGTGAACTGGTTATCATTTGGTCAAATTAATATATGTAAGTGTAAGAAAGATACTTCTCTCTTTTCATTTGATTTTGTGTAAAAACATATAACTAAAAATGCTCTCACATACACTATCTTTTTTGGATATGTGAAAGCACCTGTTAGGCTAAGTACCTAACCTTCACATATGCTATATTTTGACATGTGAAATATTTTTTGTGGCTTAAGGACATATCAATTTAATAAATGTTAGAGATTCAAATATTTTTCAAATCTATCAAATCTTCTATTGAATACTCTATTGCTAAATGGATAAAATGTCAGCCTATGAAACTATAGAATTCAATTTATTTTCATTCCTTGTAGTTTAAAATCCTAGTCGGAGCCAACTATTGTCACAATTTTTTAAAATGGCAGGCAAAAATTTATGAAAAAATCATTTTTTAATAAACATCTAATGTTTTTGAATTTTTCCTGAAACCATCAAAATTTGGAAAAACTCAATTTTTTAATTAATTAATTAAAATTTTATGGCTAATTTTATTTTTACTCTGAATTATTTAAAAACACATTTGAACCTATTGTCAAAAAATACATTAGAATTCCCTATAATATGCAAAAATCATTTAGTTTTTCATGATTTATGCAAACCCAAATTGCATTTTCATAAGTTGTGCAAATTACAAAAAAATTAGCTTCCGTGCAAATTATAAATTTGTTTTTAGTCTCTCTGCAATTTGCAAAAAAAAAATTGGTCTCCATGCAATTTGAAAAATATTTTTACACTCCCATGAAAATAAGAATTTTTTTGGGGGGTTTTGTGCAAATTGTAGTTCTGTTTTTGATTTCCACATGCGAATTGCAAAAAAGTTTTAAAACTTCATGTAAATTACAAAATCTTTTTAATTTTCTATTTTTCATGCAACTAAAATTTTTATTTCTTCAAATCATGAAAATGCAAACCATGCTCCCCCAAATTGTGCAAATGCAAATTATATTTCTAAAATTTGTGTAAATGTAAACTTCTATATTAAAAATTACATTTTCAACGGTGCAAATTGCTATTACAAATTAAAGTTTTTTTTCAAACCTGTATGTAAACTCATTATTTTTTTCCATTAATCATACAAATACCATTACACTCTCAGGTAGTTTTAATGAAAGTTTGTCTTCCATTCAAAAATATCTTTTTAATTTGCATGCTCATTTTTTTTATTTTAGCATTTTAAAAATTGAATTTGCATTCTTGTTTTAGCTGACATTTATAGAGAAGATTTTTTTTCAAGATCAAGGAATGAAATTAAATTGATGAAAAGAAGTGATTTTTGGTCATGAAAATTCATAGAGGTTTTCAAAAAAATAATTTTCAGATGAAAAGAAAATACCTTGCTCATGAAATAAGGTGAAATGTATGCAAAAAAAATCAATTATTTCTACCTCTCTTCTCTCAGCCACATCAAATGACTTGCATTAAAGATAAATTTTTGGGCAGTTAAAAGTTTTTTGAAGCTCCATAAGAGCACCATACAAGCTATATGCCCTCCTAATAAGTAAGTTTTTGGAAAAAAATGCAAACTTTATTTAAAACTTCTAATTTTATTCCAAGTTTCCAGTCATATACCATAGGGAAAAAGAGCAAATTTATTCAAAGTTTGGTAAAAATTAATTCTTTTTTCTAGCTGTAAAGGCTATATGACCTGTAGAAAAGACAATTTATTTTTAATTTTTCAATCTTCCTTCAGTCATTCAAAACATAATGCCAACTAAATTAATTATTTTTTGGCATTTTTAAACTTATTTTTACCAAATACTAATTTTTAAAACCACCTACGACTAACTATATGCCCAATGAGGAGGGCTCTAAAAATTAAAAAAAGGAATGAGCAAATTTTGGTTTAATTATTTTCAATTGCCAATTTTTAATTTACATGAATTTGAATGGTACAGTTTTAACTTGGAGGAAGATATTTAAAAAGTTGATAAGTTTTTCTGGTAAAATTTTGATTTCACCAAACTAGTAAAAAAATAGGAGATAAAATTGGTGGGGTCCAAAATATTTATCATTTCCATTCATGAATTGAAGAATGCACAGTCACGAGACTCCCCTAGAGAAAGAAGAATATGTTCCCTAGAAAAAGCTGAGCATTGATAAAAAAAAAAAAAAAAAAAAATTGTGAGATTTTTAAATTGCAGAAATGTAAAAAAAATCACAAGGTAATTTGTTTTCTAAAAATTTGATAAAAGTCATATTTCTTTTGGCAAGCTCAAAAATTATAGTTTTTGGTAAAAATTAATTAGAAACTATTTTTTAATATTTTGGCCAAATCAAGAACAAGGAAAATATTTTTAAAATTGGAAGTGAAATGTTTGTAATTTTTTTAGTTCATTTTTGTGGGCTAGAAAATGTTTTCTAAATAAGAAATACAAATGAATTTTTATAG
The DNA here is from genome assembly GCA_037957365.1 of Torreya grandis. NCBI lineage: Eukaryota > Viridiplantae > Streptophyta > Pinopsida > Cupressales > Taxaceae > Torreya > Torreya grandis. The sequence goes on along the minus strand of JARHVA010007495.1, from coordinate 440,349 downwards.
GTACAGTTGTATGCAGGGAAATTGGTTAAATGAAAATTATAATTCATACAGGGAGTGTTAAAAACATGCTGGAGTAATTTTCATGATCAACTTGTGAGTATAGACTTTCATTTTTAATTTCATCATTTTTTGCAAATAAGACGCTTTTCTACAAATTTTCCAAATTGTCAATTCTCTTGTCAAATTGATGTCTTCATTTCCTACTCCATAAAAGGAGATTTTGAATAAATTCAAATAAATCATGAAGTATCTATTCTAGTGCATGACACTTCCTTCACCACTGGAGTCCCATGTTGGAAATATTATTGGCACCGATCTATGTCACATCAACTTAGATGAGTTTTGGGAAAGAATAAACATAGTGCATAAGATGGATTTTGGCCAATGTATTTGTGACAGTGGATTGGCGTAGATGAAATCATTACCAATGTGATTATTTTCTTTTGAGTTAGTTTTGATCATGGAAAATAATTATAACTCAGAGACAAGGGAGGTAAGAGATCCATAGGGAGAGTTGGTAGTGAGTTTTGTTCCTTAAAAATTTGACAATGTTTTTCACCTTTTAAATCATGAATCTTTTGTGTATATAATCCCCAATTCCTCCCAAATATTTTGACATGAATATATTATGGTATGCTATAAACAAGTCAACAAAGCATGGGTGACTAAGCCAAAACATTCCTCTACTTAGCTATTAAAAAATCTCTAAAGATCTGATTTCAAAAATGACATAAGTGATATGATTACAATGTTATATAGGATAGTGAGAAATCAAATGGAAAAGAACTTTTAGACATGGATTTACAAATTTATTTGGATTTTCCTACAAAAAAATTAATATCTCAACTAGGGGAAATTGATCATTGATGTCATTCACAAGAAGCTCATGGAGGTAAAAATCACAATAAAATTCTATATGACTTCATATCTCATTTACATTTTAGTGAGTCGAAGATATTTTGATGGATTACATAAAATGGGTGATTTCAAGAAAGTAATGGTATATGAATTTTATCCCCATCTAACATTAAAGTATAACTCTCACTTCAAAAGGGTAAATGATTGCTTGATTCATTTCCTCATTCAATTATTTGAAAAGGAACTCTTTAACATGATAATATCAATTACAGCCACTATAGAGATATAAAGATGGGAAACTTGGCTCATATAGTCTTTAACCTTCAATTATTTGACAATCAGTGGTTATGAAGTTCCTCTTTATATGCTCCCATGATATGTCAATGATAAGTGGGCATTGATGGAATTGGTAAGACAACTTGCTGAAACACAAAAGTTCTTGACAAGATGATATAAAATAGGGATCAAATTTTCAATCTCAATTGGTAGGTATACTTGCCCTTCATTAATAAAGACCAAAAAAGTTGAACAATACATGTCTCACTATAATATTAGGACATTTTAAAGTAGGTTTTCATTTGATAATAAGGTCCTAATTCAGTGTAATCACAAATATTTATTTTAACATCTTCCATATTTTCAATACTATTGGATGGATTAAGATGATGAGAAAGTAGTGAGGATCAAGGACTATTTATGGTTTTCCATGAGATAAATAGTCAAATTTGTCATAATGAAAGTTCCAAAATAGTTGGTGGATGATGAGGTTAGATTGGATCCAATCTTTGAAAAAGAAAGCATCATGATAAAGCCATTACCCTTAGTGCATTATGATAAAAGGGAATCTACTTATCTCAAAAGTAGAATAATATCTATGCTTGATAGAACTCTTAGGTCATTAAAGAGCAAGGAAGTGGATTTTTTGTATGTTGATTTCCCTACACCTCTTGGGGAAGATAAATTTGGTAGCTTTTACAATCAATAGGATGAACTAGAAAAGATAGACGAAATAGGCCCTAGTAGAGAACCTTCGATGATAAAAGAGGCACATGAACCTAAAGCTACTCAAAAATATACTCAACCATAGATTATTATCAATCTAAAAATAAAAAAGTTAGGTGAAAATGTTTCTTCTCCTAAAATTTTAATTCCTTAAAATGTTCCAATTGATAGTTTTCTAATTTCCCAAGAAGTGGTAGATAACACAACTCAACAATTCTTGGCTTTAGATGATACAGTGCTCCCTATGTCACCTAATTTCCCATTGCAAGAGGTTATTCATATTTATTCATCTTATCCCTCAAATCTTTAGTTTCCTCTCATTCCCTCTCCAAGATTTGTTTTGATACAATCAATACACAAGATCAAATTGAAACATCTTTCCAAGGTTCCCCAACTGAGAAAAAACCTTCTTAACTCTAGTCAAGATTTTTCTATCAATCTCAACTTCTATCCCATTTCCTTCTTCAAGCACAACTTTACATTGGTTGTCCACTAGTGAATAAAAAAAGAAAAATTGTTGAACCTGAGGAGATAGATTTTGGAACTTTGATAATTCCTTTCTCAAAGAGGCCAAAGAAAGTGAGAATAATTTCATGAATGGTGAAAAATAAAAAGGGATAAAAATATATATAAGTGGCCATTCCTATGATTGAAATATATAATTTAGAATTAGTATTGAATACTACCAAGTATCTAAGGTTTATTTGGGAATATCAACCAAAGAAGGGATGAAAGGGGATGTACAGTTTGTAATTGGTGCCATTTGTGAAAATATAGATAAATAAAATCTGATGAAGAATGAACTAAAAGAGAAGGTATAACAATTGAATATAGTAATATAGATATTTATTTGGCCAATTTAACCAGTTATCACTTCATTGAGTCTTCATGCTAAGAAACTAGAAAAATTAAGAGAGGTATGACAAATGTTTAATGCAATGAAAGATTGAATTGAAAAGTTATTGATAAATGAACATCAATAATTCTCACCATGGCAATGATGTTTTTTTAAAATTCAATAATAATATGATCAGCTAGTGACAAAGGAAAGTAGATATGCTGAAGAGAAAAAAAACTGAGAGGAACTCATTTTTGGGTTGATCAAATTCTCAAAATTTCCTTTTGTTTATCTTATTGAAAAAGGAGTGATCATTAAGGATGAAATTGTCTATCAAATTATTTTTCTTTGGGATAGTAAATTTGAAATTTAATATCTTTAAGAGTGTCTTCAAAAATTCAACAATGCAAAATCATTTGGGAGTGACATAATGATGGAAATCAACAATGAGGTCAAGAAATTGAATTGTCATTTTAGTAATGACAAAGATCAAAATGAAAATTTCATTTCAATAAAAATTGTGATTGGAGAATTCAAAGAGTGAATTCAAGACATTGTCCATCCCACATCTATATTTGGTCATGAATAAATTCACTAGTTAGCCAAATGCAAAGTGAATGTGGATAATTTGAATATGAAAATAGACAGTCTCCAAGACAAACTTTAGGAAATGAAATAATTAGACTACTCAATAGACATTGCCTATAGGTATACCGATAGATGAGATGAAGACTTGATCAGGTCATTTCTATATATATTTGATGACTTCTTGAAATGGATCAAATTGTCAATACAATAGTAATAAGAATGAATAATTATTTTTAGTGTTTCTACATTCTTTTATCATGTTTCTTTGTGCCTAAATTGTGTTGTTGCACTCTTTTTCCCCTTGTAAATGTGCTTTGTAATTCTAAAAATTATTGTTGTAATTTTTATAACTTGTTTTTCAACTTGTGTAAATTGATAATGTGCTTATGTTGGTAGTGAAAAAACCTAAAATGTTTTTCTCAAGTGGGCTAAATGCTAAAAATGTTTTTTCACCATTTCAAGTTGTAATTTCTCGTTGGTGTTTTTGTAATTTTATAAAAAGACAAAATATGTTTTTTTCACCATAACCACCCATTTTATCCTATAAATACAATTTAGGGATTCAAAATAATGGTTTGAAATATATATAATTTTGGCAAAGCATTGTAAAGGGAGATCATACAATCTTCTCCTCAAAATAAATACAAAGAGGTGTTACTAAACTTTGTGTCAGTAATATCTTTTGAATTCTGTCTTTTGCTTAATTTGATGTATCTTATTTTCATTACCATTTTTAAAAATTTAATTCTCCAGAGAATAAGAAACTAGATTACAAATTTTCTACCTAGAGTTTTAATTTACATCTTTAACACATGTGAAAATCTCAATGGAAATAGAGACAAATTATTTGTTTTTTCTGTTAGAAAATAGAGAACTATTATTTTCTATTATCAATTAGTTTTATGGTGTATGTTTCATATCCCTAAATATATGTTTATGTATTTTTGACCCATTGAATGAGAGATATTTTCCCCTTATGAAAGTCAAATTTTCTCTCAACACTTTCATCTAGTCTCAGTTTCTAACTTAGTGAATTTATTTCTCGAAAATCCTCCCTTCTCTCTCTCCCCCTCTCTACATATTAATTTCTAAAAACTCATTTTTTTACTTTCAAGTCAAAAGTAGTACCCCATGCTTTGCAGTCCTTTATTTATAAATATTTATTTCTTTCCTATTTTGGATTTCAATAAAGGTATCTCTATATGTTAATAGGAGAGGGACTTTGCTCCCCACGCTATTGACGTGAAGTCATTAATTTGTCCTCTTGATAAATTTTCACACCAATAATTATTGCATTTGATGATTTGCTTAATTTATGCATTCCATATTTAATATTTTATTTATATAAAAATTTTATTGTTATTCAATATTTATGCTTGAGTAGATGATGTTGATGTTCTGTTTTGTGGTTGTAAGATTTGGATAGTGAGATAATCTTGATGGTATGCTTTGATATTAGGGTAATATAACAATGAGGTCAATGAGTAGTAAAATGTGACTCTGATGGGTACAAAGTGTCATAATTGAGATTTTAAATGCACTAGTAGTTTCTCAATCTTTTTCCATCTTTGGTAGTTTGAATTCAATACTACTCTTTAAGTCTTGTAATTGCTTTCTTCTTCTTTTAGTATTAAATGGTGTGGTGTGACATTATTCTATGTTATTTTTATGTATGTGACAATTTTATATGTTGTCTCTTTCCAAGTTCAATGAGTTGTCCATTGCTCATTATCTTTCATTTATTGTCCTTACTTGTTGGTTTTTATCATGACCATAATTTGTGCTCAGATTTAAACCTTGTGTGGGTCATTACAAGATTGGTAAATTCTTGATCAATACTTGATTTCCACCATTGGTGGACTCCTTAGGGTGTCATGGTTATTCTAGACCATTTTTTTGGCTTTGATGTTTTACTTATTGATGTTAGAATGACTTGAACCCTCCAATAATCCTTGCTTTGACCTTAGCACTAATGGTTGGCTTGTTTTCTAGTCATGATGTCTTTTGGAACCCCAAAATGGATATGAATTTGATATTAAACTTTGTGTGGTGTCCTTAACATCATGGGTTATCATTTAGCCTTAAAGTGGGGGTTGACATTTTTATCTGATTTTGGCCATAATGGCACAAAATATGAAGCTTCTCTAATTGAGTGCCTTCTTAAGAGTATGGAGAATTATTCTATTTTTGTTTTTTATAATTAACCCTCTTAATAGAACAATCCATTTTAGAGGATTTGAATATCCATGGGACCATGTCGATCTTATCTAGTATGGAATATTAGGGTTCAAGCTTTGCCATTTAGGCTTCCTTTTGGGTGTCGATCCTAGTGAGTTTTATAGTAAATGGTGGGGATAAAATAGAAAGGGAGAGCCTCGATAAAAACATTCTTTATGAGGCTACCTACCAATCTGAAAGTAAGGGGTTTCTACTTTGAAAAAGGCAAGTTTTATTTGGGCCATATAAGGATTTTCTAAGCATGGAAAGTTTAAAATATATTAGGGACTTATTATTAAGTCATGGGAGTTCATGATGAAACCAAAATACAAATAATATGAATGTATTTCCATTTGATTTCATGGGTTTTTGTTTAATTTATGAAATATTTTTCCATTCGACAATTTGGGCACTTGGGATTTGGTTTATGCATGAATGTATACTTGTATTATTCAAATAATAAGAATAGGGTTTTAATAACCATGTATTTATTGGGGTTAAATCTCTATTATGTAGGCATTTTGTTGACATGTATATGAATTTGAGCTTCTCTTTTTGATGTAAAAAGGGAAAATATGCTCATTTTACCCATTTGAACTTACTCAAAACATTTATATGATTATAGATTGTATTATTTCTAAATGTTGCCATAATGTTTATAAATTCGTTACTAGGTTTTTGATAATATGATGAGTTACATTCTTCCTTGTTTTATCTTTTATACTTGATGAGAGTAGTATGATTTGATGGTGACTTGATTTAAACTTTCCTTGAAATTTTGGTATGGTTTTTGTTGAAGGATTGGCTCTTGTTTACCTCAACTATGTTGTTTCATCCATAGCTTAAGCAAAGGACTATGTTGTTGTGCCTTTTCTCAAGGGGACTTGGTGGTGAAATCTTGGAGGTGCTTGGGGATTCTACCCATGGTTCCATTTTGATGGGTTTTAGTATAAAAGGAATGCTTTTGTTTTCAAAACCTAAGAATGGAAAACCTAATTCCCTATCCATTCAAAATTTATTCCAAAAATAAAAACTATAAAATTGTAGGTTGCATTTATTTATTTAATTTTTTATTTTTATTCCCACTAATATTTTTGTTGGAGGGTAGTACGAGCTATATATTTTAGTTTTTACCTATTTTCAAATGGATGTGGTATGATTTGATGTGGGTGTATAAAATGGAAACTAGGTTTGGATTTTTTTTAACAGACTTGGAAAAAAAAGGTCACCAAATCCATTATGAAGTTGTAGGACATCAAAATGGATCTGTAACTCAAGTAAAATCATTTTGTTTTTCCTTTCATCTCAGAAAGTTGCCTAAGAATCACCATATGATCCTTTTATATTCAATTTGGGTTTATGTGATGTTTTTTTGGTAGTGATTATGTGTGTTTTTTGTGTTGTTATTTCATCTTGTGCCTCTTAAACATATTGCTCTTATTGAAGAAAGCTCAAGATATTTAGAATGACATTTATTAGATTGTGTTTTCTTATTTTGCATATTATAGCTAGTTATACTCCACTTATTGAGTTGCAGCAATTGTTTACTCCTTATTGAACTAATATACTTGGTTTTGTGCTAGAAATTATTATTAATAGGAATTTGACAATAGAGAGGAGGTTAGATCAAGTGCTAGTTTCACCAAATAATGAAATCAACACACTAACATGCTAACATTTATAAGCCTAGATCTTAGGGGAAGCTTAAGATATAAAATACAATTGAAAACCCAATTAAAATTCAAAGAAAAACATTCTTACCTTCCTTGATAGCTCTAAATGATTTGTTCATGGTTGGCTCGGCTTGTGCTCAAAGAGTCTTTGGCAATGGGGTTTTCTTTGCTTCTTCTCTCCTTGGCACCATTGGCTTGTGGATTTATATGGATTATTTGATGGGGACTGGCTTGATATTTTGGAATTATAACACTAATTATATAAATCATGCTACAAAATATTCATTATAACTCTATAATTTCCAATCCCTCAAATGAAGAGGCAAAGGCTTGTATCTATAGGATTATGAACTAACCTTGGCTCAAGGTGAGTTAAAGTGTAATTTAAACATGGAATGGGTTCAGACCTAACCTACATGAGTTAATTAATCCCATTAGGGTTAATAGGTGTCAATTACTCATAATTTTTCCTAAATATGCATGGGTGAGATATTTTTAAAGGCTTAACAACTCACAAAAGGTAATCATGAAAAGCTAGGATATTTCATATTTTAAAATTTCCTTGTTTAGTAATTCATTAATTGCACATGGATAATTTAAATAGTCATTTAATTTATTTTATCTTGTTAATTATTTATGCTTAGGATTTTAGCATTTTAAATATTTGATTTGATGTCTATGTGCCCTATTTAATATGTTTATAGGCCAAATTGCAAGTTATGATGCCACAAGATGATTAAAGATGAATCTGTGAGAGGTTTTTGTTGATTACAATAGGATAACCTAATTAGAGATGTCTTAACATTATTATGAGCTTTGAAAAATGATTTAAAATCAAATTTGCGATGTTTAATGATTTTTATACTTAATTTGTAATGGTTGGTAATAATCAGTCTAAAGTTTGATCGAAGGCCATTGGTAGCTAGTTTTAGGAACCTATAGTTTGCCCCTATTTGGGAATATGTGTAAGGTGTAATCATAGTAATGTCTTCTCAAATAATGAAATAGTTTGTTAAGAAATGAAATAAGAAGAATCTCTAAATAATGTTTGGGAAGTCTATAATGATGCCTCCTTAAGGGAGTGGCCGACACATATGTTTGATGGATGGTCCCTCGAAAAGAAGCAATAAGGAGAATAAAATTAACCCATGGGTGAGATTAATCCAATTCAAAAAATGTTTGCATGCATTGATTTAAAAAGTACTAATTTTCCTAAAGGTGGTTATAATTAGTAACAAATGTTGACACACTGATTTGACCAAAGGTAGTTATAATAAGTGCCAACAACATATGCCCTAGTTAGGGTAGGTGAGTAAAAATAATGATTTACTCGTAGGCAGTTATACTCATTAAGATGACCTAGATTAAAAAATGATAGTTTATTGATTATGCTCTAGTAGGGTAGATTGGAAATCATAACTCAAGGATATAACTTGTTTCACAAATTTAAACATGAACAAGTTTAAATGTAGATGTGATGGTCTAATGATTAAAGAAGCCACAAACAACTAGGCATATGAGGATACAAAAAGTGATGAAAGAGATGAATAAAATAATAATATTTATCAATGTGAATGATTTGTTTATACTACTAATGTGGAGATGCTAATCCTTATTAACATTTATATAACCAAAATGGTCAATGGGTTGATTTTATCAAGGAGGATAGGAGGATTTGCTAAGGTTACCAAGGATAATTTTCCTCTACTCCATTTTTTGTAGGAATTTTTGAGTTGATTTTTACTATAGCATGTGATGGTATGCCTCATGATATAACACCATGAGAACTTTGCCAAAATATGTATAAGGACCGACTCACAATCTAATAAACAATTTAAAATAATGTATTGATGATAAAAACCATGATGACAATGTTGACATATGGATATGGATAGACTCAAGAATAATATGTAAGAAATCACCTAATGAACATATATAGAATGAGTCGAGGCACATTACTGAAAGAAAATAAACATGAAAGAAAACACGTAAATAACACACAAAAAGTCTAAAAGTAAAAGTGAAAAAAAACATCCTAACAATAGATTTACCCCAGTATGGAGGATTGAGGATGATTAACTAGGCTTAGATAGGATAAATGTTTTAGATTTGAAATTTAAGAATGTTTTTCTAATTTTAAGATATCTTGACTTGTTAGAGATTGACAAGGTAACACTCTCAAAATGGTAATTGTGGTGTCTTAGGTTACTTATAAAATGGTGAAAGTGTATGGAAAAGAGGAACTGAGTTGACCTCAACATGAATTGAGCATGACCTACATAGTCCCATTAGGAACCCAAGTCACAATAGTTACACCAACATAAAAAGTGGTGAGACTCGACTAGGTAACAACAATTTCTAAAATTGAGGCAAATGGCTAGGCAAATGAGAAAAGCAATGGCAAGGTGATGCAATAATGCATGGTAAAGTTATTGTTCCTAATTTACCCATATGAGATTATAATTAGGAAACAACAACATAGGTTTATGGTACTAATTTTCCCATAAGTGGTAATAATTAGTGACACAAGGTGGACTATTTATTTTCCCATAGTTATAATCAATAGCACCAATCAAACCTAAATGAAAGATAACTTGTCATATCTACTGACACACTAATTTCATAGATTATCATTTAAACACACAATTGTAAACTAGTTTAAATTGGATCAAAATACTCTCGTGGAAGGTGAGAGAAGAACCAAAGGAACCAAAATGAAAAAGGGTTGGGGTGGGATGGCTAAAAATAAGATTTGGTCTAATAGAGATGACATGGTATAATGGCATATGGTATGGCATAAAGAATATGACAATGTGTCAATTAGATATAATGGTATAGGGTTACCCCCAAGTGATAAGCTGAGGTGAGTGGTAGGGTATAAAACAATGGTAAGACAAATGGAAAAATTAAAATGGTAAGGTAAATGATTCTGGCCAAGTAAATGTTTTTGGGCAGGGCTTAGGGAAAGGCAAATGTTTTTGGCCAAGTATATGGTTTTATTTTTCCTGTTGATGTGGAGATGTACATCCTAATCAACATATGAGATAGCCAAAATAATTAGTCATGTAAATTGCTAGCCCTTGTCTCTTCTAAATAGATTCTCTATCAAGAACCTACTATAGATTTGGATGGTGATAATGTTTTTGTGATCTTCATTGTTCATTGATTATGTTTACTCTAATCATCAAGATAGGGTATCTTTGTAGCCTCTACAAAGGAAAGTATGGCTAGGGATGGTAAATATGGATAAATATTGTATGACAAATTTGTATTGGAAATGTAATGGTGGATGATAGTGGAATATATAATGGTTAGGTGACAAATGAAGATCAAGGTTTTTAGGCACACACAATGTTGTTGATTCTAGATTCAACATAACTTTGGTTGTGGTAGGGCCAAAGATTTTTGAATATGCTCTTTATAAAACAACTAAATTTTTATGTTATTTAGACCTAAGATTATTCACCATTTGATTATGCTATATATTAGAAGCTATATTGATTTGATCTTTGATAATGTCTTCATAAAATAGTGAAGGATTATTGTGCACAGATATTGGTTCCTCAAAGAGGCTTTCACCAATGAAGTTGTCTTGGTTAACCCATAACACCTCATAGAAGGTTTCACTAAGGAACATTTAATTTTTAATTTTATTGTCTTCTAGTGTCTCAAACAATATTTCACTAGAATATGTCAAGTTTAAACTTTGATTGACCCCTAGTGCCTCCAAAAAGGTCTCACTAGGATATTGTTCTTCTTCTGCATGAATATAGTCATGGCCTCCATAATATTATTCAACTAATATGTCACCAGGGATACACTTCATAAGGTGTGATTTTAATGGTCCCAATGGACACTCATTGGAGGTGGAATTTCAATATAATGTCTAGGTTGGTTGGTGATAATGACATGTGGAGAGGTAATGGAATAGGAAGAGGCAACACAATCCTCATAAAAGATACTAGGATAATATATGTCAATGTTGAAGTGATCATCCTAAAAAACTATAGAAGGATCAGAAATGTATTCAAATTTATCCTTAAGGCATGAATAACCAATGTTGTAATATCCATGAATGTATTTTAATTCTAAAGTTGATTTTGATTCAAGGGACTATGAATCTGATGTTGATACTAACATTGATTCTGCTTATGATGCTAAATCTGATGTTGGTTCAAGAATAAAACCTGATTCTAATTCTAATTATTCATATGGTGTGGATATTTATATAATGATATCTTGTTGAATTTTTGGTATTGGACAAGTAATGGCCTATGATGGCATAATGGGCTCCACAAAGACTAGTTTGTCAAAGTGAGACTCCTCAATGATAGGAAAAAGGACAAGAGACAACTCTTCATTGATTGGATTATTAAGGGGAGGCTTCTTAAAATTAGGCATATGATCAAGGTAATGATTTTTTTGAAAGGTAGTTATAATCAATAAGTAGTGACTCAACAAAGATCAGCTTGTCAAAGTGAGACTCATTGACAATTAAAATAGTATCAAAAGGTGAATCATCATAGGTTAACTTATCAAAAATAGTTGTTTCAAAAAAAAATCATAGATTGCTTAGTTCTCTTGGCCTCAATTTACAATCAATTATAAAATACCATTTTTGAATATATCTTTGTCCTTAATGATTAGCTTACTTGGATAGGTAGTGATTGGCTTAGTTTGGGCTAGACCATTAGTAGGGGTTTTCTAAAGTGGGGAATGGTTGGCAACGGTTGAAGAATGGATAGTATTTAGATAATGATAGGACATCATGGAGCTTGATTTATTGCACAAGACAAAGGATGAGGTTATGGAATGGTAATGGTAGTGCATAATGGAGCTTGATTACTTGTACAAGCTAAAGTATGAGGTCTTGGAATGGTAATGATAAGGCATTGTGTATTTTGATTACTTGGATAAGACAAATTATGAGGTATAGGAATGGTAATGGTAAGGTGTTGTGAAGCTTGATTGATCACACAAGCGAATGGATAAGGTCTTAGTATATAAATTATAGGGTGTTGTGAATCTTGGCTACTCACACAAGCTAAAGGATGAGGTCTTGGTATAGAAATGGTAGGGTGTTATAGATATTGGTTGCTTGTATAAGCCAAAGGATGATGTCCTAGAATGGTAATGGTATTCCTTAGATGCTATGGAGCTTGATGACTCACATAATATGAAGGAAGGTATAATGGTATAAGTGGGGGAATAGGTGGTCATGAAAGGGTGAGAATCATATGTCAACTAGCTAGAAGAAGGGATCACCTAACATGGTGTTTAGATTTGTTCCCTAGATTAATAATTGTATGGAAGATATGAATCCATCTCAAAAACCACTTTTTCACCATAGGGGTCTTGATTAAAGTCAATTTATGTGGCCATTCTATCATAACTTGGATTGTATGTAACTCCACCATAAGTGTAGCTAGACATATAAACATTAGTAGTGAAAGCTCTGTAAAAAGGCTTGGAGTTATACAAACTCCTAAAAATGATGTCCAAAGGATAAATGGTTTGAACTTGGTCTAATTTGGTTAAGAAGTGGAGCTATATATCTAAAATGGTCTATAATAAAACTTGGTAAAAATAGTCTAACGTCATATGTCTAACATCAAATTCCTTACACACATAAGATCAAGTGGCTGAATAAAAATTGGCATTCCAAACTTTAGGTTTAAAGTGTTCAAAATAGGTTTAATCTAAGGAAAATAAAGTTTTTTAGGTCTTTTGTCCAAATGTAGAATCAAAATATAGGCTCAAACAAGGCATGTGCTAGGATTTTTTTCCATAAACGATGTCGAAAGCTACACTTAAAATAAAGGGGTATTTAATCTAACAAACACAAAACACTTTGGCATAGAATAGGCATACAAAATTCAAACATGAACATGGTCAGCTGGTATAAGGCATGAAACAAAAGGCATATGAAAGCTAAGTTTTTTTCTCCCAAATTTGGGCACAAACAATAATGAAGACTAGGTTTCTTTAAACAAAAATGTGAGATAAAATTGAATGGCATAATGGTACTAATAAAAGATCTAAATGGCATACATGGTATTGGTTTTGAAAAATGGCATGAGGCACAAAGAAAATTAGTCTTAAATTTTTTGAGTAGAATAACATTGTTATCACACTCTAAAGATGTAATCAATGATTATTTTCAAGACACTAAGGAATAAAAATTGACATGAATTGGTCAATGTAACATTACCTATTTCAAACAAGTGACACACACATAAAGATTTGTCAAAATACTAAGGCAAAAGTGTGTGATAAAATATATAGCATAACACCTACTCAAACAAAGGAGTGATGTATAAAAAAAACTTAGTATGATATGACACAAACAAACAAATGGTTTTAAACTTAAAGAATGATCAAGTAAAAGGAAAAAGACTAAATATAACTAAGTAAATCATCTTAATGGCTAAGACTAACAAGGTTTCATAATATCATTTAAATCCATCTATATACATGCTCTTGGGAGGATTTTAAGTGTTAATTTAAAAATAAAAGTGCATGAAATTTTAGGTTTTTTACACCCACTTCTCCTTAAAATATTATATGGTGACATGGAACTTTAGGCTCACCCTACATCAATAATATATCCATGACAAGTGGGATTTGTCTAAAACTTAAATTGTTGACTATCTAGATGGTCCCAAGTGTAATTATCACTAGATATACCTCATGACAATTGATTTTATATCAATTAACTTACTATGCAAAGGTCTATTCATTTTCATAACAAATTCATCCATGCAATACTTACTGGAATCCCTTAGTTAACCCAAATTGACTCATGTTTTCATTACAAAAGGAGAGGTTAGTCACTCAAACCCTAGCTCTCATAATATGTGTACCCTAATTTATATACCTTACCATGGAGTGGGGTTGGTATGATGTTGGGAGATGAAAACCCATGTCAACACATCCTTAAATAACTCATGAAGAAGCTATGAATTCCCCTTAATAAGCCAAGTTGCATAAAAATTAAACTAAGTGAAAATGCTTTAGAGGTTGCTTTTAGATCACCCAAACCATATGAGTTTTAGGGAGAGCCTAGACTACATTATTTTGATGTCGTAGACTAGGCATAAATTACAAGGAAAAGGCACTTTTGGTCACCCAATTTCCCTAAAGGGGATGGGGAGAGCACATACATGCACTCTTCATTTTTCACAAAGAAACAAAAAAGTAATAAAACAAACACTTTTAAAAAATTTAAATCTAAGTGTTAATTTTATGCATCAAATGAATTTTTTTGATAAAGTTCTTTGGACCCTTGGATTAAATTGGCAAATTTTGTTACAATTTTCACAAGACAACTTAGCACAAATCAAATAGGTTCATTTTAAGCACTTGAAACCAAATGTTCAAGACATAACCATTCTTTTTAGGCACCAAAATGAAGTGTTCAAGAGTTTAAACTTAAAAATTTATGTTCTATTCCCACCTTCACTCTGCATATGTTAAGAAATTTCCTTCTAGTTTGAATCACATTAATAGATTATCAAACAATTTTTGAAAATATATCTCTCAAATTTCTATGTAATTTTTATATAGAGACCGATATAAATCATCTATGACCGATTCTAGTTATAAAGCAATCGATGCCATTTGTAAATGAATCAATGTCAATCGATAAATATCAATATCAAATACCTATGAACCTGAAGGCCAAACCAAAATGATGTGAAAAATTTTAGTTAGCTCACAATTTCATAAAGACTCCACAAAAACTATAGTAAGATGATTAGTCAGGGGAAATATAAGTTAGTAAAACCAATAAATAACAACTAGGAATGTTCAAAAGATTCAAAATCCTAGTTTTTAAGTTATGTCCTACCCTACACCCTAATTGATGATGGTTACCCAAAGCCAATGTTGTTTAGGTAGAACTAGTGATATTTTAGGTAGAACCAATGCCAATTATGCTTGATTGATGTTAGTCTCTGTGTAAATCTGAGTTATCACAAAAAATAGAATACATCAAAAATAAAGCTAAAACTCCAATTTTTAAGATATTTAAGCATTCATTTGAAATTTTGGAGTTGTATCTTTGTCTCCTTGGTACGTGGGATTATTTAGTCCCATTGGGTGTGCCATTTTTTGATCATAGGAATTTGAAAGTAGATATGAGGTTAGATCAAGTGTTAGTTTCATAAAACAATGAAATCAACACACTAACATGCTAACATATCTAAGCGTAGATCTTAGGAGGAGCTTAATTAACATAATACAATTGAAAACCCAACTAAAATGAAAATAAAAACAATCCTTACCCCTTTGAGATCTCCAAATTATTTGTTTGTGGCATGCTCGGCTTGTGCCCAAAGAGTCTTTGACAATGGAGTTTTCTTTGCTCCTTGTCTCCTTGGCACCATTGGATTGTGTCTTGATATGGTTTATTTGATGGGTATTGGCTCAATATTTGGGAATTATAACATTATTGAAATAAATAATTTTATAAAACCTAAATTATAACTTTACAATTTCCAAACCCTTAAATGAAGAGGCAAAGGCTTGTATTTATAGGCTTAGGAACTAACCCTAACTCAAGGTGAGTTAAAGTGTAGTTTAAACATGGAATGGGTTCAAACCTAGCTGATGTGAGTTAATTAACCCTATTAGAGTTAATAGGTGTCAATTACTCATGATTTTCAATGAATAGGCATGGGTGAGATATTTTGAGATATTTTAAAAGGCTTGACAACTCAAAAAAGGTAATCATGAAAAACTAGGATATTTCATACTTTTGAATTTCATTTTTTAGTAATTAATTAATTGCACATGGATAATTCAACTAGGAATTTAATTTATTTTATCTTTTAATTAATTCTACTTAAGATTTTATCATTTTCAATATTTGATTTTATGTCCATGTGCCTCAATTAATAGGTTTATAGGGAAAATTGCATGATGTGATGTCACATGATGATTAAAGATGAATCTATGAGAGGTTTTTATTGATTATGGTAGGATACCCATATTAGGGATGTCTCAACATTATTTTTAGCTTTGATGAATGATGCACAAGTAAATTTGGGACATTCAATGATTCTTAGGCTTAATTTACAATGGTTGGTAAGAATACATTTGAAGTCTGATCAAAGGCCATTGATGGCCATTTTTAGGTGTCTATAGAAATGAGGCATGTTGTCAAAATTAATTGAGTGGTTGTCTAAAAATTGTTATGTTTTACCCTTTAGTGATGGATATTATTTTCATGTTGTATCTTGTTGTTTGAGTTAGACTAGTGGATTATAATCTTTGTTGAGCTCATAACCTCTTTTGCATACCCTGTTGCTGAAATCCACCATCTAAATGATTAATGGGGTGGTTAGGGACACCTTATGGATGGGATCATTAGATTGGGAATGAAAGGTTCAGCTTCATTCATGTGATAAGTTTCTCTCTCCTACATAATCGGATTGGTGGTACTCTTGATTGATGATATTATTAATGCATAACTTCCCTTGGTTGCTTTAAAGTTATCATAGTAGTAGTATTGTATATTGTATTTAATTTTATTTAGATGATATTTATACTTGTATCATTATTCAACATGTATAAGTATACTAATGGTATGATAATACTCTTGTTTACATTATGAGTATGTTGTTCTAAACTTATTAGGAGATAGTATAACGATATTCAGGTATGTAATACATGTTACTATGACTTCTCATATTATGTGGAAGTGTTGGTATTACTTAGGGTAGTTCATAGTTTTAATTTAACTTGATGATATTTTATGCTTTGCAAACATGTATCAAGAGATACTTAAATTGGATTAACCATAGTGATCAGACATCTATAGCTATATTTATGTGTTTATTATATACTAGTATGAGTAGAGAAGTCATGTACAACCATCAAAGTGAATTTTATAATATTTCTTTGCGTCTTCACTCTATTGTCATTTGGTCATACTATGTTATAATTAATCATATTAATTTTAAACAATTCCACTCTATAGGTGATAACTACCATCATAATCCTCTTCTAAAATCAGTTGAAATGGACAAGCTTTCAAAATTTATCCTTATTGTCATTGTTATTGGTGAAGTGGTAAATAAGGAATTATTTTCAATCTCATAGGATGAACTTTTTTATCAATATAAAATATTAGCCATGTTGTTTTCTTATATGTATCATTTCCATTGTTGATGTTGGTATCCCTAATATGGAAAGTAATGTTGTTAGACTTTATACTAAAGGGATGTGGACTACTATCCCCTACTTTTAATTAAAAAATTAATGGAGATATTCATTGTAATACTCTATTTAATTTTATTATATCTTATAGGTAGTTGGAGTGAAAATTTAGATATTAATGGTTATATTCATGTTTCATGCTACAAATATAGTCATTGTGTTTGTGTATATATTTTGTTGAGTAAAAGTGGAATGTAAAGTTACTATTCTAGTGTAGTTGAAGTGTGATTTCTTCTTTCTATGAGTTTATTCTTGGATAAACTTATTGCCTAAAATAATTTTATATAGTTAGATGACTCACATTAACTATTGGATATCCAAATTTGACTGGTAGAAGGCTTGTAATGAATTGGATTTCAACGGAAATTATGTATATGAATTTATCAATTAATATCATTACTAAGCATATTCCAAGATGATGGATTTTGAGGGATGTTCAATTTTAGTTTTGTTCATTGACCTATAAAAGGGTTAGAAATTATTTCTAATGCATAAAATTTTTACTCAAAATATATAAAAATAAATATGTGGTAGTTGAAGCATGTTACATTTGATTAACCTCTTTATAGATGCATAAATAGTTATGTTCATTCTTATTCTTTTGTAAGGCTATTATCAGGATCTTGTGCCAATTACTATAAATTAATCATGAAATATTAATGGTTACATGTTTAATTATTAATTTAGTCTCTCAGACCATTCCTTGAAGTAAATTGTATTTTAAATTACTAAATTGAATGATTATATTGGAGAAAACTAGCTTTAGTAACATTATTATTCTTAAAACAAATTACTTTAATGAATCCACATTAGAAACCATGTGACCATGGCTAAGTAACACTCAACATGGTAGTTGGTTGCAAAATGTGAATGATTTTATAACTAATCATGTTGTAAATAGCTAGCTTAGTGCTGTAATATAAGGTATTAACTAGAAGGTCATTATTTTAACTTTTGTACTCATCGTTAAGTCTTAAAATAATGATGGGAAGGCAATAGGGGTCTGAGGAGTTAGATCTATAGATTAGCTTATCTAATATCAGTGGTTAAATCTAATTCCCATGGATATAATGTACTTATTCCTCATGAACAAATGAAAGGTCTCTTTCGTGAGTCATAAATAATCATTATGGTTAATGATATGGATTACACTACAAATTGAAATATTTGATGTATGATGTTATCATTATACCTTTGGGTTAATAATAAATGTTAATTGTAGAGGCATTATGGTTCGAGGACCTAAGCCATAGATTAATTTATATAATCTTGGTAGATAGCACCATTCGAATTCCTGTAATGTATCTAATACTCACTTATAATGAGAATGTATTTTTGCATGTCTAGTAATTAGTTATTTCATAGTATTCATTTTAATGTTGGTCTTATTCCCTACTATTGTGCTTATATTATATTTTACCTGGTATAATAGATGACCAATGTTTTATAACAAATGTATTGCCATTTCTCTTTTTGGTAACAAACCCATGTTCATATCTTGAATACCTACCAAGTCTAGAATAGACTTCTATGGGAATATTTGCTTACTCTAAGTAGTTTGGTCTAACATATAAAAGTGGACTTGTGATCTATCAAGAAGAGAAATATAGACACCTAAATCATGGGACTAACTTCCAATAAAGGAATGAGATAATTAAGTGGGGTTAAGGATTGCTAAATGGTCTTTTGAGGAAGATGAATACATATTCCCTAATGGTACCATGCTTCCTTATATAATCCTTTATAGGTGTTTACTCTCTATTAATTACCTTATTTCATCTCATATGTTTCTAAAATCAAGCACATGAGTAAAGGATAAATGAGATGGTGGTTGCATTAGTAAGTTGTAAAGTAGGCCTTGCACATAGTCTTATTCACACTCTGATAAAGTAATTCCATTTTTTTTGGGTTATTTTCATATCTCTACAACATTATTCCTTTTATCAAGGTCATCCTCATAAGAGAGGATAAGTTTTCTCCTCGTTCTTTGAAATGTTTCTGACTTAAACATCTCAATTGGAGTCTTTATTATGGCACTTTATCTTAAGACACTATAATGAGGAATTTTTGGATCTTATTATTCATACTTACATATTTCCATAATATGAATGGTTTTTATTGTTGGTTCTAGAGCTTCACTTGAGTTAGATCCAAGAATATCTAGTTTTATCAGTCACTTTTTCTTTGCTAGCTCTACAAATGGTTCCTCTACTATGATTTATTCCTTAACACTAGACCTAATTGTGAGAGAAAAATATAATATGCTTATATTATTTTTATAATTTTTATTTAGCCTCTCTTCCAAAAATGTATACCATTTTTCCTCTCCATCAAATTTCATTAAAAAGTGGAGTTGGAAAATTAATTGAATCAGTCCATGGTGCCTAACTAATAAAACTCTTTCAACATACTTATTTTCCATGATATAAAATTTACCATGAATAAAATGAGGTAAATTCACCCTCTATATTCATATAAAATGTGAAATTGGATTACTTAATCATATATAATGACACCCAATCCATAGGTCTTCCTACTGCTTACCCAATCCTTTTAAGCAATTCCTTCACTGATTCCTAATCATCTACAACCTTTCAGAATTAACACTTATATACTTAGGCATATTTTTTAAGCCAATATCCATCCACC
Source organism: Torreya grandis (assembly GCA_037957365.1). Taxonomy (NCBI): domain Eukaryota; kingdom Viridiplantae; phylum Streptophyta; class Pinopsida; order Cupressales; family Taxaceae; genus Torreya; species Torreya grandis. The sequence goes on along the minus strand of JARHVA010007495.1, from coordinate 420,303 downwards.
TAGGTCTCATTCCCTCTATAAACTAGTGCCCAACTTGGATAGGAGCACTAAAACCTAGGGTGTCCTAATTTTGACACTGTTGTCCAAGTGTAAAATTGGTTCTAATGGTCAAATTCTTTCAAATCCTCATCATTTTTATTTTCAACCTAATGAAAATTAATTTAACCCATGATCATTAATTTCCATATAAAATTCCATTCAAATTTCATTTAGAAGGGTTGGAACTCATTTATAAGAAATAATTAAGAATACAGGTAAGTACACTCAAGTAATCTTCCTTATTCTTTGCATACATCCTTCCAAGATAATTTCAAGTTTATTCAAACATTTTCACCAATCCCTAGCCATCCAAAGTACATCTAGTTTCACATATAGTTACATTTGTCATACATAATTGCACCAAGCACTTAAATGGGAGAACTAAATTAGCTTGATCCCTCCTTACAGTATTGGTATGTAGATAGTGTGCCCACACACAGGGTGTGAAGTGCATCCATCATATCCTTTACACACTAACCCATTCTCTATCTTTTCTAAGTTTCCATTCAAGTTAAAACACAAAGAGATCTTATTGATTTGAATATTTAAAATACATACACAATGAGCTCCATAGGCATCCAAGCTTTATAATTTCACTAACAGGGTAACATAGGCTTGTCGAACAAAAACTAGAAATCTTAGACCACCTAAACAATAGCACTAAAAAGGACTGCAATTATAGATATCAGGGTGTCATTTTTTTAATGCTCCTATCTAATTCATAAAAAAACCATAGGATCCATATTTTGATAGTTTCCTAATCTTGTTCTTCTAGTATTAGACCGTGTCTCAGTTTAGATCATTCAGAATAAGCTAAGTTATATTTCTCTAATTTATTAGTATATTTAGAAAAATAAAAAGTACAAATCTATTTACACAAATTAGTAGATTAATTATTCCATATTATTTACTAGTTTAATTTTCTCAAACCTATTTATTTAATTAGGAATAAAACTCCATAATTCTAAAAACAATAAAACATTTGGTGAACCTGACTTACTTTGAATTTCACACAAAAACCCTAGGGATAATTATTTATAATTTTTTCCATAACTTCCTAACTTTTACTACATTTAAAAATTAAAAATCTACAAATTAATTGCAAAAATATCACATATTTTGTTAAAACCCTAGTTTTCACATACTAGGTCCTTCTTGCATACAAACACATTTCAAACACTAAGAAAAATATATTGCTAATTCTAGAAATATTTTTTTATTTTCCCTAAATTTTTCAAAAAAAATTCTACAAACTTTCTATAAATTCATATTAAATTTTTAAAATTATCACACTAATTTTAAAAATTCATTCAAAATCTTTAGTTGCATATACTAGCTCTTCCTTTGCTTTTTGAGGTATCACCTTACATCCATAGCCAAATTGCAAAAATTATGTTCTTTTATCTACAAGATTTTCTTACATTTCTTGTAAATAATAAATAAACCATAAAATGTCCTATCATATACATGAATTATGAAGTTTATCATATGTTAGTACAAACCTTCATTCTTTGCATTTCATGTTTATTTTTCATTACATGGGATGATGTTAAGAGATTTATTCTTAACCATGTTAATACATCTCCTACATCACTTCCCTTGGAGCTCCTCCCCCATACCAAGTCATGTTACATGGTCCATTTCACCCTTCCCTAAGTCACTACTCATTGCTAGAGAACCTAGTTGACACCTTTTATCTCTCTAACTCCTCGACCTATCAATTATCTTTGGTCTCCTCCCATAGCTACTACAACTCCTATATGGATTATAGATATTGTGGTTAGAGCTATTACTTGATGTGACACTATGCCTCCTCCACCTACCTAGGAGCCCCATCACCCCACTATTCTAACTTGTCCCAAGCCTAACCCACCCACATAGGTAGATTTACATAAAGGATATGACATTGTTGACCAATTGAGAAACACTTCAACCAAAATTTTCATGTTGGAACTGCTTCAAAAAGCTAATGTATTCAAGGACATTATTTATTAGGAAATCACTCAGACTACTATGCCTTTTGATTTGGAACCTTCTTATTTTGCATAAGTGGTCAACATTTTAAATTCTATAGAAGATGCAATTTATTTTGATCATGAGGGCATGCCTTCTTAAACAATTATTGATCAAAATTTACCACTATTCATACAAATACAAGTCAAAACTAGTACAGTCAAGAGAGTTCTTATTGATAGTGGTTCTAAACTAAATTTATGCAATATCATATTCTTATAGGCCATTGGTGTAGATTTGGCATCAATGCAAAAAACATATAAGATCATTTGAGGGTTTGATGATACACCCTTATATACATTGGGTACTATTGCTTTAGATATCATGATATGACCAAAAACCCTCTCTACATAGTTCTAGGTCATGATAGGTCCTCTCCACTATAATATTTTACTTTGAGGACCTTTAATCATACTATGGGTGACATTAATTCCACTCTCCATTGATGTATTAAGTTTCTCCATGAGGGATATATATACACATGTCTAACAGATAACTAACCATTTAGATATTATTAGCTTATAAAGTCATCTTTAACAATTTCATCAGATGGGACACCATATCTCATAGTACATCCACCACTTCATAGAATTTTTATTAATCAGATACATATATATGAGGTTGGAGAGACTAGCACTTCCCACACTACACTTATATTTGCACCATCAACACCAACTCTTTCATCAATCATAGAAGCTTCAGCCATTCTAACTACTTCATCAGACATAGTTATGACACATGTTACACATCCACCATCACCAATAGTTCCAGTTGATTCCATAGTTACTCCACTAGTTACAAATACTTTTATAGTAGTACCATCTTATACTACTATAGCTAATGAGACTCTTATATCATAGTTACCCCTTGTGGTAAATTATAAGTTACCATATGTACATGATGTTGATACATATTCATAGGCTTCTTCAGATGATGATACAACACCCACACTCATAGATGACTATTTGTGTGAACTAAGCTTTACACTAGTGGGCCCAGGAGAGTACTGAGATGATTCTAGATCTCTCATCCCACATCCTACATCACTTTTTTTACCTCACACTACACTCTCAGGATATACTCCACACTCATGGCTACAAGCAGATCACTTGGCACATATAGTTCACATGATTACCTCTATGGATATAAAGCTAATTATTTAGATTTAGGTAGGTAGAACATAACATCAGTGATATTTTATGTTACAAATTTTACTTGATCATGGGTTAACCAAATTACCTATAGTATGACATAGATCTATTATCAGATTGACATAACAGGATGGTCACCCATTTTTCACTTTTCAAAGGATTATAGGCCATGATACAAAATCATGTATATATTTATATAAGAGATTAGATACACTACAAGATTGAGATATTATTTAGATTATAACACCACCAATGGCACTAATACCACCACTTCCACTGAAGTCATCTACCAATAGGGGTAAACATCCCAGAGTAGAGTCAACTTATCCACCACTAGAGTAACCTTCAATTCACCTTCGACATGATGACATCATGAAAACAATATATGTAAGATATGATGATACTTATTATGATGATCTTAAGATATTATATGATAGCCATGACCCTTTCTTCCATATCCACCTTTAGTAGGCTCCATCCTTGGATCCCTTCCCCCCTCTAGCCTAGTCTTATTTTATCATTATGTACATATTAATTTATTTATATACTTGTATATAATTTTATTTTCAACATTTATTGTACATAATATCTTTTGCTTGATTGTACATAGCTTATTTTGAAATATAAAAACATTCAAATATTTCAAGATACAAAAATATTCAAATATTTCAAAATACCAAAACATTCAAGTATGTCAAAAATACCAAAACATATTGATTGTATGCATCATTCATGATTATCATTACTAATATCATGTTATCATATGTTGATTTTTCTACATTATCATGCTTAAATTAATTTTATTTGAGTGTGTATAGTGCCATCTAACTACTTGATTACTTCACTCTACCCATTGAGGGGGCATTCCTACTTCTACATTCAAGACACATATCGATATACATACCCACTAGGGGCATATTCTACATGAATACACCATCTAGGTTATGTCATTCCTACACTAAACACTCTAATTTATCATGTTGATGTACATTCCTTTCTAGATTACATAGATCACTATATCGACATTTCACTAGTATCTAACACACTTATGCATATATTTCTTAGCATATACCTAGTCTTGTACTACACATGTTTTGTATACTTTCACATTTACTTTGATTATTTAGATGTGATTCTACCTTTATAGTTATTAAATGATTTCTCTTCTTGCTTAGTGTAACTTGTGTGATTGCATTTCCAATTCTTTTTTGTCTCATGTTTGTGCCTTAGGACATTTGCCAATGTCCTTTGATTCTATTCATGTGTGTACCTTAGGATATTTTACAATGTACTTTACTTTTAATCTTCCATGTGCTTTTAGCTGCTAAGCCAAATTTTCTTGTACTCTTTCATGTGATTGTGGCCCATGTGCCGACTTTGCTTATTTCACTTATATGTGTATGTGGCATTTGAACATGACTTATATGCTTGTTTTATATTTTGAGTGACATGTGCCTATGTCCCTTATTTACATGGCCCCTTGACCATCTCAATATGCTTCTTACTTATTTCTTGTTTGCTTGATTTCTTATTTTCTTCTCAATTTGTGCAATGTCATGATCCACATCATGTATTTCCCTTGATTTCTTGGATATCATGATGGACATCATGCTCTATCACTCCAACTAAAAAATAAAAACTAACAACTAACATCTAACATTTCTAGTTCTAGTTCAGTACTTTGCACATGATTCTACATTATTATATCAATCTAGGCATACACCTATTTATCTAAAAATTTATCAATACAAACATTTATATATCTACAAATATCTTGTCAAATATCACTGCTATATCATATAACTATATAGCTTAACACACATGCATGACTCTTTCTTCTAAGGGAAATCATTGTAGGTTCATCATTCCTACCCTCAAAAAGGGGGGAATAAATATATATTTTGTCATAGAGATCAAAGTTCTTGATAGTCAAAATAATAGCATTCAGATCACCCAGTTTAGAATCTAGAGGTTTAACTAGTTAGAACAGATGAACAAAATAGTGATAGTTCTAGATCAACAACCATTTTTAGCACATGACAACATCATAAAAAATGTACATTAGTGATAAACATAGGGGTGTCATCATTTTGGTTCTATATAGGTATAAAAACACTCAAGTTTTATATAAATAGGTAAAAAGTTTAGTTTAGATACAATTTTTGCATATCAAGATTAGTTAAAATCAATAGTTTAGTACAATTTTCTTAGAGAATATAGATATAAGGGGTTATCATGCATGACATGATGGTTCTCACTTTTAGTTTTAGATTAGGTAGTTGACATAACTTCTATATTAGAATCTATGTTATAGACACTAGTGTTTTGGGGAAATGTGCATGGCACATTGGTCTTCTTTTATTTTTGAGTTCAATTTATTATCTAGGTATTCTCAATAGTTGTGTGCCTTACTCTATCTATAGGTGGTTGGCATCACTTTCAAGTTAAACTTTCATACAAGCTTAACTTTTTGAGTAGTCAAGTTCCCAAGTTGGATTTAACATAAGCCTAGTACATTAATTTTTGAGTGGCTTTCATACAAGCCTAACCTCCATCTTTTGAAATGGCCAAGAGTGGCCTAATTTCTAGCATACATTCAAGCTATCCATGCCACATTATTAGATTTCCAAAACATCTATAGGCTATATGAGCCATCTCATATGATATCTATTATATATTAGTATCACTTCATAACTTCACGTTATGGGGCAATGATGGAGCCAAAGAGCCATCCTTTGTATTCTTGAGCTAGTTATTCAGAGGGATTGGACACATAGTCTAAACATTGATTAATACATGCATGATTTATTAGCTTTAGTTAGTAGGTAATGATGGAAACAAAGGTATAACCTTTGTATTCTTGAGCCACTCTCTAAGGAATTGATAACTCAGTTCTATTCATGATATTACTCTTGATTTAACACATACCCAACATCATCCAACATAATCTAACATCACAATAGGTTTTGTATTAGTTCATGTAATCAATGAGGTGTATTCATTCCTTTCTCTTCCTCCTACTCATCTTTTATACATTATTATTTTAGATATAGTGTATCTATTAAGAACTGATCTAATTTTATGTTTTCATTACAAATTCACATTTCACAACGTGTTCTCTCTATGCACATCCAACATCACATAGCTTAATGAGCTTCTCCCTTATAGGTAAGTTCAAGTATTATTTTTATTTCCCTTTATCACAGTATTTTTCTTTTCTACATCACTAAAATAAAGGGGGGGGGGGGGGGGTAAATGTAGTCATATAAAATGAGAAATTAGATGACTTAAGCATGGCTAATGAGACCTAATCCATAGGTCTTCCTAGTTGCTTACCCAACCTTTCTAGGCTATTCCTTCACTAATTCCCAATCATCCATAGCCTTTCAGACTTAACCCTTATAGACCTAGGTAGCTCTTTTAGGCCTAGATATATCCCCTTAGGTCTCATTCCCTCTGAATAATAACACCCAACTTAGATAGGATCACTAAAACCTATGGTGTCCTAATTTTGGCATTGTTGTCTAAGTGCAAAATTGGTTCCAACAATTAGATTCTTTTGGATCCTTATCCTTTTTCTTCTTAGCCTAATGCAAGTTCATTTAACCCATTATCATTAATTTCTATATAAAATGCCCTTCAAAGTCCATTTAGCAGGGTTATCACTCATTTATACGAAAGAATCAATAATACAATCAAGTATACTCATGCACTCTTCCATATTCTCTATATACAGCCTTCCAAGATCATTTCAAGCTTATTCAAACCTTTGCACCAGTCCCTAGCCATCTAAAGTATATCCATTTTTTCATCTAGTTGCATTTATCATACAAAATTACACCAAGCACTTCTATGGGATAATTACATTAGCTTGATCTCTCCTTGGAGTATTGGTATGTAGTTAGCATGCCCACACATGGGGTGTGAAATGCATCCAACATATCCTTTACACACTAACCCTTTCTCTATCTTTTCCAAGTTTCCATTCAAGTTCAAACACAAAGAGATCTTAGGGCTTTAAATATTTAAAATAGATGCACACCGAGCTATGTAGGCTTCTAAGCTTTGATATTTCATTGATAGGGTAACACAATCCTATTGAATATAACCCAAAAATCTCAAACCACCTAGATAATAGTACTAAAAAAAGAATACAGTGTTAAATAGTAGGTGTCCCACTTTCATCACTCCTATCCAATCCAAAAATGAACCTTACGATCTAGTTTTTGATAGTTTCCTAGTCCTGCTCCTCTAGTATCAAACCCTATTTCAATCTGGATCATTCAAAATAAGCTAAGTTAGATTTATCTTATTTATTACTATATTTAGAAAAGACAAAAATATAAATCTACTTACACAAATCAATAGCTTAATTATTGCACATTATTTATTGATTTACTCTGCTCAGACCCACTTATTTAATTAGGAATAAAACTCCATTATTCTGAAAACAACAAAACACCCTCTACTTAGGTTTATCCTTCCCATTTATTATATGGTTTAAAATTCTCATTGCATTTACAAATATTAATCCATATTATCTATCATATGTGAATAATTTAATAAACCCAGTAAGCTACATTCCTCTGATGTTATGGAAGACTTTCTATGTTTAGCTTAGAGATACTTACAAACTTTATAACCATATAAAAACAAACTAACCTACCTCTTGAAACATGTTTTTCACTACTTCATTTTTAAAGAGAAATTCTATAGATTATAGTTCAGACTTCATTTTCTATCCTATTTGCATAATTTGGAAGTATTTTTGGATCTTTGGATAATCAACTTGGTAGGTAGGAAGATCACAAACAATAAGAGTTAAATGCATAGAACAATGATCAATTTTTGAAAACAAAAATATAAATTAATAACTAGCTCTAGAAATATTAAGGATCTAGATTTGGTTACCAAAATTAGATGTTCTTGGGGAGGAAGAACATTTGTTGTAGTATGTGAGGAGATTTAAGGTGAATTAAATAACTCTTTCCTCATTTTACTTTCCAATTCTACCAACATCCTTTCTTTCACTTGAATTTACAATTTTGTGTCCATGATAAGTCATTCCTTGTCATATATGCTCTTACAATAACTTTCCTTTCACAATTAACTTCCTCACATCATCCTAAGTGACATCCTATCATTTTCATAATATATAATATTTTATGAAAAATACTTAGGAAATATGCCCACTTTTGATCCATATTTGAAAAGACCCTCTTAAGAAGGTACCCCTTCTTGGAAGAACCCTTTGTAGAAAGAACCTCTTTTTAAAAATAAATACTTTTTAGGAAGCCCCCATTTTAGGACATTTGATATTGTAATGACAACATAAAACTTATAATTAATTTTAATTATAGAAAATTTAACTATATACCTTAGATTACCTATGATCTTCTTTGCTTCAGATTTTTCCACATGTTCTAGGATGATTAAGAAAGAATGAAAGAAGTTATTAAAATATTACTATATTTATTTGTCTCTTGAAAAATTTTCCATTTGTTGGTTCTCAAAAATTTCACCCTTTATATGTATGTATGTATGTATGTATATGGGATGAGGATTTTCATTTTCTTATTTTCAACCCTCCACTTTTATTTGGACACAAAATCTTATCCTTTTATGATGGAAGAACTTGGATATTATATGTAATCAATTTATCATTGTGATTGAATATGATTGTATAAGTCTTTTTTTAAGGAGGTTGACGATATAGTCTCAATATATGTCAATTTACCAAAAGTGTTTTCATAGTTCCATAAATTGATAAAAATCAAATAGACATATTATCAAACATTTTCTCAATTTTATAAGTGTTTCAACTTTGATTTACACCCTTTGATGAGACGTCTTAGATCTCCTCATCCAAGTGGCATAACTGAAACACCTCTAAGCTATGGGTAGCCTAAGAATGAGGTGAATATCTAGATAAGGCTAGTTCCCTTGATGTAACACTTTTAGATCACTATTACACCTATGATTTCAAATAAAAGAGAAATAAAATTTCAATTAAATCATCCTAAATGTGGTGATACACCAAATTTATTGATGACTACTAACCAGCTGCATGCCAGACATGAGACCAAGAGACTAACTAGGCATACACTTCTTGAATTTGAATCTTCTCCCATCAATATTTAATTATGAGGTTGTGATGAATGTTTAGGATAGGATGACTAGAAAAGAGGCCTAAAATTTAACTACTTAAATATATTAAATCACTCAACCTTGACACTTCATAGAACACTTTACATGACCTACAAGAAGTTTTGAAGCTAAAATAAGTGAGAGAATGAGACAACCATGTTAAGGAAACAATAGTCATCACTAAGCAAATCAAACATTCAATTTAACACACTATGAATAGTCATATAAGAGGTAAAATTAGTAGCATTTATTGATTCATGGTATGCAAATGAGCAGGGCTTTGCCATAATTAGGTGGAGCATCCTTTACAATGGCCAAACTAGCTAGTTCTTATAGAACTTGAGAGAAAAGTGAGAAAAAAGAAGTCCAAAGGTCACAAGAACACTTATCATGATAATAAAAGGATTTAAATGTGCATGAAAATAGAATTTAAAATTGATCATGCAAATTCAAAATAGACAAATGGCTCTCCAAACTACACAACTCATGAAATGTGACATAGGAATTCTCATTTTATGTAAGAAAACTGCCTTCATTATTCAACCATATTGAAACATCCCAAAACTAAATAAGGATAGATATAATGATTGGAATTAGAGGGAAAGTTTTAAAACATTCTTCTCCATGTATTGGATACATTATTAATCATCTAGAATCTTCTGGAAGTGAGCCATCACTGTCTGTGGTAAAAAAACTCCTCTTTCCCACACCTTGCACACTTGGCCTCAAATTTGTATTTATTTTTCCATGAAAATACATAAAAGGGATTGGATTAAACTTGTAAATATCATCCATGTCCTTGAAGGCATCAGGCACACCTTAAAATCAGCTTACTTGAAGTTTTTCATTCTTTTCACTATCATGTTCACTATGCCAATTTTGATTGGTTGAGATGAGAGCTCTATTAGGCAAACTTATAAGTTTTGATGAAGTATTAAATGTACATTAGTAGTTAAATTAATTTTATAAATTGATTATAAAGTTGATTTCATCTCTTTAAACCTCTTATAACTTGCATAATGCACAAAATAGTTAAGAAAACTAATTTCATACCCTATTTGTACATGTATGAAACACCGCAAGTGGATGGTGTAGACACCTAAAAATGCCCACCAATAACCTCCAACTAGGATTTTGACCAATTTATACTAAAATACACAATTTTTCCTAAAAACACTAAAACATGCTAAAAGATTTGAACTTGTCATATTCAAGTGCTGATTTTGGCTAGAGTATCATTAAATGGGGCAATGCAAATTATGAAGCAGCTAACTTTGATCATATCATTTTGAGTCAAAATTAAATTTTTGCACTTGGGTGATCTGGATTATTCTTTTATACCAAATTTATTGCATGAGACATGTTCCTTTATTATTTCATGTTAACAACATCCTCAATGGGAATACGGTTCCAACGCATCTAGCATCAACTTCCAATTCTAATCTAGTCAAATTTTGAGCCAATAATGAAACATTTTGATCAATTTGATTAATTTGTACACAAAGAGCCAAGATTTACATCAAAGTTGCCTAATCATGTTTAAAAGCCAATTAATTAAAATCATGAGCCTAATTAATAATTCCATGGAGCTTTTTGAATATTTGTTTTTAGAAATGAATAATGAATATATGCATCATCAAATGACATCATTTCTTGGAAAGACATCCTTAGGCTATAAATGCATAAAATATCATGATTAAGCCACCCCATGCCTCATTAAGACCCTCCATACCTATTCAATGCCCCTATATCTCAAATATTTATGAGGTCATTTATTGAATTTGGCCTCCAAAATTGAATGGATTCTTAGCCACAAATCTTCATCTTGAGATGGATGGTTTAGGTTCATTTTGACCATTTGGCAAAATCTATAAATAGGAGGCCTTGCCTATTTAATTTTAAATCATGGATAATGCAACATTATGATTAAAAAATAGTTCCAAAATACATTACAATTAGTGTTATAATTCAAAATTATCGATCCAAGCTAAGCCAAATCCAAAGGTACCAAGTGGAGATGAAGGTAGCCATACTTCATTAAAGAAGATCTCTTGAAGCACAAGCTGAGTAAGCCAAAGAAGGAACATTTTAGATCAATCAAGGATTTGGTGATAAATTTGTGTTTCGTGCTCATATTTATAATTTATCTAAATTTATAGTTATCTTCTCAAATGGTTTTTCCTCAATAAGATCCCCCTATTGACTAGGCCTAGAGATGTTATGCTAGTTAGTGTGCTTATTTCATTTTTATTTCATTTCGGAATTAACATGATACTAAACATCCTATATTAATTCAAATTCATAGTCTATATATGGGAGGGGTCATTATAGAGTCTCTTGTATGTTTCAATAATTTTCATTCCCATTCCCATTCCATCTTATCTAGATATCCCTCTAACCTTGTTTTCTGAATCGGGTCATTAACTAGGGTTTATGAGGGTTTTGAGTGCTTTAGGATATTAATATTTAGTCATATAGATGGGAAATTGGAATCACAAACCAATTGTAAAATATCAATTATCAAGACCCTTTTTAACATGTCCAAACTTCTTGGATCTCCATGCAAAGCGTTCAAGTAGATATGAGCTTCTAAAGTTGCCTTATCGAGCTCTTTTCTCCATTTCCTTCAAGCCTGAGTTGTCCTTAAGCTATATGTGGAATTTTCATGGCTTTTCCTACATCATAATAGATTATAAATGTCTAAATTAATCCTATAAACACATTCCAGTTATTTATAAATCTCACTAAGAGATAAAAGTGAAAGTGACCTCTCATTTGAATTTTAGGCCTAACCATGCCTACTAGGCCTGTCTACAAGTTTGAGGGTCTAGGCCATCTTATTAGTATTCCTCCATCTGTGATATGTTTCAATGTTTCAAATAGGTGTTTTTAAACTCAAAACACCTATTTTAAATTTCCCATAAACTTTTGTCCCACCCTTTTCACCTTATTCTCCAAAACCTACCATTTTACACTCAAGGCGAGTGTCCTCTATTTGAGACAAAATAGAGGGCACTTCCCTTATTTCCTCAAACAAATTACTAATTATATGATATTATAAAATTCATATACACATTTTTTACCACTTTTAATCTTTTTTTATTATCAATATACCTCCTAACTCCTTATATCTCCAAGATAGACCACTAGAAAAGGTAGACTATATAGGGTTCTTTCATGTGGACTATGTATTATTTTATATGGATCCCTTCTCTGTTCAATATCCATCATGTTTATGTCATTAGAATATGATGATTATTATTAATTTTTTTCAATCTCCATTCCTTAATACAACTTCCTACATACTCTTCATAGTCTTTATTTTGTCAAACCGAGTTTTAATATCTCTACTATGTTCTACTTTAGTGTATTATACATGTAGGTTACCCTACATGATTTTACCTTGAATACTATGTCTAAAACACCTTTAGAATATATTATGATCATTGGATACTTTTTTGGATCCATTTTTTCACCTTACCTAGTCTATACCATCACTTAGAACCTCAAACTTTCTCACAGTATGACACAGTCAAACACAGTTAATTGTGTTTGGACAAGTATAATCCTATAGGTCACTATTATCCATAAAACCTATGTCATAAAAACCATGGATACTCCATGAGATATTATGGAGAAAGGTAATATGATATATTTTTCAATGTTTTTAGGTCTTGATACCTAAGATAACCCTATGGATTATGAGAATTTGCAGTTAGTTGTAGGTGGATAATCCTAGATTCAGGCACCCTTGTAGGTGTAGATTAGACCCTCCAAAGTTCATATCAAGCTATAATAATGGTATTTATTCTCCTTAAGATTAATTAAACTTTATAATCTCATTTAATCATGAATAATATTCCTTATTTACACTTTGGGATGTTAAGTTCACTTGAACACTTCAAACCCTGTAATCATTATTGTCTAAAATTCGTGTTTAAGAGTGCATATTGGGTCTATTCAAAAAATATCTTCCACTAATATTCCATCCTAAAAAATTTGTATATATAATATTATATGTATATTTTACAATATAATTTCATTATTATGCATCAAAACTATTTGTGAATTTTTAATAATACCTTGACAAAATGACTTAGGCCTTTGTTCTTTTTTTTTAGGGATTTGATCTTTGAATTCCATAGTCATTACTTTTGGGAGGTTTCTCATGGTTTGATTACCAACTTAACAATCCTCATAAGTGTTTTATGATGTATTCAACATATTATGATCCAAAAAAGTGTTCTAACTCATGTTTTAACACTTTAGTATGACACCACAGTTCTATGTTAGGGCCACATGTAGGTGGACATTCCACTACGTAGGGAATATATATAGGTATAGACAATTGCATTATTTTTTGACATATAATTAATTATAAACCTATATTCATACATAAAATTAATTATTCAAACTATTAATGACCTTGATCAGTTTAGAGTCTCCTTCTCAACATGACATCCTCTATGAGGGCACCTATAGGTGCATGTTGAGTTTCTTGCAGGAAAAGAGCATAATTATGAACCATACTCATGATGTATGAGCCTCCAACAACAACTATACCTCATAAAAATTTAAAAATGGATCCCCTAAATTTTTTGAAAACTTAGATAAAGTCAAGATAGCTCCATTTCAACATGATTCTCTCTCTCTCTCTCTCTCTCTCTCTCTCTCTCTCTCTCTCTCTCTCTCTCTCTCTCTCTCTCTCTCTCTCTCTCCATGGCACATGTAGATGAGTATATTCATGATACACTGTGTGAAAGTGTTATCACTATCCCTCTTCTACAAAGTGAAAGAATTTTTATTTATTGATCCTAATATGAGAGTGTCTTAAAAAATTTAGGACATCAATTACAACTCCATGGATGTGTCTCAAAGGCTTTCATGGCTCATCTAACTAACTATATATGGTATTCATATAGCAAACTGACTATATGATAGTTATGATTACAAATGTATGGTTGCTTTGGAGAAAGAGATAAAAAATTAAAGGTACAAATAAGACATTATAAACATGATAATGAACCTATTGAAACCCATTGAAGTCACCATAAAAGCATGAATATTTTGAAAATGATGTAAATCTACCTATAACATAGTATGGTTCCTTCACTTGCAACTTGAGCTACTTGGCTTATCCAAACACCTTGAAACATGAAACCAAGACTGGGAAAAATTAGATGATAAATTAAACATCCCATAGAATCAATATCATTATTTGGATTGTATGGAATTATTTAAATCAAATGAAAACCTACAGGGTGCATAGATTAACAAACAAATTCGATAGGTCAACTTCTTAAGAATGGTTCATAAAGAACATGTCAGCATTACTCTAGAACCAAAAATCAAATGTAATCTAATTGACTGTACCTTCACCACCCAAATGTATTTGACCTAGAATTGCTCTAATTGGCCATACCAAGCATAAACTTATTGATTGGTTTTATGTGTCTAGAAGGGTGAAGAAGGAAAATAATAGGTTTAGCTCAATTTTGGCACTTTTAGAGTATGTCAAGCTTGTAAATGAGTTTGAATATTCTGAAGAGTCATCTCAAAACCTTCTCCCCTATGTCACACTCCCTTATGGGCCGTACAAGTACCAAACTCTTCCTTTTTCCAAGAAAACTACTATTTATTTTGAAGAACCTACCAATTTTTAGTTAGAAATAATTTATTAAGGCATAATATGATAGATGGCATGTGACATCACCTTTTGACACCTTCACTTTACCCAAGGAGGCCATATAATTCATTAAATGCTCCACATTAACCCCTAAAATGACATAGTGACTAATTAGACTAAGACTAAGGCTAAAATAACATTAAAATAGATCAAATAGATTATGATATATCTTATGAAAAAGAAATAGACCCATATAAACATCTAAAGATAAAGGTTTTACCTATAGGGGTCTCAATTTGACCTATAGGGTCAAATTTGGTTGACAAATTGGTGACTCATAAGGGTGGTATGCTTGCTATACTAAAGATCAATAGCCTTATCCTATCCATGGTCTTAGGGAGTCATTTGAAGTCTGAAACAAAACAAGAAGACATAACACTTGACAACAAGATTTAATCAAGAAAATACCAATTAACTACCTCAACCACATAAAATAAAGGACACACACAAAACAAAGTAAACAAACTAATAAGACATACACACATGTGCTCAAATCACTTAGAGAAATCAAAAAAACAAACCACTATGTAAAACTAACAACTAAGCATACTTCCTTTCTAGGATTAAAAGGCAAGTTTCTTGAATCTCCTTCTTCATCAGATGAATCATTGCGCCAATCATGTTGGTCAGACCTATTTATTAGCACCTCACTTGATATGGTATCAAGTAGACCATCTTTAAATATGTCTCTAATGTAAATGTATTCCTCTTGGCCTTATACACATACCTCATTCTATTTCCCACTCTTCATCTCATGATTAACTTGTATCTTCTTTGTAGGCATGATTTCAAGAGTAGTTTCTTATTCATTATAATATTGAGGCCAATAGAAGCTTGTTTTGACTTTCAAAATCTGAGTTAAATTTTTCTCTAGCTCATCTATGACATTTTTAAAAATGTCATATTACTTACCTTCACTTTCAATTAGCTCTAAGGAAGTTGTAGACCCCTTGAGAGACTCTAACTCATTGCAAATGCTTAAAAACTACTACCACAAGTCCTTATATTTTTTGTGATCAACATCATAAAGGGGAATAATAAGATAAGCTAATTCATCCTCTTCTTTATAATCCAAAATGAGTTCATCCAAGATTTCTTCATTGACACAAGGAAGGATTTCTTCATTATCAACACAACAAGAAGACTCAACACAAGGACTCATTTCCTCTTCAAAATTTGGAAACTCTTGAGGACTCTTAGGTTGTATATCAACTATTATAATATGATTTTAGTTCTCAAAGGTTTCAAGATACTCAACTTCCTTCTCCTTCTTGGTGATGACAAAACTAGGAATCTTGTAATCAGGTGACTTAGTCCAATGAGCCTACCAAAGAGCTATTTTTTATTTAAGAAAGAGTTATGAATTTTTATCAACTAAATGATCCTCTTTATGTTCCCATACCAAAGTTACATCAAGGAAAAGGGTGATGGGGTGAATACAAGATGAACTAGTTGGTGGAGGTGGAACATAAGACTCAAAATCAGATTGAGAATGAATTATAGGGGATCCTTTTGGAAGATCTTAAGGAAGGGGAGGTAGACCTTGGGATAAAATAGCTTGGTTTTATTCCTTCCATTTGAAAATATATTTATTGAAATCTGATTTATCTTGAGGACTCTCTTGAGTACTATTATATGGGGTGTGTTTAAGCAAAGGATCTTTTTTTGGATCTAAACATTCCATCACACCTTGACTCAATAATTTCATTCTCAACTCTAACTCTTCAATTTTCTTGGATAGGTTCTGTTGGAAAAGTATCTATTGAATTTGATAGGAATCATCATGAGGATAAGGAATAAAATAGGTATGATATGAAAAATAAGAGGTATCTTGAGGAAGGGTAGGAGGGGCTTGCATAGGATCAATCTCTTTCTCAACTTCACACTCTTTATCTAGGATTTTATAACCTTTATTTTCCCATGATTCCACTAACTTATTCCATCTTAGGATGATGTGATTAAGAGTATTTTCTTAAGATGGTGATGCAGTTTTAGGAGTGGATGAATTTCTCAAGAAACATGGGATCTCTTTCGTCTTGGATTCTCCACCTTGTCT
Organism: Torreya grandis; assembly: GCA_037957365.1. Classification (NCBI taxonomy): domain Eukaryota; kingdom Viridiplantae; phylum Streptophyta; class Pinopsida; order Cupressales; family Taxaceae; genus Torreya; species Torreya grandis. Next base: position 403,211 of record JARHVA010007495.1, on the reverse strand, counting down.
CCAACTTACAATTTTGAATCTAGGAGTTATTTCTTGAGAGTAAGCATGCGAGAGGTTAATGAGGGCTTATATTCCAATTATTTTTATAATAAGATGGACTAATTCACTTTCATATTGGCTAACTCAATCTACCTATAAAATTTTACCTCAAAAATAAGGTGTCTTTCCAACTCTATCTTCTAGCTGATTGCGAAAAAGATGACTTTGACAAGTTTGATTGGGTTCATGAGTAGGGGTCAAGAAAAATTGATAGTAATCTTGGGGAGTTGGATATGATTATTGATAGACTTGGTGAGCATATTCTTCATGATTTATTAGATTATGTTCCAATGATGTAACTAGGCCACTCACATCTAGCATCTCACTTGTGAGCCTTTACCAATTGGATCTCTCAATAGGTGCCCACTCTCTTTTAACCAACTCTAAAACATCTCTAACATTATGAATGAGATGACTAAGAACATCTTGACCATGTCCCTTTTGTGTGTTAAGATCTATAATGTACCTCTCATATACCAAGAGAGTTTGATTGAAAGTTGAAATGGACTAAATTAAGAAGTGAATAGGTTGATTAGGATGAGCAAGATATTGAAAAGGCTGATTACAGGACTGATACAACTCATGACAAGTTTGATAAGGATCATTTGTAGGTTGATAGGTATCATAACAAGGCTGATATGGAATGACATAGGCTTGGGATGCCTCATCAACTTATGTAAAATAATACTCAACATCAAAACCAACCATGGGACTTCATTAAGAATAAATAACACAAGGAATGATTATCAATAATATTTGAAAGGAATACCTAGGCTACTTGAACAACTGATGTAATCTTAGAGTTGCCATTAATGTTTAGATAGATGCCTCTAAACGCTAATATGTTGAAATATAACACCAAAAACATTCAAATATTTAGACTAATTATCCCATCAAGCATGACAAAAAATATTATCACTTGGATTTGCACCCTTTGAGGAGATGTCTCAGTTCTCCTCATCTAATTAGCACAATTGAAACACATCTAGGTTATGGTTAGCTTAAGAGTGAGTTAAATCTTTGGATAGGGATAGATCCTTTAATGTACCAATTTTATATTAGTACTAAACCTATGATTGCAAGGAAAAGGGAGAGAAAATTGAAAGTAAACTATCCTAAAGGTGGTGATACATGAAATTTTTTGATGACTACCAACTAGTTGCATTTCACACATGAGACCAAGAGACTAACTAAGCATACACTTCTCTAATATGAAGTTTCTCACATTAGTATTTCATTATGAGGTTGTGATGAGTGTTTAGGATATGAGGACTAGACAAGAGGCCTAAAATGGCACATTATGAATATACTAACTCACTCAACCTTATCACTTCATATAATACTCCACATGACCTACAATAAGAAGCTTTCAAGCTACAAATAGGTGAGAGAATGAGACAACCATCCTAAAGAAACAAAAATCATCACTAAGAAAGATCAACAATTCAATTGAACACAATATGAATAGTCGTATAAGAGGTAAATTCAGTATTATTTATTGATCCATGGTATGCAAATAAGTATGGCTTTGCCATACTCAAGTGGAACATATTTTACAAAGGCCAAAATGGCTAGTTCTAATAGAATTGAGAGAGAGGTGAGAAAAAAGAAGTCCAAAGGTCAAAAAGACACTTATAATGTTGATTAAATGGGTTAAATTTTAATGAGAAGAGAATTTTAAATTTATAATTAAAATTTAGAAAGGACAAATGGCTCTTCAAACTATGTAACTCATGAAATGTCACATAGGAGTTCTCATTTTGCACAAGACAATTTCCTTCATAATTCACCCTTGTTGGAACATCCCAAAAATAATTAAGGATATGTCTAATGATTTTAATAAGAGGTAAGGTTTTTAGGCATTATTCTCCATATATTGGATACATTCCTAATCATCTAAAATCTTCTCAAAGTGATCCATCACTGCATGAAGTCAAAAAAAATCCTCTTTCTCACAACTTATACACTTGGCCTTAAATTTGGATTTAGTTTCCCATGAAAATATATAAAATGGAGTGGATGAAACTTGTAATTACCATCCATGGCCTTGAAGGCATTAGGAATACCTTAAAATTAGCTTACTTAATGTTTTTGCCCTTCTCACTATCATGTTCACTATGCTAGTTTTGATTATTTGAGATGAGAGCTTTAGTAGGCACACTTAGGAGATTTTATGAAGTATTAAATTGACATGGAGAGTTATATTAATTCTCTATATTCCTTCCAATGTTTATTTCATCTCTTGAAAACTCATAGAACCTATAGAATGCACAAAATAGTCAAGAAAAGTAATTTTGTACCCTATCCGTACAAGTATGAAACACCTCAAGTGGATGGGAAGGGTAATTGGAGATTATAATATAGGTTTAAATAATTTTCATTCCCATTCCATATTATTTGGATATCCCTCCAACCCTATTTTCTCAATCATGTCATTAACCAAGGTTTGAGAGGGTTTTGAGTGCTTTAGGCTCTTAAGCTTTATTCATGTAGAAGGGACATTGGAATCAAAAACCAATTACACAATATCAATTATAAGTACTATTTTTAACATATATAAACTTATTGGATATCCATTAAAAGCTTTCAATTATATATGAGCTTCTAAAGTTGCTTTATCAAGCTCTTTTCTTCATTTCCTACAGGCCTAAGTTGTCCTTAAGCCAAAAGTGGCCTTTTCATGGCTTACCCTACATCAAAATAGATTATACATGTCTAAATAAATCCTATAAACATGTTTCAACCAGTTATAAATATCCCTAAGATCTATAAGTGAAAGTGACCTCTCATTTAAATTTTAGGCCTAACCATGCCTAGTAGGCCTTCCTACAAGTTTGAGGGTCTAGGCCGTATTGTTTGGATTCCACCCTCTGTGAGATGTTTACATGTTTAAACTAGGTTTTTTTAAACTCCACACACATATTTTAAATTTACCATAAACTTATATCTCACCCTTTTCACCTTATTTTCTAAAACTTGCTAGTTTACACTCAAGGGGAGTGCTCTCTATCTGAGATAAAATAGAGGGCACTTCCCCTATTTCCTTAAAAATTTTACTCATTTTATGATATTATACAAGGCATATATACAATTTTTTACCAATTTTCATCTCTTTTCCTTATCAATAGACCCCATAACTCCTAATATATCTAAGATAGACCCCTAAAAAAGGCAGACTATGTAGGGTTATTTCATGTGGACTATGCATTATTTTATATGAATCCCTTCTCTATTCAATATACATCATGATGGTTTCATTATAATATGATGATTATTATGAAATTTTTTCACTATCCATTCCTCAATCTAACTTCCTACATAATCTTCATAGTATTTACTTAGTCAAACTGAGTGTTATTCCTTGATTGTGTTTTGCATTAGGGTACTATACTTGTAGATTACCCTACATGATTTGAAATTGAAGACAATGTATACAACCCCATTATAATATATTAGCATCATTGGATACATGTTTTTATACATTTTTTCACCTTTCCTAGTCTAGACCATCACTTAGAACCTCAAACTTGCTCATGGTATGACATAGTCAAACACAACCAACTATGTTTAGACAAGTATAATCTTATAGGTGACTATTACCCATAAAAATTGTGTCATAAAAAACATGAATACTATATTATATCTTAGGAAGTAATGGAATATGATAGATTTTTTAACATTTTTATCTCTCCATACCTAATATCACCCTATGGACTATGAGATTATGTAGTCAGTTATAGGTGGATAATTTTAGGCACCCATGCAGGTGTAGTTAGACCCTCAAAAGTTCATATCAACATCTAATAATAGTAATTATTATATTTTATATGTATTTAACTTTATAATTTATTTAAATCATAAATATTATGCATTATTTACACTTTGGGATTTTAAGTTCACTTGAACACTTCAACCCTGTAGTAATTATTGTCTAAAATTAGTGTTCAAGAGTGCTTATTGGGTCTCTTCAAAAACTATCTTCCACTAATCTTCCATCCTCAAAACTTTGTATATCTCATCTTATATGTATATGATACAAGAAAAGGTCATTATTATTCATCAAAACTATTTGTGACTTTGTAATAAGACCTTTACAAGATGATTTAGGCCTAGGCCTATTTTGTGTTTTTAGGGATTTTATCCCTGGATTCCATAGTCATTACTTTTGGGAGGTTTCTCATGGTTTGCATAAAAAATTATAAATACTCATAACTTTTTAATTATGTATTCAAAATATTATGATCCTAATAATATTTCCAAATCATATTTAAACACTTCAGTATGACACCACAATTCTTTGTTAGGGCCACCTATAGGTGAACATTCCACTGTGCAGGTAGTATATGTAGGTATAGACAATTTCATTATTTTTTGACATATCAAGAGTTATAAACCTATATAAATACCTAAAAATTAATAATTCACACTATAAATTACCTTTATTAGTTTAGACTCTCCTCAACATGACATCCTCCATGAGGGTACCTATAGGTGCATGTTGAGTTACTTGTAGGTAGTGAGCAAAATTATGAACCATACTCATGATGTATGAGCCTCTAAAAAAAATTTTACTTACTAAAAATGTAAAGGATTCCATAAAAAATTTTAATACTTATATCAAGTAAATATATCTCCATTTCAATGTGAACTCTCTCTCCATGGCATTTGTAAATGAGTATATTCATGACAGACTATGTGAAAGTGTTGCCACTATCCCTCTTCTACCAAGTGAAAGAATTTTTCTTGATTGATCCTGATATTATAGTGTGTTAAATTATTTCAGACCTCCATTAAAAATCAATATATGTGTCTTATATCCTTTCATGGGTTATCTAACTATTGTATATGGTAGTCATATAACAAACTAACTGTATGATAGTTATGACTACAAACTCTTGAAATGTTACTTTGAAGAAAGAGATTAAAAAGTAAGGGGACCAAGAGGACATTATAAACATGATAATTAACCTATAAAAACCCTATTAATTCACCATAAAAGCTCATAGATTCTAAAAATGATGGAAATATACCTACAACATAAAATGGTGCCTTCACTTACAACCTAAGCTACTTGGCTTATCCAAACACCTTAAAATATGAAACCAAGAATTGGGAGAATTAGAGGAGGGATTTAAAATCTTATAAAATCAATAATAGTTTTTGGATTTTACATACTTGTCCAAATCATATAAAAAACTATAGGGTGCATAGATTAGCAAGCAAATGAAATGCTCTATATTGATGCCTAAAATGATATATTGACTAATTAGACTAATATCAAGGCCAAAATGAAATTAAAATAGATCAAATAGATCATTATATATCATATTATAAATAAATAGACCCATATAAACATCTAAGGATGAATTTTTTACCTATAGGGGTCCTAATTTGACCTGTAGGGTCAAATTTTGTCAACAATAAGGACCTAACAATTTAGTGTATATTTTTCCTTTAAAAATTAGTATTTTGAGTCAAAAAATAAGGCCAAATCACCTTATTTTAATTATATTTCCTTGATTTTATTACCATGCCATTATTTCCTTTGAAATTGATTAAGCTTCATTTATTGTAATGATTCAAGTCTCATCTCAACTAATTCATTCAATTGAAGAATTATGCCATTCTATGATTATGTCAAGTCTATGACTACTTTCATTATTGTCCTTAATGTCTAAAATTTAAAATCAATTATAATTAATGGATTCTTTCTGTATACTAGTTAATATGGATAAAAACTATAGTGGAATTATATGTTGTGTTATAGGCCCAAACTATTTCATGTAACTTGCTTTCCTAATATTTCATGTTGATATCTACTTTGTCAAGATGTTCTCTAATTATCTATTGGTGACTTCAAATTGACCATTAGTTTGAGGTTGGTAAGGCGATGAGTTTCTATGGGTGATCTTATATGCTATATGAAATATTTGTTCATATTAGATGCAAATTATGGTCATTGATAAAAAAATATGTCTCTAGGGGATCCAAAGCATTGACTAATCCTATTGTATAATAAGTCAGGAACTTTCTCTTCATGTGAAAATGGTAGATCTTGAATTTATTCCCATTTGGTGACATAACAAGTACATAATAAGATTTAATTCTTTCTTTTAAATTCTAGATCAATGGGATAAATGAAATATGACCCCCATTTCTCAAAGCATCCTAATATCATTTGAGTATATAAGGAATCTCATTGGATAGTGTTGGTTTCCCCATCCTTTAAGAAGGGTCACATTGTCAAACATAACTCATCACATTATTGTGAATTTAAGGCTAATAGGATTTAACCCCTATGATATTTTGAGCAATCATTTTGGCTAAATAAGGACCTCCTCATAGATTATCATGGCAATCTCTCAAGATTTCATAGATATCATCTTCACGGAAACGCCTAGGAAGTACAAAATTGGGTCCACATTTGAATAATACTCAATTAAACCATTTATAATTATCACTATTACTAAGTAAATTTTTACATTATTTATGAGTGAAATCACAAGGGAAATTATTTTTAGCTATATAATTATACATATCAACAAACCAAGGTGAGTGTGATGAGACTATTAAAAATTATTCATCTTGAAATTTATCCTCCATTGGCTCATCTTCTCTTAAAACATTTAATCTTGATAAAAAATTAGCAACTACATTATATTTACCTAGCTTATAAATTATTGTTATATCAAATTCTTAGAAAATTAGTAACCATATAATGATCCTACCTATAACTACTTATTTTTTCATCGGATATATTGTGCTTGGTTGATATGTATATATGAATATTTTGTATCTAGTGATTTAATGATGGATTTTTTTCATAGCATAAATGACAAAAAGGAAATACTTATTAATATCTGTATATTTTTTTTAGTAAGAGTTGAGCATTTACTAATGTAATATATGGAATACATCTTACCTTATTTATCGTTATATCTAAGGATTGCCCTCATTTCAACATTAGAGGCATCGATGTGTATATTAAAAGGTTATTCCTACTCAGGTCCTTTCAATATTGGAGTAGAAATGATTTTCTCTTTTATTTATTCAAAATACTATTGGCATTTTTTAGGGCACACATATTCACTATATTTGGTGAGAAAGGAAAACATAGGTGTTATAATCTTATTAAAATCTTCAATAAAGCACCTATAATCCCTTTCAAGGCCAAAAAATATTTTAATATCAATTTTATTTTTAGAATAAGGTAGCTTTGAGATGAAATTATTATTCTTGGGATCAACCTGTATCTCCTTAGTAGAGATATGATGGCATACCATAATTCCTTGATCTACCATCATTAGACATTTTTCATGACTTAGGGATAATTGACATTGTGAAAATTTGATTAATACCTTGTCTATGTTTTGAAAATATTCATCAAATGAGTTTCCATGTATTATAAAATCATCCATGTGTACTTCAAAACAATCATTAGTGAGATCAACAAATATGGAAAGTACTACTCTTTAAAAAATTATTGGTGAATTGCATAGAATAAAGGATAAAACTATGTATTCAATTATCCCTCAAGGACACACTAAGGTGTTTTTATCTTGGTCTTCAGGATCTACTCTTATTTGGTTGTACTCACTAAATCCATATAAAAATAAAAAGCACTTTTTTCCAATTAGATTGTCTAATACTTTATCAATGAAGGACAATGAGAAATATTATTTCATACTCTATTGCTAGAGGTGAAACCTATTGACTATGTAATATTGGATAAATAAATCCTACCTATAACAATTTTTCAATCTTAGTTTTGACCAAGTCTCTTAATGGAAGGTTTATCCTTATTTGGGGTTGTATATCTAGTTTTTTTAGTATAAATATGGTGGGTGAAAACACTTCAATAGATACCCTTCATATTATTGTATTCCAAAGAAAAACATTTTGTATGATTTTTCACTATGTCAAATACTTCATTTTTTTGTTCATCAATCAAATAATTGTTTATGTTCAAAATTTTGTTAGTTTGTGTTACAATTTTTTTTGTTACTATATATGTTGAATTTACTTGCATAATTTCAATCATTAAGAATTTAAAAGGGAAATGATGAGGATGAAACATGTGGAAGGTGGTTATTTTTTTGAAGAAATACTCTCCTTCTAAATTACTCCTATTAATGGGAAATAAAAGTCTAAAAGGAAGGATCCATGAGTATTTTGTGCCTAACTAAAAATAGTCTATTTGAGAGATGTATGATCATAAATTTCATTATGAGTGTCTTTATAATTTATTTAAAAATATTCCAAAAATGGTTTGATAGTTTTTGGTACTAGTTTGTTGATCTTTGAACCTAGACTAGTGACTTTTAGAGACATAACATATACCTCAATAGAGTTTGTTAATTATTCTTATATATCATTTACATGTTTTTTTAACTATTATAATTTATAGATAATAGAGATTATTTCCATTTTTATCAGGTTCATCTACCCATAAGTGATATATAGGTTCTATGGATAATTTTTCAGGTGTATATAAGGAGTATTCTTTGCTTTTTGTATGTTTGATATTGTCATATCACCTAGCCTAAAGTATATAAGATTTTATGTAATCTTCCTCACAAGATCAAATATTTATAATAATAATTTGTATTCTTATCAAGGATGCATAAACCATGTGCAAGATAAATGAAAAAGATGAATCAATTTAAATAGAATTAAATTAGTTGTATAAATGCAATATAGTAACTACACATTCCACATTAAAAATAAACTACTATAATGATCAATATATAAAAAAGAGATATTGAGTGGACAAATCATATTGGATATCTCAATACTATGTGCACACACCAAAGTAGGGGATAAAGTGGTAGACAACCCATAGTGGAGTGTGGTGCACTCATAATGGAGTGAACACTCACTCAAAGTGAAATCCATGTGTAATCCACTCATGGTGAAGAATGAATATATTTTGCACTAAACACATACACATAATTAAGCATCTAATTATGCACTAAACATATGTGCACACTATTAATTCCTAAGTAATATTAAAGTGAAGAAGTGTGAAAAGAACCCAAAGGTAAAATTAGTTTGGGTGAGAATCCTTTTCACATGAACATCCCCCCCCAAAGTATAACTTATGATGAAATTAAAATATAAACATGAAAAAAAGAATGGGTCCTAATTATAAGTCTTGATGAGGTACCCATGTATAAAATGATCCTATCAAAATAGAAGAGAATGAGAAAATCCATAGGAAAAAGCTCCCCTCATGAGAGGATGATGAGAGAAGGTCAAGTGACCCCCATAAAGTAGTTTATCATACCCATAAGGTATTTTTAAAATAATGGAACTTATTCTTAGTAAAGTTATTGGTGAAGATATCAATAGTCTATTATTTTTTAATATAATAGCGTAGATTAATGACCTACTCTTGAATCAACTCTCTAATTTAGTGCATGTGTATCTCTATATGTTTGGTACTATGATGATGCACCAAGTTATTTGAGATATGAATGGTAATATAATTGTCTCAAAATATGAAAGAGGGTTGTGGAATTGTGATTCTAAAATTAGAATATTATGAATTTAAATAACCTCATTAGTGGAATTAATGGTCCTTTGATACTCAACTTCAGTTGAAGAGAGATAAATAACATGATCCATATTAATCTACTAGCTAATGGGGCCTAAACCAAGGTTAACATTATTATTTAATGTGTAATTATGATAATCACAATTTACAACATAATTAGAATTTCTATATCTGACTAAGTCTAGACTAATCCGTGTTGCATAGTGTGTTCCATGTCAAGGAGTGCATTGTATGTAATGAAATATGTGTTTGGTTTCTTTCCAATGAAGTTAATGAGGTTATTTTATAAATCATGAGACCATGAAAACTACAAAGGAAATGTCAAGGTGAGTGTGTGTCAAATATATGAGACTTAAAAAAAATTGATGATATAAAGTGGCATCAACTAGTGGAGAGGACCACTTTACCTCAAGCTTCATTCCTGATAGAAAAGAATTCGATGAAGGATTAAAATAATCCATGTTGAATTAATCTAGAAGATTAAAATAATAATTGAGGTGAGTAAGTGTGATCTTAGAAGAATGTTGAGTGATCTCAATCCTATTAAAGTAGTGCAAAATGCCTAAGTTAGTCATAGAAAATTGATCATGCAAATAATATTTGACTCTATCAAAGATGGATGAATAACTCCAAGTAAGAATTAAATCATCAACATAGAGGAATATAATTAAATGTGATTCATGTTATCATATAATGTATATGTTAAGATATAAGTAACATTGTGAAAATTAGGTTGAGAGATTAAATGAGTCTATCTTGGCATACTAAGCCCAAGGGGCCTATTTGAGGCCATAAAGAGAGTTTCACAAGTGGTAGACCAAAGAAGAGTCCTGAAAAAACCATTGTGGTTGTTCTACATATATTTATTATTAAACATCCCCATGAATAAATGCACTCTTAACATCCATATGATGTACAACCTAGCCATGAGCTATAGAAATAACAAGAATCAAGTTAATGTAATTCAATTTAATAATGGAAGCAAAGGTCTCAATGTAGTCAACATCGAGAACTTGTGATAACCATTTGGAAACAAGTCATGATTTGAAACTATCAATAGTTCCATCCACTATATATTTAGTTTAGCATATCCACTTACAATAAACCATTTTCCTTCCCTTGGGAAGTAGAAATAAATCCAAATTATTGTTCCTCATCAAGGACCTATACTCTTCTTCCATTACTAGGTTACAAAGAGCATGACCAAATGCTTCACAAATAGATTGTGGATTGGAATCAATGGAAATGTAAATATGTGGAATGTGTATATGTTGTGATGATTTATTTTGAGTGTCTAAAGGATCCCAAACAAAGGGGCCTACTAGATAAAGAGTCTATCAAGCCCATCAAGGTGATGACAAAGATAGGATTGAAGAAGTAGAGTTTGAAGCCATCAAAGATGACCATGGAACATGTGGAGGTGAAGATGAATCCTTTGAGTCACTATCATTTGAGTCTATTGTGGATGGAAGAGGTGAAGTGTGAATTTTCAAGGGTGGAAATTTTTCTTCAAACTTAATGTTCAAATAAATGAAAATACCATATGACTATGGATCAAAGATTTGATATCCCTTGACACAATTAGGATATTCAATAAATATGCAAGGTTAACTTTGTGATTGTAAATCCTTGTGTTTTTATGAATTACTATGTGTCAATGTAGAGGAGATAAAGACTCTAAAATGTTACACAATATGTTTATAACCACACCAAGCTTCAAAATGAGTCATGAATTTTAAGGCCTTATGAAGAATATTATTCTAAATGTGAGTGGCATAGTTGATAGCTTTACCCAAAAAATTTGGACAAGGAGAGTGAACATGGATCAAGAAAGTTTACATATCCTTTATGGTCCTATTCTTAAATTTATCAATACCATTTATTTGGGGTGTGTAGATAAAATTTTTTGAAGGTCAATCCCTTCAAGCATGTATAGTTTCTCAAGATGATGATTCACATATTCTTGGCCATTATTACTGCAAAGAATAGTGATAGGTTTCCCAGATTTATTCTTAGTGTGAGCATTAAAGTATTGAAACCATTTGAATATTTCAATATTTTAACAAAGGAATTAGTCCCAAGTGAAACACTAATAGTCATCACTGAAGGTGAAGACATAATATGTTTTTTAAAAGACAAAGTGGGGAATGGACCCATATGATCATTGTGAACCAATTCAAGGAATTTTGAAGCCCTCTAAAATTAGCCTTTTTCAAACATTTCTTTTTTATTCTTGTCAACTATATAGACTCAATATATTCCATTGGAAAACCAAATAGTAGGGAGTCCTATGACCATATCCTTTGAGTTGAGCTACTGAAGATAACATTAGTTGAGATGTACAAGTTGCTAATGCCATAACTTACTCATTAAATATATATGAGTGAGTAAGGTAATATAATGGGAATGAGGCACAAAGTGTGAAGAAACATATATCTAATACTCGTGATTATATTTTACCATTGAAACTAAAGCATCATCCTCAAGATCCCAAATTTTTATTGAATCAAGGAACAACTCAACTTTATTTCCATTCCCAAGATGAGTGATTTGATAGATAGAAATAAGGTTCACACATACATTAATGACATAAATAAAATTATAAAGTGTGCCTTTATGTATCTTAACTAATCCTTTTCCAACAAATCCCACCAATATATGATCTCTTGTGAGAATTTGAGGCAATGAACAAGGTTATAAAAAATAAAATTGTTCCCAACAAGAACCCATATGATGGGTAACCCCAAAGTCAAGTATCCATTAATGTGAAGTTTTTCATACTATGATAAGTGTTTGTAATTTAAATTTCTTTGATGTTGAAGAAGTATAAGGAGTTGATTCCTTTGTATAGGTATATGGAAAATTGATGTGATTTTTCTTGAGAAGATATTTCAACTCATAAATTTTCTTAGCATGACATGTATGCTCATCATGTCCAAATTTATTGCAATACAAAATGTTGATTGTAACTTATTATATAAATAAATTTTCATGATAATGGATTTATACTCTCTTATTGGTAGATGTGATGATTGTGAAAGATATTTTTGTGGCTTTTGCATTGAAGGCTTTAGTTGTTTATACCATTTTGTATGTTGAGGATGACTATCCATCAAAGATTATGACTTTGATGGATTCATGAGTCATATAGTTATCAACTTGTCCTATTTGATCATTAACATTTCTAAAAATTACTCAAAATAAGGCATGATATAGGCACTACCCATATTCATTTGATGAGTCCAGAAGCTAGAAATAAACACCACATATTCAAAAGGTAGATTTACTTAACACATTAAAGACTAATTATACATCTTTATTTACAATAACATATAAATTTAGTTGTGTTTTAAGTTAATTTAATTTAGTTACATAACCTTGAATGTTTTTAAAATTAGATGGATCTAGATTAATGAGTTCATTGTTAATTTGATACCCCTAACCTTGTCAATTTTACAATACAATTTATTGAATATATCCCAATCCTCCTTAAGTGATTTACATTGGTCAATGAAAAAAATAATATCAATAGAATGAAAAGTGAATAGATAACCAAGTGTTATAGTATTCTCAATTTTCCATGTTATTTTTCCTTTGCATCTATGGGTTCTATAAATGTTCCCTTGACGTAGTGTGTGTATCCTTTACCCATTAAAACACTACATGCATGTGATCTCCATATTGTATAGTTATATGGAGTTAAGAGAATAAATGTGGAATTACCCATAATAAATATGCAAACACATAAGTGATAACATAATAAATGAACAAAGTCTCACAATACAAACCCACTCCCCCAAAAATCACTCAATGAAACAATCCCCTAGATAAATATGATTTTAGAACTTTATATTTAGTGTGATTACAATATCCACTTGCACAAAAAACAAAGTAGTTATTTTTTCACTATGGTATAATTGAAATTTATAGAGAAATAATGGACCAACGGAAGAAAACTATCTACACCACCACGTAGAGTGTGAAAAATGAGTCAATTTCTAAAATGTTAATATGAATTTGAGGGTCCAAGGTATCTATTAGTTTAAATGTAAGTCCATACATTGCAATATATTTGGTCAAACTAGTGTCATTAATTTTAAAAAAACTAATACCAAGTTTAAAAGTCTAAAAAAAATAGTAGAACTATTATCAATTTTAGATGAATGGCCAAAATGGAGAATCCAATCAATTTGATAAATATTTATTTTTTATTTTTTGTTTTAAAAAAAGATAAAAAAAATGTTTTTTTAATTTTTAATTTTTATTTTTAAGTACCAAATTTAGTAAAACTATGATATATTTTAAATTCTTAATGAAATTCTAAATTTTAAAACATTATAGAAAGATGAAAATGATACACATAAAACCCAAAAACATTTCTAAATGATTGTTTAAAAACTTCTCACATTTTAAAAAAGAACAAACATTTTTTCTTAGAAAATATATTTATAGGTTGAATGTTAAGAGAGAATTTCTAGTAAAAAGAATATAACTATAATTTTGAACATGAGAATAAATTTTATAGGAAATAATATTAAAACCTAAAAAAACACACACTTAGCTTGAAATTGATGATGCATATATTCCTTTTACAAAAGGAACAAATGATGCATACAAAATGAACTTAGGTGAAATAGGCATAAAAATGTCAATGTACAGAGATGGTCTATTACAAAAAACCTTTTAGATCATCCTCCAATATCCAACTAGGATGAAAAAGGAAGAAATATTGTGTTTATTAGATACCCTATACATAATGATAAGCTCTGATTTGCTTCTGTAATCTCTAGAATGTACCTGCAATAAAAACATAAAGGAAACCCCCAAGAACTAGAAATTATTGCATACATTTTTATTCTCAAGACCATCCAAAGAGGATACAATATAATATTATACTTAGTAAGGAAATATAATACCATCTCTATAATTTTAGTTCTTTTAATAGGCTAACCTAAGGCTCTTAACATGTTTTTTAGTAGTGAGGTCATTACCCCCCATTGAGGAGTGAATAGGGCCCATGAACACTAAATAGATGTGTAGAATAGATTAATCCTTAAATGATATTAACTAACCCTAAGTAAACTACTCCAACACCCTTCCTAAATACAAGGTTATAGATATAAAGCACACAAAAAATGGGTCTTGGTTACTAGGCATAAAAAGGTACCCATGTAAAAAAATGGTGAAATACTAAGTGTACCTATGGTAACCAATCCGTACTATCAAAATAAATGGATGTTGAGTCATTTTAATAAAAAAAATCAAATAGGAAATAGTATTCTATACAAGGCTCATTCAGTAAATAAACACTGGTCAAGAAACCATAGCGAAAGTGGAGAGAAAAATTATGTTACAAGGTGTCCCAAGTAGAATGACTCAAAGACTCACTATAATTCTAAAGTAAGTGCATTATATGGAATAAAGACCATCATATACAAATTCACTTGGTGGAATTGAAAGTCATAATAGAGCTCAAATTTGTATGAGAGGTCTGGATCCACTTCTCAATCATGAAAAAGTAACTAACATGTACTCACCAGAATAGCTCTTACTAAAAGAGACTATTAAAGGTGTTGAAAGTATAAAATTAATCCTCTAATCATATTTATCACCTAAATAGATATTAAAAAACTAAAACCCTCCTTTAATCCATTTTTAGGGATAGAAAACAATAAAAATGAGTCCTATCTACTAGGCCTACTAAGGTACCTATGTATAAATAAGAAAAAAGAAGGAAGGAAACTATAAAATCTCTCCCCCAAAAGGACAAATTCCTTCACTCCAAGAATTTATCATAATTGTATATATTATGCAGCTATAAGGAACCACATTCATGGGTGGTGATATAGTCCCATGTAAAATATCCATGTGTTCCTCCCATAGGAATAAATGATAAATGTTTTATGTGATTCTTCAAAAGTGAGTGGCAGTCCTTATAAAAAAACATCCAAAATAGGATTGAAAAATGTTTTAGAAAATAATACTAAAGTATTTAGAACACCATGGCATAAATAAACCATACCATAAATGTGAGAGCATATTTTAGGGGGAACATATGAATCACCAACAAAATCAACCAAAGACAAAGTAAAAGATGCCCCTTTGGGCATAAGCTGAACAAGAGTAGCAATAATGTGTGAAGGAGGTGGAGTTATCTCATCCATGTCACCACCGAAAAATAATTCCTCAACTTCAAAAAAAATAAGAGGTGGTGGAGGTACCTCATTTAAGTCATCCATAATAAATGGTTTAGGTGTCTCATCTAGGTCATCCAAAATAAATGGTGTATGTGTCACATCCTCAAGAAACATGTCCTCAAAAACAAATGAAAGATGAGTAGAATGAGATATAATTTCCTTATCAACATCACCATCAAGTATTGAATCCTCACTAGGAGGAGTAATTGATGGAGGAATGGCATATATGTCACCAAAAATTATATCCTCACTAACATAAGGAGTCAGTGGATGAATAACAATAATGTCACTAACAAATACATCCTCACTAATAGGAAGAGGAGGATGAGTATAAGTAGAAAATACCACATCCAAATTACAATTAATAATTACATCCTCACAAATAGGAGAAGGTGGTAGATAAATAACACTAATTTCACCAATAAAAAAATCCTCACTAAGATATGGGATAGAAGTAAGATGAATAGGTGAAGGTGAAGTGACCTTACCAACCAGTGTTGCAATAGCATCCCATGCTTCCTTTGGTGACATTTACAATGTGAAATATTATGTTATTTGAACCATGGAGGTGATTGGAACAAAGATCTTGATCCTGTAAAGACTCAATCTAAGCAATGTCTTCTTCCTCAGTAAAAACAAGAAAATCACTAAGAATAACTTTTCATAAGCCATGTATCAGCAAATGTAATTTCATTTTAATATTCCATGTATCATAGTTAGAAATGTTGATGGATTAAAATAATGGGGTCTCAATTATTACAAGGAGTGGAGGAAGAGAATCATTACCTCCCAAAATACAACAACTCCCTCTATTTTAAAAGTTGAAAACAAGAACTACACCTTACAAAAGTTTATATTTCGACAAAATATCTCCTTTTCTCTTAAAAAGAGAAAATGTGAAAAATTTAAAAAGTGACCTCAAAAATATGATAAAAATGGTTAAATATGGACATTGGATAACATTGAAAATGCATCAAAAAAAGGACAATGAAGTGGTAACAACAGAAGGAACTCTCAAAAGATAAGATGTCGATTACCACCAAAAATGCATCTATGTTCAAAGTTTAATGAGAGGAGAAAGAACAATTTTTTTACTTGTGAGAGGATTTTACCTCTTGATAGATCAAACCTAACTCTACATCTTTAACTATAGATATAATAATGAAAATTAAAAAACAACAAAATTTGTGTTAAGCACAACAATTAATCACTCCCTTATTCAAAAGGGTTCCTAGCTTTAAATAAAAGTGTAATGAGAGAAGGAGAAAGAAAACGTTTTTTTACTTATGAGGGGGTTTGACCTCTTGCTAGACCAAACCTAACCCTCCATATTTGAATAGAGATATAATAATGAGAAGGATTAAAAAAATATTTGTTAAGCATGAGAATTAATCCCTCCCTTATTCAAAAGGGTTCTCACCTTTAAATAAAATCTCCTTTATTTTAAAAAATTGCACCACCTTTAAAAATTTGATTCTCCCCACTAAATTATGTTCTCCACCAAAAAAAAATGGACCCCTCTTTATTATATCTCCCACACTCAAAATACCACCACATTTCAATTTGCCCCCACTTTAAAAGAACACTAAATTTAAGTTTCCCCCACTATAAAAATTGGCCCTACCTTTAATAAAGGATCTCAATCAAAGTAAACACTTATGTATAAACAATGTGCCACCAGATAAAATAAATCTCTACTTAATTTTGTTTGCCACTTTAATAAAGGAAATGGAAATGTCTACTTCTCCACTTAACATAACATCTCATTTAAAAATTCATTGGATTTAAATATATTAAATTTTAAATTGAATTAAAAGAGCATGATTTTTAGGGAGATAACATGGTCTTTTCATGTGTCAAGGCATGTTGGAGATCATTTAAAAAAATGTATTAACAAATTACCAACAATAATTTGAGTCAACATGGAGGCTTAGAAGTGAAGTGTGGCTGAAAGATCGCATGAGGAATATTGAGAAGAGAGCCATGTCAATCCAATAGTGTTGGAACAATATTTTTTGGGATGAAATGAATGTTAAATTTTTTTAAGTGAAATAGTTAGGCCTTGGGAGTAAATAAATCCATGTGGATAATAAAAATAGATGTACCCTATATAAATAACCTACGAGTGAGGAGAGTGAACATCTATCAATGAAGGATAACATTTTAGATAAGCCATTAGAACCATGTGGAAATCAAGTCAAGGCATCTGAGGACTAATATGAGGAGGCAAGGAGATTTTTGAGAGTTTTTGGTTTAAGGAAAGAGTGAACCACTATGTATACTCAACTCTTTCATGGATGAATGAAATAAAACAATCCAATGCAAGACAACATGTTATTAAAAATGTTCAAAATCCCTTCAAATTGTTCAACCAACCTGTTGGATCAATGAGTGAGGGAGGTGAAAAGCAATATTTTCAATTCACCAAGAAATGGATAATATTTGTGATGGAGGTCCAAAGAGATGAATATATACTTTATTTAATAAAATCATATTTCAATGCTTTACTCTTAATCATAGAACCTAGATTTCTCAAAAAGACCTCTCAACATTATCCTTAACAAGTTACTCCATGTCAAGGTATTTTTGAATCTGTGTGGAGGTCAGTGATAGAGGCTATGAGTTAAAGGACCAACATATATAATAAAAAGGTCAATGGTGACCATGAGGAGAATAGAGGCTAGTTAGTGTTTCTTTATAGGTACAAATATAGTATGGAGGTAGGCAACTTGATCTGGGTATGACCAAAATAGCAAAAAAAGATCAAAATCACCAAAAATATGGAATATATATCAACTTATTCTTTCACCAAATATTTATGGTATGGCCTTAAAAAATATCCTCCTAAATACAAATTTTTCAAAGATAAAAGTTATCATAGGTATAGACTAGATCTGGTAGAATTTTAGTAAAGCATGGGAATGAAGTTATGGGTAAATGGATTCTAGAAAAGCTCATAATGCTCTAATAACATATTGGGGTTGAGCTAGGATGCAAAATAGATCACCAATATATATCTAGGAGACCAAAACCACTTGAAAAAAGCATCTAATGCTCAATAATAAGCAAACTCTATCTATTACTCTCAAGGATTTATTACAATGCTAAGAATATATTTGATTCACTCTTCATGAAATTCACTCTAAGAGTGACAATAAATAAGAGAGTGAGAGTGGTTTATGAAGTTGGAAATATGACATAAAGTACAAACTTAAGTGGGGTCAACATCCCAAGTGTGAATGTTCAAATAATGTGCACATTCCATACGCAAATCAATTAAGCCCTTAATCTTGCTTATCACCTAAATAAATCTTAACACACTAACTATATGGATGTTTTTTTAGGTGGATATAAAGATATTTTATTTTATTTTAGTCCCTCTTATATTTTCATATCACATGACCTATAATATATAAGAGTTTCTACTATGTCCAACCCTGGCCTTCTTAAGATTAGTGGATAACCTAATTTTGACCCTTTAGATAGATTACCATAAACTATATAGGATATTCCTAATATTCCACCATAACTAAGATGTCCTAACTATAACCCCTTTTGGTATAACAATCAATTAGTTAACCATTTGTAGAACTATGGAATTACCCTAGTTAGGTAGATTGCATTTAATTGTTTTATGCCATTACATTAATATAAAAACATAAATCCATTATCATGTTAGGTATTTACTTGTTCAATGTGGTTATTATGATGACTAGACTTCTAGTGTCTCCATATTTTAGTTAGTGAAGCTTTCTTTCTATGAGTTCAACAAGATTACCATCTATTTGTATGGTTTTGGGATACTATATTCTTCTTCCTATAGTTTTGACATAGATTTTTGATGATTCTATTTACTATAATATATCTTATATCTTATAATAGTGATTTCTCAATGCTCAATTTTTTTAGTTATTTAACTAAGTCATATTCACCTTAGTTATTTCTTTGAGTCTCTTATGGAATGGCATTGGTGATGGAATAAAAAAACAAGTGGTTTCTTAAGTTTTGCCCTTCTCCTTGATATTCTCTTTCTCCTTGATTTGTTCATTAGGATGGTTTTTTTTTGAATTCACTCGGATCTCTATGATGGTTGGTGGAGAAGGATGTATTAATGTTCTTCATGAACACAACTGAATATTATCACATTTTATGGTGTTTAACCCTATGGTTCCTTATTATTATTTTACCATATATAGGGGTTTCATATGTATTATTAGGGTTTTACATAAGTTACACAGGTAACTATGGTTGATTTACTTGATCAACTTGTTGGGGCTGGTTGGTTGGAGTCCATCAAATCCTGTTGAGGTGAGAATCTCCTTTGCTAGTTAAATTCCTATTTGGGTAGCCATGGTTTTTTATTATATTATGTCACCCATGGATGTTGTGGTATATAATATTATGGAGACCAATCTGGTAGTCACCAATAATGTGGAGGTGTTGGTCTAGCCCATGGCATCACTCATGAGTTGGAAGGAGCTCTAAGAACAAACTGATTTGGATTATGATGGTAAGATAAAAATTTCCCTTGTCTTTATGAGATATAATTAAAGTCTTCTAAAATTTGGGTAATTTTTTTATTTGATATTAAATGATAATAAGGAGACTAAAAATTATTGTATCATGATCATGTGCATCACAAATACCACACATGTCTATTTTGTCAAGAGAATAGTTTCAGAGGGCATGTTTCAACCTACATATTGGGAAATACATAGTTAATGTTTCTATAGTGGAATTATATTTTTATTATATCATATCTAATTTGGTTTTTAAGTGTAAAAATATGTCTATTTTAATATTTTTAAACTCTTCCATGATCTAACTTAACTTATTACTTCATTTCCCTATTTTTAGTTTTCTAATACCATCCTTTGTCCTTGAGTAGTTCCTACATAATTAAAAATGTCATTGACGTGTAGTTAATTTACATCCCCTTTCCCCATTAGGTTAAAGGATTATTGAGCATCATCATCCAAAAATTTCAATAAAACTATTTTTATTAGTTCTTCATCCAATTCATATCCACATCTTATAAGGATAAAGAGGAAACAATCAAGATAGTCTTCCATGTTTTGATCTTCCTTTTGTATATATAGGAAATAATTCCTCCTTTCTATCTTGTATCTTATATTAATCTCAATATTTATCTAATAATATATTTTAAATTTCATCCCATGTGTAAATGGAGTCTAGTTTTAACCCCATAAACCACCTTGT
This sequence comes from Torreya grandis, assembly GCA_037957365.1. NCBI lineage: Eukaryota > Viridiplantae > Streptophyta > Pinopsida > Cupressales > Taxaceae > Torreya > Torreya grandis. Next base: position 382,199 of record JARHVA010007495.1, on the reverse strand, counting down.
AGCTGAATCCTTGATTGTTAAAGGAAATGATTTAAATATTTGATTATCTATTTTGTAGTCATAGGTATGACATAATACCTTGAACTCAAATAATAATTGGTTAGAATATTATATTTAAATTATATTATAATTGGGTATTATATATAATTATATGTTTAAATTAGATAATTTTCATCTGCATCTAAGACAATAGGCCAGGTAAATTTTCTTACTACTAAAGGAGATCTACCTGCTTCAGCCCTAGCTTGAGGGTTTACTATGTTTCTTAAATTGTCTCCCATTTATTCCCATTTGATATTTTAAATAGTAATCCTATGTGGTGTAGGTTCATATAAATTGGATGAAAGGATACTTAATTTATATTATGTATCAAATCTTTGTCTTACAAGTTAATTTAAACTAGATTTTTTAATTTGAAAATATGTACTCACTTATAGAGATTTATTCCAAGGTTTAGGTGATGGGAATGGTGATTCTTATTAAATTATGGGAATTTCCCAAATAAATTTTTCCTTAAGATTTATTATAGCCTACTTTATCCTTGTGAGTTATTTGTGTTTGTGGTGTTTTGCCTAGAATTCTTAGGAATGCATCTTCCCTTCAAATCTCTGTCTATTCATAAATTTATTTTGAATTATGGAAAGTAATATTTATACAAATTTTATTTTAAATTATTTATACCCTATGAAATTTTATAAAAAATGGTGCCAAAAATTATTAGGTTCATTTTTTATTCTTCATTTAGTTGATTTATGTCATGTTAATCCACGTAGTGTCCAACAGATATTTACAATAGGGTATGAAAAGATTTGTAACTAACAATCTTATTTTTTTGGTGATTTATCGATAATATAATATAATGTTATATAATATAATTTTATTGAATTAAAATATAATATAATTAATTGTGAAAAGAAATGAATTTCTTGCTAAATTGAAATTGCACACTATTATTCAAGTTTGCAAGAATAAAAATTACATGAATACGAAACACACTATTTAATCTAGTTTATAGAAAATGTAATTATGTGAAATTAAAGCACACTATTTTAATATATAACTATTTAATTTTAATTATTATAAATTAAATAATTAAAATGGAAATTTTTGAAAGTAATTTGTTGAATGTAAGTACACACACACAAGCAACCTACAAGTTAAACACATAAAATATTACTTTATATGAAAATGGATAACATATTAAAAACACATAACAATAAATAATAAATAAATAATATATCCTTATTACTTGTATGAGTGGGACCTTTCTCCTCCTTAGATTAGGATTGATCACTTTTAAGCTTACAAATAATTCATGAACTAGCTTCTCATTAATCTGTAAAATTTCTTACAATACTAAAAATGGTAATATTCACGCTAATCACTCCTTAATTATATATCCCCTCTATCATCAAAAGGATGTTGTTTATATATCACAACATTTATAAAATATTGTTCAAGGATAGAGTAACAATTAATAATATGACATTATAACTAATATATTGTTTTATTTCATAACAACATCCTTTCCACATTCTTAGGAAAAAATGTGGAAATAATTAGATTCTTGTATTTTCATGATTCCTTATATGTTATGTAATGGTGAATGGGTTTCACTTATTTCATAGTTATAACCATTAGAGTCTCATTCAATTAGTAGAGAAAAACCTAGTATTTACTATCACTTTGTTAGAAACTTTCATAAATACAATTACTATATATAGATATACTATTTTTAGAAATTATATATTTAGCATTCAAAGTGTTTTTAAAAATATATTAAACTTATTTAGATATCATATATACATATTTGTAACAATCATATATATACTTATAGTTATCCTATAATTTGATTAGAAATCCCTAAAACAAATTTGGTGACTTCTTGAGCTAGACTAGTGACTTTTAGAATTAGTCTGAGGATTTCTAGAGCTAGAAAAAAGGTCTAGAAATCTATCCCATGAAATTCTTAGAGATATGGAATTATTAAAAAATGGTCCTTAGTATTTCTTTGGATATAGTATTTAATTATGACCTCTACATAAAAAATAAGTGTCTTTTTCATGTAATTGTTATAAATTAGTGATTAAAACTAATAACAAGACTTACATAATAAAATCAACATAAATAAATCATTCTCTAATTTAAATTAATGATTCCTATAATGAGCATCCAAATCCACTTAAAGGAAGGTTATTATGGAAAAAATGAGGATTACTTAGATATAATGATCCATATCATGGTCTCATCATGGATCCATGCTAATACTTTTGAATTCTTCTAAATTTAGGATGGTATCTCCTTTTCTTCATTAGGCTCAATAGGTTGTGCATCCTCATCACATATTTTAAACCATAAGTCATTGAAGATGATTTTATTACTAACATGTCTTGACCATTCTAAATAGAGATCTTTCCTTGTTAGTTTTGTGCTAACAACAGTTTTGATTGAATGCATATTTGATTTTTAGGGAGTTGAAATGGTTACTTATCACTCTAAAAATATTCCCCTTTATGTATACCACTTGATCGATATATCAAACATCTCTTTACGCTCACCCTCCCTATATAATTTAAACCATGTTAGAGAATAAAGGTATATGGTACCCATGTAGTACATGAAACATATTCACTCTATCTATGGCATTCACTTTAAAAGAATTCATTATACATGGATTAATAAACCTATATACTCAAATTATTATTTCTTGTGGCATTTAAGTGTAGCGATAGATGTTAATTGGTAAAAAAAGGATTGAGAAAATGAAAATTTTCCTTATTTATCCCTAGATATTTATAGGGATGATATAAAAAAAAATTGTATTTTATCTAAATTAGACTATAATTAAAATATTTTGATCATGATGACATTACTCATAAGCATGAACTAGAGGCACTATTGGTAGATAATGTTGTGATTTTTTTGTTTTGGCACAAAATGCTTGTTTCTAAAAAAATCTTCGTTTTGAAAAAGGAAATGATTTTGGTTTTAAATATAAATTATTATTTTTATTAAAAAAATGTATAGTATTCCCTTATGGGAATATCATCCATAACAATATGCTTTTTTAGAGATAAAAAATCACAAGAGCTTAAAATAAATGAAAATTGTCTCATAAATTGTACCTTGTATGCTTCCTACATGGATTTATCTTATATTTAAGGAACTTGTATCATGTTTTATCACTTTATCTTATCTAATTTAAATCCAAATACCATGTAGGATCGATAATTTAATTAAATAAATACATTAAGTGTAGTCTTTATGTAATTATTAAGAAACAATGAAAATAAGGTAACGCATAGTCAAAACCACCACGTAGTATCTCTAAAACTCCTCAAGTGTAGTCAATACTTGTAATAGATAACATGCACCTAAAAAATAGTTGATTTTATCCAAAATGCAATCAAATAAAAAATTAAACATCACATAAATTTGAAATAATAGGAAAATTTAAAAAATAAAACAACATGGGTTTGTAAAAAGGCCATACCCATATTTAAAATTCTTGATTTTAGGTGTCACGCATGTCTCAATAGTTACATATAGACCAAAAAAGTGTTAGGTGTGGATCCTAATTGTCTTCCAAGATCAAAGGTTAAAATTTTGATGATTATTTTAGTTGGGTTTGGATCCCATTCTTTATATCCCTATTATGTATAAAATTGTAATTTTATAGTCAATCTGGGCCATTAATTATAGGTTTCCATATCTGACGGTAGAGGTTATGTTTAGGTTTTCTTCACCCTAAAATGTATTGAGATATAGTTGAGATGTGTGAATAAAAATTAACATAGAGTGGAGATGAACAAGTGGAGAGAGGTGTAACATGGTTTATTACAAGATTTTGTTTCTCTCTTGTATTGTTGGAAACTATATATTGGACAAGTTTGGTTGATGCAGCCCATTTTGGGTGAAACACGTTAAATCTAATGTCTCATATTATTTGTATGTTTTTGTTTATTTTTTTAATGTTTGATTAATTCATTTCATAGTTTTTATTATATGTAATCTGGGGATAAATATGGGTTTTAATTTATCCTAACAAGTGGCATCAGATCAAAGGTTTTTTGCATAATTTTTATATCATATGAAGATGACCTTAAGTGGGAGCTATGGTGGATGAAAATAAATCTAAGGTGGATAAGTTCAATAGATATAAAACTTTAGATTGTGGAAGATTCAGATGGAGGATTACCTTTACCAGAAGGACCTATATTTGCCATTGGGAGGGCAAGCCAAGAAGCCATCGATAATGTCAGATGAAGATTGAAAACTATTGGATCAAAAATCCCTTAGAACCATATGGTTGTGCCTTACATCTTCTACAACATTCAACAAATCATAGGAAAATACAACATAAGGTGTTATGAGCACATTATGCAAGTTATATGAAAAACCCTTTACCTCAAATAAAATATTTTTGATGAAAAATTTGTTTAACATGAAAATATTTGAAAATGGTTTAGTATCAAATCATTTAAATTAGTTTAACATGGTTACTAGTCAATTACATTCCATAAATATTGAATTTTATGATGAAGTTAGGGCCCTTCATATTCTTTGTTCCTCACCTAAAAGATGGAATAGCTTGGTAATGACAATAAGCAACTCTATGTCTAACAATGCTAAATTAAAGTTTGAAGATGTGGTGGGTGTTATCCTAATCAAGGAAATGTGAAGGAAAAGAACAAGTGAAACATCCATATCTATAAATACATCAACAGTGGAGAATAGAAGAAGGCAAAATAATAGAGGAAAAGGAAACCATAGAAAATCAAAAGGGGGTACAAGATCTAAATCAAGAGGCAAGATGGAATGTTGGGTCTGTGACAAGCTAGGACACACAAAGAAAGAATGTTGGTTTCAAAAGGAAAAATTAGGTAAGGACCAATAAGAAAGTAATAGAGAAGTAAATGTAGTAGGTGATTTATTACAAGATGCTCTTATACTTTTTTTGGATAATATTATTGAATCTTGGGTTTTAGATTTAGGTGCCTCTTTTCATGCTACCCCTCATAGACATTATTTTATAGATTATGTTCAAGGTAATTATGGGAATGTTTACCTTGGTGATGATGAACCCTATAGAATTGTTGTAAAAATAAGTGTTCAGGTTAAATTACAAAATGAAAACACTTGGGTGCTAAAGTATGCCAGGCATGTTCTAAACTTGAGGAGAAATCTGATCTTTGTAGGGAAATTAGGTAGTGAGGGTTATATGGTCACATTTATAGCCAAATCATAGAAGGTTATAAAGGGTCATTTGATGGTTAAAAAAGGTAAGAAAGTAGACACTTTATATTTTACTATAGATAATGTTAATTCATCTTATGTTGTAGTTACTACAGGTAAAGACATAGCTTTGTGGCATTACAAACATGACCACATGAGTGAAAACATAATGAATACCCTACATGTAAAGGATAAATTACCAAGTCTAAAATAACTAGGTCTAGACTTTTGTGAGCACTGTGTATAAAGAAAACAAAAACATGTGAGGTTTTTTGAGGTTGGACCATCCTAGAAGGAATAAAAGTTAGATCTTGTACATATGAATGTATGGGTACCAACTCAGGTATCTTCACTTGGTGGTTCAAATTATTATGTTATTTCTATTGATGATGAAACTAGGAAGGTTTCAGTATACTATATAAAAAGGAAATCTAATGTTTTTGATACATTCAAGAAATGGAAAGCTTTATTTGAAAATGAAATAGGTTTAAAACTAAAATGTCTCAGATCAGATAATGGAGGTGAGTATTTTAGTAACACTTTTAACAATTATTGTTCATTAAGTGGAATTTGTAGATAAAAAATATTTTTAAGAACATCACAATAGAATGGTGTGTTAGAAAGAATGAATAGGACTATTATGGAGTGTGCTAGATGCATGAGTTTGCATGCATGTTTGCCTTTATAGTTTTGGGTAGATGTTGTAACTACAATAGTTTATCTAATAAATAGAAGACCTTAGAGTGATTTGGATAGTGGAATACCAGAGGAGGAATGGACTAGAAATAAGGTAGATTATTCTTTTCTAAGAGTTTTTGGTTGTGAGGAATTTTCTTATATTGACAAAGATCATAAGAATAGGTTAGAGGCTAAGTCTTAGAAATGCACATTTATTGGTTATAGAATTAATGACTTTAGATTATAGTTGAGTAATATGGAAGATAATAAAATAATTAGGATTAGAGATGTGTTTCATGAAAATGTCATGTACAGGGACTAGTTGCAAGAAAAAAAACAAGAAGAATCCAAAAAGGAATATACAGTATTATAAGACATTATAGAAAAACATGTCCCAAAGGTTCTTGATCAAAATGTGCAACATGAATAGGTACCTCAAACCCCTATTAGAATATTTTCAAGAGTAAGTAGACCACATGATCATTTTTCTCCTTTATATTATGTATTACTTATTGATGGTGGTAAGCCATAAAGATATGAAGAAGTAGTGCATATTGATGCCAATAATAAGTGGGAGAAAGCTATGGATGTGGAGTATGATGCTCTAATGGAAAATTAGACATGGGATTTGGTGGAGATTCCCAAAGGAAAGAAGGAATTGTAGAATAAGTGGGTATACAAGATAAAGGAGGAGGATGCAGGTAAAAATAAATTCAAAGATAAAATGGTGGTTAAAGGTTTTGAACAAAAGAAAGGTATTGATTTTGATGAAATATTTTCTCCAGTTGTTAAAATGACTTTAATTAGAACTATTTTGAGCTTAGTAGCTATTAAAGTTTTAAACTTAGAATAATTAGATGTAAATATTTATTTCATTTATGAAGATTTTAAGGAGGAAATATACATGGAGTAGCCACAAGGTTATGAAGTTAATCGTAAGGACAATTTGATGTGTAAATTAAAAAATAACTTATATGGCCTGAAACAAGCTCCAACACAATGGTACATTAAATTTAACAATTTTATGATGGAATAGGATTATTGTAGATGTCACTTAGACCATTGTGTATATTTTAAAATATTTGAAAATATAAGCTATATAATTTTAATTTTATATGTAGATGATATGCTTGTAGTTGGTTCCAACATGCACAATATTAATGTACTCAAGAAATAGTTAAGTGATTGTTTTTCTATGAAGGATCTAGGTGAAGCTAAACAAATCCTTGGTATGAAGATAAAAAGAGATAGAAATAAGAGGAAGTTAGAATTATCATAGGGAGATTACATCAAAAAAGTGTGGGAAATATTTAATATGTAGGATGCATAATTAGTTGGGACACCTTTGGTTGCACACTTTAAATTAACAAAGGAACAATGTCCTAAAACACAAGAAGAAAAGAGATTGATGTCAAAAAATCCATACTCATCAGTATTTGGTAGTTTAATAAATGAAATGGTGTGTATGAGGTTGAACAATGCACAAACAGTGGGAGTTGTGAGTAGGTTCATGAGTGATCTAGGAAAGGAACATTGGAAGGTAGTAAAATGGATCCTTCATTAATTAAAAGGGAATATAGATACATTATTAATCTATGGTGGATTATATGTGACATTATAGGGATATGTTGACTAAGATATGGTAGGTGACTTGGATAGTAGAAGAAGCAATACAATGTTTGTGTTTATAGTAGGTGGTATAGTAGTTAGTTAGGCATCACATTTACAGAAGGTTGTGGCACTTTCAACCATAGACACTAAGTATGTTACTTTTATAGAAGTAAGAAAGGAAATAATTTAGTTATAGAGGTTGGTGGAAGAATTGGGACATAGTCAAGAAAGATGTACACTATATAGTGGCAGTTAGAGTGTAATTCATCTAGCAAAAAACTTAGCTTTTCACTCTAGGACAAAACATATTTAGTTGCAGTATCATTTCATTCATTTCATGATAGAGGAAGAATAACTAAAATTAGAAAAGATACACACAAGTAAAAATCTTATGAATATGATGACCAAGGTAGTTACAAAAGAGAAGCTAAAGATTTGTTCAGCTTTTGTTAGTCTTTGTAGATAATTAATATAATGAACTTGTATAGGTCCAGATAGTATAGTGGAAGTAGTAACATTAGAGTTTCTACAATTTATATCCAAGTGAAAGATTGTTAGGTGTGAATATTGATTGTCTTCCAAGGTCAGAGGTTAAAATTATAATGATTATTTGAGTCAGGTTTGAATCCCATTATTTGTATCCTTATTATGTGTAAAATTATAATTCCATAGTCAATCTGAGCCATTGATTATAGGTTTCCATATTTGACGGTAGAGATTATGTTTAGGTGTTTTTCACCCTAAAATGTATTAAGATATGGTTGAGATGTGTGTGAATAAAAATTAACAAAAAGTGGAGGTGAACAAGGGGAGAAAGGTGTAATAGGTTTGTTAAAGGATTTTGTTTTTTTCTTGTATTATTGGAAATTATATATTGGGCAAGTTTGGTGGATGTAGCCCATTTTGGGTGAACCACGTTAAATTTGGTGTCTCTTATTATGTTTGTTTATTTTTTGAATGTTTGATTAATTCATTTCATAGTTTCTCTTGTATGTGATTTAGGGATAAATCTGGGTTTTAATTTATCCTAACAAATAGTCCACTTCAGATGAAACATCTTGTTTCAATGTAATAAATGTAATCTTAGAAAAACTAAAGTGCGAACCTAAAATTCATATTTTTAATAAATGTATGACAAAAATAAAATGAGTTTTAAACATACTTGTTTTGATAAAAAAGTATTTTTTGTAAGGATTAATGGAGGAAGAAAAATATTCATAAATCCCAAGCTCTAACACCAATATCATGAAATGAATAATGGGATGACAAATTAACAATAATTTTATTCAAACCAAATCTATGTTAACATTGGATGAATGAAGAGAGATTAAAATATTTATAGAAAAAAAAGAGTATTCAATTCACCTTCCAAGAATAAATTTTTAGTTGCTAGTACGAAGCAAAATATCTCCAACACATATCACTAGGATTATATAATGTTATGTACAATAATATTACATTTGTCATTTGGTGGTAAAAAGAGGTATCTCATATTGGATGTTGTAAAAATATGATCTAAAGAAGGCTTGGGACAATTCATTGTTATTTGTATCCTTATTAGTGTTCTCAAATTTAATACATTTGTTTACATAATTCATAAAAATTAAATACAATATCGAAGTAAAATAATATGAAAATATTACCCTCATGACTTTCATTAAAAATAATGTTTCCTATATCCATTAGTAATGTGTATTATTAGATAATAAACAATAAACTAGTTATAAAATTGAAACCCTAATGCTAAAATATGAAACTGTAAAAAGATGAAACCTTAATTGAGACATAGGATTTGACAAGATTTGATCACTATATGGGTTCACTTATTTGTTTTACCCTAATTTGGTTTTAGAAACCCTAATAGGATATTAGTTAGTATACAAATTCAAAATTATAGATATGACATTCAAACATACATCTAAATATAAAATGTTTAAATTGATTGCAATGACTTGAAAAGTGTCATATATTGAATATAAGTATGAAAAGGAAATGAGTACTCAGATTTTCTAACTAATTGTCTAAATGTTACTGTGTTTTGACAATGGAAATTTGACTAAGGTAGGCATGTGTTTTGTATGATTTGGGAATTGTGGTTTTATCTACATCAAGTGTTTTTGATACTAACCTATAGTGGTAAACAGTAAATTATGCATAAAGTAGGTTATTTAACCATACATTCACCTTATCATATCTCTAAAAAAATTGTATGTTTGATTCCTACCCCTAATGATCCATGTATCTCCATCAATCAACCTCCTTCATCTTGAATACCTAGGTGTTATTTTGAGGGATTAAAAACCTATATAAATTAAGAATGTGTAATGTGTTGAGTTAAACACAATCACCCCTATTGATGATGCTTAAATATTACCTATGTATCTGATAATCTAAAGAGGGGAATTATGCCACACCTAGTTCTCCCACTTAGTGTGATTTTAAAATCATGTTCCTTTACTATATTAATGAAACTAATTATTTGGATTTGATACTTGATAATGTATTATTTGACTTGGATTTAATATACTTTAGACTTGGCTTATGAGTGCTCTTAGTGACTGATTCACAATTTGTGAAGAATAGGGAAAATTTTCTCAATGTGAAATAGTGTATATATGTGTACAAGATATGTTATAAGTATTCTATCAATTAAAATATTTATTTTTATGTATATGAGTACATTAGGTTAATTTATCATTCTATTGACATGATAGGCCAATGAGTCAACCCTAATAAAAAATTTAATTTCAAAAAAAAAATCAAGGATAAGGTCAATAATGTTAGGATCAGTTCCATATCATCTAGAAATACTGACCTAATAAAATGTTACTAACCTGTGCATAAGAGTATTTAAATTATGGTTAGGCAATGTATGTGTAATATAGTATTCAATTTTAAAGAAAATAATGAGGTTACTCTAGGTGTGTAACACCAAAACAAAATAATAAAACTCATAAGGTAACATGTAGGTGTGATATAATGGTGCATTAGGACCATATTTTTGTGTTCAAGTAATGCATGGTAAATGTATGTCAAACTTGTCATTTTCAATTAATTAATACCAAATTTTAGTATCTACGCAAAGATAACAAACTCAAAAGTAACCTAATCTCCTAATGATATATGCACTATTTAATGGATGATTATTTAGTAAGAGAGACTATAGAACTCATCCATATCTACCATGTATTATTAAAATAATAGCTCATCTAAACTTCATGGATATCTTATTCAATTATTGTGTTTCCTATACTATCAACTACACATCTCTAAAAAATCTCTTAAATATAATCATAACAAAGTGAATGAATTAATGAATGATAATTGAGTAAATGAATCTATTTTTTGAAATAAAAGGGTTCATATATATGCAAAAAACATCCCTTAGAATTAAAAATGAATCCCAAGAGATAGAAAATGAACCTTAAAAGCCCATATGTCCCTCAAAAGTTATTTGGAAGAAAAAATGTCATTATATGCAAGGTGAAACCACCATGGTAGTTTCAAAACCTCTATGTCAATTATGAACCCTTTGGTATGGATAAAAATATTTTGTATACATTAAATAGTCATTTTGCATTATTGAAAAGTCCTCTACATTATATGATACATGAATTTATTATATAGAAATGAAATCACATGTCATTTTTCTAAAATTACATAAATTTTCAATAGGAATCCATATATTCTATAAATATACTTTTAAAACCAGCCATATTTTGTTTAAGTAGTTATAAAAAATAAAATACTTAGTGTGTTGTGAATACCCCTATTTAGTAATCAATTGTTTTGTCGAATAATTAGGATGATCTTATTAATTTAAATTTCTAATTGAATACAATGTTATACTACTAGGGTAGGCCTTGTAATATTGTCTCATCCATTTATAGTATTATCAAGCATATGGGTATTTTAAATGTTATTAGGATGTCATTGGATACACAAGCTTAATAACGTACCATATTCAATGCATAAATTTGTAAAGTATATATAATGCAACTGATTGATGAAACATCTATGTATTTAATATGAGTAAGTACCATATTGAGCCAAGATAATTTCCTCCTCCACCCTCACATGAACCACTATGAGTTGTTACACATATTCAATATGGAGTCAATTACTACATATATTTAGGATAATTATACATAGTTAGTTATATATGTAATCAGGTCCATTCTCTATGAAACATTTAAAGAGTATTTTACTTTTTTAGATGACTAGTATTATAGTTTCCATTACATGAGAGAGTCATTCTAGAGTTTTTACATACATTATTTATTTGGAATCTTAAGATAAAATTATTAATAGTTTAACTTGTTACACAACAAACACATGCACATGTTTATCCTACTCCACAACAAAGTTCATACGATATTATTCACCCTAGAGTTACTTATTTTACACATGATCCTATAAGTGATGATGATTGTGCTTACAATGTAGAACTAGATTAATTTTTAATTTTCATGTATATTCTCACCATATATTAATCACTTTTGAAAGGTGGTACTTCCAATTTTTAATATAGGACCTAAACATGACCATATTCTAGATTGGTTAATTGGTTAACATTTAATTCAAAAAAATATTTTAAAAATAAAATAAAACAAAAAATATTGAGAAAGTAAATAAATAAGGCCTAAGCATGACATGTTTACTAGTTTATCTTAATCACATGTGTTACTTATCACATGTTTGGTAGATTAAATATCCTCTTTCACATGCACATATATTTCATGGGATATATGAGTGAGATGCATGACATACATGGTGAAAATGATATATGGTTACACAGATACAAAACATTACTATACCTAAGGTCCATTACAATGCTAGGGAAATCATATTTCAAAGGTTACAATGATAAAGGTTATATATTTATATAAAATTTTTGTTTACCATGTTGAACTCATAATCTCTTTAGTGTTACATTTCATGGATATGTTACTTTACCATGTTATGACATTGACATACTTGAATGGTGCAGACAATATTACTTTTACTATGCTTTATTTGTGTTATTTCATTTTTTTCAAAATAGGATCATCATTACTTATTATTTTCATCCCATACCCTTGTGTAAGAGACATTTATTATGGATTTTTTAAGTTGTTGACCTTATTTTTAAAATTTTAATGTCTCTTATTTTTGGCCCTTGATTGTGTAAGTGTAACATATTGTTGTCCATTTTGTTTTCCATGATCTTATTTGTGTTATACTTTACTATCCCTTGGCCTTTATTATAAAATTAATTTATATTCTATGATTTTATTATGTGTTGTGGCCATGACATTATATGATTATGAGTTATTATCTACTAAAGTTATTGGGTTTCTAAGTTTACCATGGCATGATTGATATTACTCATTTTTTATCTTTTTTATGGTTCCTTTGTTAACTTCATGCACCTTTACTACATAGTCTTATTCATTTTTTATATCAATGATGGTTATTATTATGTGCCTAATTTATATATCTATATTGATATGAATCTTATATGCCTTACATTACATGTATTATAGATGCTTTGAATATACTTTCATACTATGAAGATGTATTCTCCACATTTTGAAAATATTACACATGATTACATATTTTACATATTATGATAGCATTAACTCTTTTATTTTGAGATGATTCTCTTGTAGGATGAATCAATCACCTTAAAAGGATGAATTTTAGTGGGCTTCTAATAGAGAGATAAGCTTCCATGAACATAAAATTAGGATTTTGGTACAATATATAGGATTCATATATTGGTTTACATTATCAGATTGATGTATATATGGAACATGTATTCAAAAATTCAAAAAAATATTGGGGTATATTCTATGCATATGCACAGACTTTATAGGAAGATAAATACAAGTTTATAGATATTAAAAAATTCATATATATTTTGGGGGAATATGTCATGTATATGTAAATAATTTACAAGAACAAAAGCTAAAAGCATTTTAGATATTTATATATTCATAAAAATTTGGGAGCATATGTCATGCATTTGCATTAACTTTATATAAACATGAGTTACATGTTTTCACTTTTTTTGAGAAAATATCATATAAATGTATAACATTATATATCATATTAACACAGTTCATACTATGGACCATGAATTTGTTCATGCATACACACTATTAAAATATTCAAAATTTCAAACATGTTTTATGATGCTTATAAGTAAACACCCATGAATAAATAATTTCATTTGCAATGGATTGATCCATGTATATTGAGGTAATATGGTTCAAGTTAAGTAACTCTAAATAGCCTTGGTATTACTCAAATCAAGATCATATTTGGCTCACACCTTAGGATCTTAGGCTGAAATATTATTTGTAAGATTATTTATACAGGCTAATATGGATAAGGATTATGCGATGCTCAATGAACAAGGTAGTACATTATTTTCAATGAGGGTTTGGTAAGTTATCATCACTACTCATTGCCTTATCTTAGGTCGAAATTGGGATTTTCCCCAAATCATCCAAGTGCTTCAATAATAAAAATAATTTATTTAATGCTTTACCAAAGGAAGTATCATCTCTAATGGAATGATACTTGGCAACATGGATCACCCAAATACATATGTATTCCTTTCCATGCTCTTTAATTTTAAAATTCAATTAAAATTATGATTTTAGATGTTATAGATGGAGATTTATTATTTCACATTAAATGTAGGTTGCATGGATAAAGGTACACATTTAGAGCCTTCTTCTAAAGAAAAATTATGTTGTAAACACTTAGGTACATATATTTTATTTTTACTCTACCATTTTACTTCATTTAAGTAATAGAATATGATATTAAATATTTATCAATGTTAGGTTTTGCCCACCTCCACCTTACATGAATTGTAGATAATATAATAGGGTTGAAATATTTTTCAATGCTAATTTTGACTTACTTCAACCTTGCGTTATGAACCCATGATATCTCTTCTCTTTACTTTATTAGTATAGTAGTTGTTATGGATGCATATGCCTTGTAAGTCATCTTGTGAGCATTTTGTTTTATCCCACATTCATGGGAAGTAGTATTTGCTTAGATTATAATTCATATATAAATAAGTGTTGAGGCCAATGAAGGCATCCATAAATTATTTGTATTAAGCTTACTCAAAGGAGGTTTCCCCCTTGAAGTGGTCTGTGATCAATATAATCCATTCAACAATTTTACTCATTTTATAATTTTGTTATTTTGAGCATTTTTATTGACTTATTGTAGGAGGATCCTCTCATCTGATATCAGAGAAATTTTCAGGGCCAATTTTTTTTAGAAATTTTAAACTCTATTCCACTGCATAATTTTTTTACAAATTTTTTCTCGAAAATTCATAACCCTATTCTACTACATAATCTTTGTCTACATCACAATAATATTTTTTGGATCAAGGTAAAATGTTATCACATAACTATGAGAAGTGCTTGGGTGAAATCCCTAAAACTCATTGTGAAGAGTACCACAAAAACCCCAGTACCACAAAAACCCCAAAGTAGTTGGCTCATTAAGAGGACCTATCAGTGAAATGAGTGAT
The DNA here is from genome assembly GCA_037957365.1 of Torreya grandis. NCBI lineage: Eukaryota > Viridiplantae > Streptophyta > Pinopsida > Cupressales > Taxaceae > Torreya > Torreya grandis. The sequence goes on along the minus strand of JARHVA010007495.1, from coordinate 367,129 downwards.
GGCCCCTTCTTGATTGAGTAGTTCTCATCTATGAGGAAAACCAAGAGCTATCACTGAGAGATAAACCCATGGCTAAATTTATTTTTGAGAGTGGTACTTGCTTAGATGACATTGGTGGCCAGAATGATATATTTAAACCCTTTAGGCAACCATTGAAACTTGGGACCCATTTCAAATAATTTCAAAATAATTCTAGTAAACTATCAAAAAATTACATCAACAAAGTATTTGTAGACTATCAAAGGACTTACAGCCAGATAATTGATAGAAACCAAAAATCAAGAAATCTCTATTATATCAATTTCAAAAAACTATCTATAATTTTTCAAGACTTATAGATAGAAAATAGAAATTAATTTTTTTTTTCTTTTTTTTCCATATATCTCCATCTATAAACCTATTGATCCTCAAATTTTATGTGGACACCTAAAATTTTATTCCCCTATTTACTTCCTTGAGGTCCCATATCCCAATTCCAATCCATATTCCCACAAATCTTAATTTACCCATTTTTGGGGTTTTGCCATAACTTTTGTTATTGCCAGTTTGCCTCAAAAAATTTCCAAAATGTTCATCTCCCCATTCTAATATTTTGTATCTCTTTGATAAATTTTATAGTTTTGTCATCTTCACTCCTAAAATTTCCCTCACCTTCATCAATCCTTCTCCCACTATGCAAAAAAATTAGTAAAAGTACCTTTACCCCTTCTAATTTCACCCAAATTCAAAAATTCCCTTACTAAACATGTATTAACTCTAGTTTTCCTATCTATTCCATTAAAAAAAACTGTTATTTGGGTCGTGGTATTAACCTAAACAGGAACAAAAAACATGGAGGATGAAATTACTACCCTTAAGACCTACATCAAATATCTTTATGAATAAATTCTTGACCTCAATCTTCAACAGACCACCATGAAAAATAGAAGACATCTAGAGTCTTCTTCAGACACTGTATTTTCTTCTTCCAATAATTATCATGGGCTAAAGCTACATTTTCCTTGATTTAATGGTGCTGATCCAACTAGATAGATCTATCAGGTAGAATAATATTTTAGTCTGCATAATGCTTTTGATGCCAACAAGGTTCCACTTACATCCTTTCACTTAGAACTTGAAGCCCTTCAATGGTATCATTGGTATACCAAGGCTCATGATGAACCCATATGGACTAATTTTTGCACCCTCATTTTGCAATGGTTTGGGCTTACTACTTTTGATGACTTTAATAGAACACTCACTAAAATTCACGAAATAGGAACAATGAGAGAATATCAAATAGAATTTGAAAAACTAGCCAATCACACTAAGGGATTGTCTAATGAATTATTTAGGAGTTGTTTTGTTAGTGGATTGAAGGATGCAATTTGATCTGTGGTTAAAATGTTCTAGCCTAACATGATGATGGAAGCCTTCGAGTTGGCTAAGTTAGTAGAGGACAAGATCATAGCTCAACAACAATTCAAATATTATTTTTCTCCATTCAAAAATACAGCTCCATAATGATCTCAAAAAATGATAGCCCCTAGAGCCACTCCTATAAAGTGTTTTACTAAAGTAGAGATGAAAGCCCATAGAGAAAAAAGACTATATTATAATTGTGATGATAAATTCACTCAGGGACATTGATGTGTCAATAAAAATATATATCTACTAGATTTGAACTCTCCCCCAGAAACTAAAGATGGAAAGATGTCTAAGACACAACAGATGATCTAGAAGAAGTTCAACTGATTGTGGAACCTGCTTCCTAGGAAGACCAACTAGAGATCTCTCTCCATGCCTTAATAATATTCACAACCCCATAAACCATGTAGGTCAGGGGTTACTTCAAGAAGCTCTCTCTCACAATACTCAATGATTCAGGTAGCACTCATAAATTCATTGACCTTTGGATCACCAAATAGGTTGATTGTTTTATCCATCCTTGCTCCAACTTTGAAGTTATGATTGCCAATGGGGGCACATTACCTTGCAAATGGAAGTGTCACAATGTGTGTATCTCTATTAGAGATTATAACTTCCACTCCAACATGTTTTCCTTACCCTTAGGTGGATGTGATGTTGTTTTGGGAGCCCAGTGGTTTTGCACACTTAGACCCATCTTATGGGATTTTACTAAACTTTAGATGCAATTTTTAGATAATGGGAAAAAACACAGATTGAAAGGCTTACAACTAGATCTCTCAGCATCATAAGTTCACATCACATAAAAATATTCTTAAGAAGAATTCACACATCATCATTGCTCAACTCCATTCCATTCAAATGTAACCATCAATAGTCTCCACTACTCTTTCTAACCTACAAACCATTTTGTAGTGGTATACATGTGTTTTTTTTGAACCAGTGAGATTGCCACCTTCATGGATAAAGGACCAATGTATTCATCTCCTTAATATAAGTGTTCTTCCCAATATCAAGCCTTATCACTACCCATTTTATCAAAAGACCAAGATCAAGATGCTCATTTGAGACATACTAAAATAAGGCATTATTCAACCTAGTACTAGCCCATATTCTTCCCTAGTTCTCCTTGTCTAAAAAAGATGGGTCATGGTGCCTCTAAATTAATTTTTGTGCACTTAATCAAATCACAATCAAGGATAAGTTAATTGATTCCTATTATTAATGAGATTCTTGATGAGCTTCATGGCACTCATTTTTTCCCCAATTTGGATCTTTATTCTAGATATCACTAGATTTAGCTTCATGAGCATGATATCTCTAAGACAAATTTTCACACACATGGTGCCCACTATGAGTTCCTAATCATGCCCTTTGACCTCACTAATGCTCCTTCAACATTTACTCATCTATAGTAAAACATGGTCTAATCATCTCCGACATCTAGAAATCACATTACAACTTCTCTCTGAGCATTATCTTTGTGCAAAATAGTCCAAATGTACTTTTGGCTAGGATTAAGTGGAGTATCTTGGGCATATTTTTTCATCCCAAGGGGTTTGGGTGGATCCTAAAAAATATCTTCCATGACAAACTGGATATATCCTCAAATACTCAAGAGACTTCATGTTTTTTGGGGTTGATTAGAAACTATCTCAAGTTTGTCAAGGATTAATGGAAGATTGTATCTCCTCTGACAACTATGTTGAAAAAATATGTTTTTACATAGACACAACTTGTTGAGTGTGTATTTGAGGAATTGAAACAAGCTATGTGTACTACACCTATTCTAGCTATGCCAAATTTTACCAAGACATTCACTATCGAGAGTGATGCTTGTGTTAATGGACTTGGTGTTGTTCTCCTCTAAGAAGGATGACCTATTACATTCACCATCAAAGCCATTTCTAGTAATAATCTAGTTATCTCTACTTATGAGAAGGAAATGAAGGCTATTTTACATGTAGTATAAAAGTGGCAGCCATACCTACTAGGAAATCATTTTTGTATAAAAAATGATCATTAGAGTCTAAAATATTTTTTGGAACAATGATTCTTTGCCCTATCAAAACAAAAATGGGTCAATAAACTCATGGGTTATGACTATGAGATAACTTACAAGAAGGGTAAGGACAATATTATGGTATATGCTATATTTCACACATTTGCAGATCAAGCTTCCCTTTTAGCTATTTCCATGCCTATTATAAGTTGGTTGGACACTGTATAATAAGGGTATGTCAATGACTCCTCATCTCAAATCATTCAACAGTTGGCCTCTAACCCCTTGGCTATACCATATTATTCTTGGGATGGTGCTTCTCTATGATACAAGGGTCATCTAGTGCTTCCCCAAAGCATAAATATTTAGTAGGATATATTCTATGAACTCCATGATTCTACATCCATAGGGCACTTAGGGTTTCTAAAAACCTATTAGAGGGCATGATGTAAATTCTTTTGGAAAGGAATGAAAAAGGTAATTCAATATATGGTGAATGAATGTGATACCTATTAACACAATAAAGGTGAAACAATACTCATCCCTAGGTTTCTCTAACCCTTTCCCATCCCTACTAGGATTTGGATAGATATTTATATGGATTTCATTGAGGGGCTCCCTAAATCTAGAGTAAAAAATGGTGATCTTAGTTGTGGTTGATCACCTCTCTAAATATAGTCATGTTTGTGCCCACAGCCATCCCTATACTGCATCTATAGTCATACAATTTTCATGGACCATATTTTCCATCTTCATGGCATTTATTCATATATTATCTTGGATTATGATGCAACCTTCACCAGCCATTTTTGGATAGAACTATTTTGATACATTGGTACCCAATAGAAGATGAATTTTGGGTATCATCCACAAATAGATGGCCAGACTAAAATTGTCAACAAATTCTTGGAAACTTTCCTTTGTTTCTTCACCTCAGAATAACAACATCAGTGGGAAAAGTGGCTCCCTCTCATTGAATGGTGGTATAATACCTCCTACACTTCAATGAAAATGACTCCATATGAAGCAGTCTATGGTCAAGCATCACTAGTGTTCCTTCTATACACCCCAAATAGTTCATCAATTTAAGAATTCAACATGATTCTCCAAACCTAAGATTAGATATTCAATACCCTATGTGAAACTATTTATATAGAACAAAATTGAATAAAACAGTAGGCAAATCAGTACCATTCTAAGTGCACTTTTCAAGTAGGTGATATGGTTTTTCTTCACCTAAAACCCTACAAGAAATCCTCCATAAAATTCAAAGGGTGTCATAAGCTAGATCCCAAGTTATATAGGCCCTATAAGGTTATTTATAATATTGGGTCAATTTCTTATAAGTTAGAACTTAAGTTCACCTAGTATTTCATCTCACTTATCTAAAGATAGTTCTTGTCACAAACATCAGAGTACAAACTATTTTAACAGAACTTGATAATGAAAGATCCATTCTTCTTGAGTTAGAGGTAATATTAGATAGATGCACATGCCAAATTTTCTCCCACTCCATCATTGAGGTTTTAATTTAGTGGCACAGAATGCAACTAGAAGATGTAACATAAGAACCACTATTTTAGATTCAACACCAATTCTCACATCTGAAGCTTTGAGGATTAAGATTTTTTTAAGAGGGAGGGGATGTTATGAACCCATGATATCTCTTCTCTCTACTTTGTTATTTTATTACTTTTTATGGATGCATATGTTTTATAAGTCATCACGTGAGCATTTTGTTTTATCCCACATTTATGGGAAGTAATATTTGCTTAGATTAGAATTCATATATACGTGTTGAGGCCAATGAAGGCATCCATGAATTATTTATATTAATCTTGATCAAAGGAGGTTTCCTCCTCAAAATGGTATGTAATCAATATAATACATTTAGTGCTTATACTCATTTTATAATTCTATTATTTTGAGCATTTTTATTAACTTGTTTCAGGAGGATCCTTTCACCTTACACGACTTGTGCATACACTTATGGCTCTTATTCACCCTTATCTCACATTCACATGTTTTTCATGGGCTCAATATTCCCATTTCACTATAAATCACCTAAAAAATTCATTAGCATGTGTTTAGCTTTCTTAAAATCATATTTAGACTATCTTCAGACCATCAAATCAATCTTCCTACTTTATGGATAGAATTAGAAGACTTAGAAGATTCTAGAATTCTTGAATCATTGAAGTCTGAGGGATTTATCCCATGCAATAAATAATCACTATTTAAAATCAAATCCTTTAAATGGGCCATCTCACACATTTAGAATGTTATTGGCATGATAAATTATTCAAATAATTTAATATAGATACAAATTATATCTAAGCTTATTACCCAAATTTATAAAGTAATAATCAATCATGATCCAACACTTTCACCTTCAAAATAACTACCATATATTTTTATTTCAACCATCAACTCTAAGGAGAAAATCCTAGCCAAGATGAAGCACCTCAAATTCAATCCAATGTTATCATTTCCAAAGTATAAAAATATATATCACATGTTTCATAGATTTAAAGGGTGTTATTGAACACATTAATGTCATGAGGAGAGCTATATGTGGATTAAATTAAATCTTTAGAGTATTAGATATGTAGGTATCACCCAACTATTCATCAGGTAGTGGTTGGGGTCAGTTCAACCCATATTATTTTCTTTTTTGTAAATGAAAACTATTGTAAAAATTAGACCTAGTGTATCAATATAAGGAGACAAGTGTCACGACCTCAATTTTGTGTGGTCTAATTTGTTTTATGGCAATGTTGGTTACATATTTGATTTATATGAGCATGATACATAGTTATTTTAGTTGATATTGAACTACTAATTGGATGTTATTAAAAATATATTTTGAGATATAACGATAATATAGTTTTTACTGGATATGTTTATGTTCTCATATAGATGATTAAATTCAATTCATTATAGAATTGTTTGATATAAATTCAAATTGAAATTACTACTAGATTAGGTTATTTACTTTACCTCATATTTACCTAGGTATTTTATTATTCCCATCCACTTATGTGTGGATATTTAATTTATCTTATTTTAGATATTTTGAGATACTACATATTTATCTCTTAGAGATTATGGGGATAATTTCTAGTTATTTCTATCCTTTAAAGATAGTTATCTCTTAGTCCTAGGTTTGATCTCTAACTTGATATCTTAGTTATGATTCATCTCTAGCTTGATATATTAGTTATGATTGATCACTTAGCTTGATCTCTTAGTTATAATTGATCTTCATTTACTATATATAGAAGGATCATTCATTGCATTTGATTGAGTTATACATAAAAGTTATGGATATGGAGTTTTAGATGGAAGCTTTAGAGATATAATATATGGTATTGTTGTTATTTTATTTTACATATGTATTTGTAAGTATATGTTGTTAAATTACATTCATAATATTATTTTTATGAATGTGATCTTCTATTAACACCATAGATATTTTTAGTTTAGAACAATCTAATTATCATTCCTTTAATGGTATCATAGTAGTCTTCAATAGTCATTACTTAGCTCTTTAGTTTCTCCTTGCTCAACATCTAGTATTTTATTTCATGATATTAAAAAATAGTTTTTGGGGGGAATTCTTAATTTTTGTGTTTTCTAATATATATAAATTTTGAATATTGAAGGAGTGAATAAAATCTCATCAATGCATCCATATTATTTGAGAAAGACATGATCACTTCCAATTTCATCTTAGTTGGATATCAGAGACAAGATCTACAAGTTTTTCACAAATCCATTTTTAGTTAAAAATGATTGTTCTTTTTCATATTGTGGGGAAATTGTATATAATCACTCATAAATGTTTCTATATTTTGTGCACCTCATTTTGTAATTTCCAAAAAAAATGTAATTATTAATTTCATTAAGAATTTTAAAAGTTATCATTATTTTACTGATAAGTATTATTATGAAAATAATACAAATTTTATTTATTTAATTGTGACAAAACTATAACTGAACACTCATAATCATGGGTTTTGTGCACCTTGTTTTCTAATTTTTAAAACATTTAAAATTTTAAATTGTGTTAAAATATGAAAAAGTTATTATAGTTCTACTGAGTAGTACTATTTAAAAACAAATTCTTGTGGGGAAATTTTTTTAATTATTTTTTATAAAACAATATCCTTGGATGATTTTTTGATTGTTTTTTATTTTAAAAATATTTTTTATTTAGGAGACATAAGGATATATTTTATTTATTGGCTACATACCTCTTTTTATGATCTCATTTGTCAAAGACCAGAGGGTGAGGCCCAATTTAGCTAGTGACCAAACCCCCTCACAAGCAAATAGACTTTTTCCTTCATTGATTTCTCCATCTTGATTGCAATTTATTATGGATGAATTTTTGGATGAGTTTGAAATTTATTTTCATGTTATTTTTAGGCTATCATTTTTTGATAAATGATCCTACTGTATGTATTTTTGCATACATGACATTTTTTTTTACCATTTGCCACACTCTTCTATGAGCCCAGACATGTTCTATATTAGTTTGTGTATTGGTACTTTGACACACTTGTATTTTGTGGCATGTATCCTCAAGTCCAATTTATTAGTGCCTTGGATTCTTCTATAGATATATTTTCACCTTCACTCAAGCCTAAAAAACTTCAGATTTTTAGACATGATCAACTTGGAAAAAAAATCAGATGTTACCTTACATTTTACTATTGTGTATTTTTTTACCAACTCTTATGCAGGCATCTTCATCCACAATTATTATTGATTTGGGATGGATTTTAGGCCACCTATATTTTTGGCCCACATTGCTCCCTTATTTTTGGAGCAATTATCATGATTTATGATGACTTATTTGATAGGTCAATAGTATCCTTATTTAGAGCTATTCTGGTGTATATAGCATCTTCCTTGATTTCATTTGGTGTTTTTTCATATGGGATATATTATATTTGAAATAAATTATAAAGTGTTATGGGGGGTTTGATTTTAAAACCTAATCTACCTTTATTTTTGTGTACCCTAGTTTGTGCACCCTTTACTATTTTAGTTGTTAGTCTATCTCATCACCACTAGAGCCATCTTCTTGAGAGATTTAATCTACATTTTCTTGAGTTCTGCTTTGTACATGAACATCTTATTTACTCACTTTGTTTATCTAAAACCATATAATTATTTTTATGTCTCAATAGCATTCTTGATGACTTTTTATGTAGTGACACCAGTACGGCATCCTCACCAGTATTTGTGTTCACTTCTCACCATTTTTAGTCCACTTCTTTAGATATGATCATTGCCATCTTCTCCTAATTTAGTATTTAGGGAGAGTGTTTAGATAGTGCTCCTCAAGTTCATTATTTTACTCAGTATTCTAGAGTGAAGTATTTGTGTTTATTGATCCTTGTATCTAGCACCATCTATACTTCAACTTGGAAGTTATAGCGATTCGATATCTATATATTTTGGCAAGATGGATTGGAGTCCATATGGACACTTCTCTTCATGCTGCATCATTTTTTTGTATGGATACCTCATCAAGTCTTGTTGCAAGAAGCCATTTTCCTCCATTTCTTTTTTTAGAAGGGATTTTTATTTTTCTTATGGGTTTTCTCCCTTTATCCACTTTATGAGAGATTGTTTCATGGATATATTGTACATGAGTACTTGATCAGGCATTATTGTTGAGACTCATATTGTAAATATGCCACTCTATTTTTTGGCCTCTAGCTTCACTTGAAAGGGGGTGTTAGATTAAGTTATTTACCTTAGCTCATGTTCACCTAGGTACTTTATTATTCCCACGCACTTATGTGTGAATATTTCATTTATCTTATTTTAGATATTATGAGATATTACATATTTATCTTTTAGATATTATGGGGATAATTTATAGCTATTTCTATTTTTTAGGGATAATTATCTACTAATCCTAGAATTGATCTCTAACTTAATATCTTAGTTATGATTGATCTCTATCTTTATCTCTTAGTTATGATTGATCACTTAACTTGATCCCTTAGTTAGAATTAATCTCCCTTGCCTATATATGCAAGGATCATTCATTATATTTGATAGAGTTCTACATGAAAGCTATGGAGATGGAGTTATAGATGGAAGCTTTAGAGATATAATATATGGAATTGTTTCTCTTTTATTTTGCATATATATCTGTAAGTATATGTTGTTAAATTACTTTTAGAATATTGTTCTTAAGAATGCGATGTTCTATTAACACCATAGATCTTTATGTCTTGAAACATTATGATTATTATTTATTTCATTTATTTGTCATGTTTGATATTGGTTTTCTATTATGATATTATTGATGTATAATTTTGATGATTGAGAGAATATTAAAAATAAAATGAGTTAGATTGAGCTAGATTGGAGAGGTTATAAAAAGGGTAATAATGAGTTATTCATCTTTTGAGCTAAGAAATTATGAGCTTTATCTTATTTGGTCCTTATTTGACTATTTTGTTTATTTATTCATTTGGTTGATGAACAAAGTTATCCTATATTTAGTCTTTCATTGTGATTTTATTTCTTAGTCTATCTTCATGATAGTACAATAAACAATTACATGTTGTTTTATTGCTTAGATGTGGATGAGACCAATCATAAACTTTGATTTTTTATACGGATTTGTTTGATATGGATTTGACTTGTTGATTAAACCATCTTGGTGACTTAAATTTATAGTGTTTGAAGGGGATCATGACTAGACCATGAGGTATTCACTAGTTTTGATTTTTTTAATCATGACATTTTTAAAACTTTGCGTTTTGACTCTATTGAGACTTAGGTCATGATTACCCAAATCCTAAAGTTAGCCCCATCAAGTAGCTTTGAAGTCATTTTTAAAAAAATATTTTGGAAGTATGGTGAGCTCATTCAATGAAACCCTATCTAGACTCTACCAATGTTTTTGGTGAAGGCCATTGAAGTCATAGTGGGGCTAGTTTGAGCAATTAAAATTTGGGTTTTCAATTGTATTTGGGTGAGAATGAGCATTTTGTTTTAGACCACATTCTTATTTATTCATATCAAGAATGCATGACCAAAATGGACTTTAATTCAAATCATTATAATTCTAGAGGGATCGATTAGGTGCAAAGAAAAGAGAAGTTTTATCTTTTCTAATAGTCCATGGTATTTTTTGCATTATTGGTATGTTCAACAAGTAAGTGGTTTGATTTTCTATGAGGATGAGTAAATATTAGTTTTTGGTGTTCTTTATGGAATATAGTATAAATATAAATATAATTAACCATTATAAATTCATGGTAAATTTTTTAGACTTCATAATGAACCCATAATGATATAGTCGACATATAGTCAAATATACTCTTGTATAAATGTTTTGGGTTTGTTTTTCATTTGGCTTGATGCATAGTTTTGGTACTTGGGTGTGTAATTTTATTTACTATTGTGTATTATTGTGGGATATGATTTAATGGACTATTGAACTGAGTTTGTTTAAGATGAAGGCTTAATAGCTTGGAGTAGTTTATAATCATTGTCTATAAATGAATAGGTTTTGATTATTTATTTTACCTTCTGCTATTTACCCTATTTTTGAAGAGTTGTTGTTTAGTATGGTTATGCTGAAATTATGGAGGTTGTTTTATTATTGATGGTCATTGCATGCAATTATAATCTAGTTGTAGATACTCATTTTGTGTTTTTTTAGGGATTTGATAACTCTATGCTTGATTCGAATAGTTTTGTAAGAGCATAGGGTATCATTAAATTTCAAATTAAGTTTGTATGTTGTAGAAATTTTATTTAATTTTTATGAGGGTTATCATGTAGGATACGATTTGGATTATTTCTCATTTTGTGTACATTATGGTGACTTTTTTTGGTTTCAGGACTCTTTTTGGTGTCAATATGATTTGGGATTGTTTGATGTCTACTTTTTTAGAATAATTATGGAGACTAAAAGTAGTTGTGAATATTTTTAGTAATATTTTATTATTAAAATACCTACATGGTATATACATGAATATTACATTTGAAGTCAATATATAAAATAGTCATTGTTTGATAAGTGGAAGTTAAATGGATCTATTCATAAGTTGTATAATAGTTCTAAAGGTAATCATAAGTACTTTTCCTTTATGCACTTATCTTTCAAGAAATTACTTTTCATTATTTTATGGTCTTGATTTTGAAGCTTAGAATCTATGTTATTGATCACCCTTAAATAACACCTTGTTTTTTAACTCCACATCTAACTTATGGATGGCATAGTTTAGGGCCACCAATGGGGGGCTCATTAGGTAGGATGGGTGGGTGTTTTCATGTTACTCTTCATAATATTATTCAAGTGTTTAGATTTTTCTTGTATATTATAAAATATGATTCATTATTATAGTCTTATTCTTTAAATGTAATGAATTTGCTATTCAAATTAGAAAATAATAAGTTATTATGTTGATAGGTATAATGTCACTAAAATATTATTTTATGTTGCTATTGTAAAATGTGGATACATTTTATCTATTTTCCTATAAGTACAAATTGATATGAAATTAATTTGTTAAGTGATGTGATCTTAGGATTATGAACATTGAATTTATTGTTGAATACTATTTCCATGTTGTAATTTGAAAGGAAGATATGTTTCCTTGAATTGGAGGTAATAATTAGTTTCTTTTGTCTTAAAGAAGAATATATTTATTATTCTAGAATTATTAAGAGTCTTAGTTAAACTAATTTCTAAAGTTGATTTTTGAGGAGTGTTATTCCTTTGTTGTATTCATCAATGGATAAGAAGTTAATCTAATTGATTGATAATGTATATTGATAATATTACTATATTTGTATTAACATAGAGACTTATAGTTATTTAAATGTAACATACATAATCTCTAAACATGTTACTATCATTTCATCGGTATTGTATTCATAACAAAATATAATGAATATACATACATACATACATACATACATGCGTACATTTTAATCTTGTTAGATTATTCTAAGTTGTAGACTGGTACAACCAAAGTGTGAATATTATATTTTACTTCAGTTTCAAATTTGTTTTGAGTTTATTGAAATTAATTTATAATTCTCTTTGGGGAGGCATGAGAGTTTAGGAATTTATAGACTCATTTTGGAATTTTGTTTTTGTATATAGATTGATATTTAAAAATCATGTTAAATATTAATATATAAATAATATGTTATCTATAATAATTTTTAATAATAGTTTTATTAATTATAATTTATGTTATTGATTGATTTCATTGTAAATGAGGACTTACAAGTCTTCAAAACAATTCTTAAAGATAATCTTGATATTGAGTTAGATGACTTACATTCTTGTTTTATTTTAATGTTTGATTATTATAATAAGTTAATGGATATTTAAAAGTCATAAATGACTAATAAGGAAATTGATAAGGTGTTCATAATTTTGAACTCTAGTAAATAAGAAGAGTTTTTATGACTTAGTCTTTCATTAAATAAAAAGACAAGCTCATTGAATAAGTTATAACAAGATGATTTATGTTTAATGTAATAAAGATGAAGTAATGAAGGTATTCATCAAATTTACTAAGATGTTACTATGCAAACTATATGAATGTTTTTTTAAACATCAATACCATGTTTAGGTTTTAAAGGAATGTTTGAATTATTGTTCATTTTTTATTTGATGATGTCCAACTAGACTCAACCAGGATCCTTTACATGTAAGGCATTACTATATAGTATTGTGGGATGGTCAAGTGAAGACACTTAAGTAAAATTGTTTAGATATAATTATTATTATTTTACAATTTGTAGGTGATTTTAATTGATGTATTAGCCATGTGTGTGGTAATGTTTCTCAATAAGAAGAATCAATAATGTACTTTCACTTAATTTAGATTATCTTGACAAATTTGTTAAATGTTAACAATATAAAATTCATAAGGGTAGTGATCCTAACTCAAGGCATGATGACATAAATAGGTAGCCCTAATTGATGGAAATAGACTTCACATAAAATGAATTTATGGACTTGTATCAACCAAATTAAATTGTATTAAGTTTTAAAATAAGCATGAAGCTTAATTATTGATGTTCACATAATTATGTAAATCATTGAATGAGTAAGTTTAGTATGATGATTATTCTATTGTGAATTGAATTCTTTCTGGTTTATCTTGATGTGAATCTTCTTGATGTTTTACCTATGCATTTGGGTTATAATTCAGATTCTCTATATGGTCAAAATAAAAATTAATTTATGTCAAGTACAAGCATTCAATTAAGACTAAAATTTGGTATGGGCCCTTTTAGAAAGGTCATAAAACAAGTAAATATATTTGAGTGTATGAGTGTAAATTTAGTACACTAATACACCCCAATCTATATATTGATTAGTTAAAGTAACTTCCTAATAGTATCTTTAGGAGTTTTTAACCTTAGTCAAATACTTGTGTTTGGTATAACATAATTTTGTAGTTGATCATGCTTCTATGATTTAGTTTCCTTTTGTTATGTTTTGAATGTTGTTTAGCAATTGGAAATTGATTTTTTTTTTAAATCAAGTTGTTTCAACAAGTTTATAGGTATTAAGAATATATTCAACCCTTAGAATCACATGTAGAGATATAAGATAATAATAAGTATCAATGTCTATGAAAATAAGTAGAGTATACAAAGATGAAATTGTTAGATTAAGTCACAAGCATTAGTTGATATTGGTCTCAAAGGTTGATGGTCATGACTAGGTGCACCCATAGATATAATTCATTTTATAAATGACTCATAGTCCTATTTTATACCTTTATACCACCTACATTTAGTCTCAAATTTGCATAGTATATTAAAATGTTGTGTATCTTATCCCTCTTAGTAATTCCCATAATTACCAAGTGGAAGTGTTTAATTTTTTTTTGCATTTTGTATTCATATATATGATTTATTATATATTATATAAAATGTATATTAACTCAATTTTTTTTCTTATTAGATCACACCAATAATAAATAAATAAATTAAATTAAATTAAAAAAAAACCTATTATTTTTTTAATAAAGCTAAACCCTAAGGTTTCCTTAGTGTTTCATCCTTAGTTATAGGTTTTCATATATTTATCTTAGGGTTTCAGTTCTAATTTTTTATTTTCCTACATAAAGGTCAAAAATATTTTTCTCTTTTGGCCTTATCATTCTACATACTTGTATGGTTTCATTCTACACCATCCAAAAAGGCTAGTTATCTTATCCCTCTAAGATAAAGTTCTATATTAATTAGTGCACATGTTGCATATAATTAGATTGATTTGGCTGATCTAAAATGGTTAAAGTAATTACAATGAATGTTCATTGTAATTAAATGAGCATGTACAAATGGTATATTATGATTAAATTCCTAGTTTAGAACATTCTAATTGAGATAATCATGAATATCAAGATAAAATCAATCCTAATGACCTTAATGGTGTACACATTTAGAAAGTTAAAATAATGTCTAATTTTTAAAATTAAATTAATGAAAATCCTCAAGAATCAAATAATGTTTTAAAATTAATCCTAGCATCTAAATTTACATGTAAAACTAAAGTTGCCAAATTTGAGGAATAAAAATGAGAGCCATTTACTATTATTAATCAACCTTTTGGTGGTACCATTTCCACTATAGTTTTTCACACTATTACTATTTTTACTATTCCTACATCTAGACCTTTAGTTGCATAGGTGACTTCCATCCAAGGTATGGGGAACATACATTATCTATTAAATTATTATGCCTATAACTACATAGCCAGGCTATGCATATTCTACAGTAGCTATACATATGACAATATCAGCCTTGCCTACAGTAATATCCCTCAAGATGACTATTACAACTCTATAGACTAAGCTGTTATAATGAGAGAAAAGTGCTTAGATAACTAGTCATCAAATATAGTTTTATGCTTTCCATTATAATATTTATCCCATTTGTCTTATCTATTACATGTAAATTTCATATCTCCTAAGCCTCTATTTTATAAAAATAAAAGTGATCTAGAGTAACACCTAAGATAATTTCAAATAATGTGTTTAGACTATGTGTCCAATGATAGATTATTAACCAATTTATTTCCATGTAGTCTTAAGAAAAAAAATTGCAATGGTTTTTTTAATCTCCCATTTCAATAATTTAAGCCATTTGGTCCTTTGGAAGATTAGTTTATAGCATACATTTCAATCAATATTAGTGAGACACTATCTTGCACTCAAATTTTAAATCTTAATCAAGGATCAAATGAACTAATTAGTGAATATGTGCTTTTATATAATACCATGTTTTATAATATGAAAAATCTAATGGCCAATAATTATTTACAATACATCTTCAATAAAATTAAGTTAGTAATCTCCATGAGATAATTTTATTCAATAAAGTCATGTTATGTTAAGGGTAGTATGAAAATATATGTAGCATGTTGGAATTACATGTGAGGGTTGAATATTATTTTTTATGATATAGATGACAATCAAAGGGATAGAATAAATATTCTTATAGCATTTTTTTATTGGTGTATGGCATATAACTTGGGGATAACTTTGTGTCTAGTAAATGATTTTTGTTGGAGAAGCTTACTATTGGTGAGATTCCTTAAATATGTTAAGGAGGATAGATTATCTAAGAAGATTATATTGGAAGAATAATTACTAAGAGGGTGGGGGGGTGAATCAGTCTTCAAAAAAATTTACAACTCTAATTTATCATTCATGAACTATCAAACCAATATAGTGGACTAGCAACACATCAAGAACCATTTATATAAGCATGAGACAAGAGCATAACACATAGAATACTTATTTGACTGGGAACCCCTTAAGGGGAAGAAAAACCAATTATATATATAAATGGGCTAAATTATTATAAGACAAAAACCAATCTTTATTAAATCACCAAATCCACATGGAGTACCCACCCCAACTAGTCAAGCACCCAATCAACTAGGCTTTAACAAGCACCAACCTACAAGGAAGCACCAACCCCCTAGATGACTCAACACCAACTCATCCACCTAAATATTTTGATCACCTTTAGAAAACATTTTTTCTTACACAATATATGATGATCACTATTTAATAAAAATTTCACTAGGCTGGCTTTTATGATTTGTCATGTGCTTAGATATCAAACCAAGTAGGTTTTAGACTTGGTGAAACTAGGCATGAGGATAGTAAAGTATGGTGCACAATATTTAATCATGCTATGGAACTAGCATCAATTTCACATGAGGTGCAAGCCTTGTGCACTCACTCGAAGCATAATAGTGAAGGGACTAGGCCTGTGTTAGGCTAGTTGCAACATGGTGCAACTTAGGGTTCAAAGGGACTTAGTCATCAGCTAGAGGGGTTTAGGTGGCCTTCGAGAACTAAATCCTTCAAGGAAGTTCCATATGTACAATCCTTATTAGCGGACCAAGCCCTATGTATAAGTCCCCAACTAGTTAGGTGGGGTCCTTAGTGGCACAAGTTAGGAGAAGGGCTAGAAAAGGATGGTTCAAGTACTTAGGCAAATCATAGGGATGGCTTAGGTTTAGTCACTTATCTTCAAAGTAGTTATCTAAGAATGGGTCTTATAACCTTGGCACATTCATGTTCCAATACATAGTGTGTATATAGGCTAGCCAAAGTTGTTAAATAGCACAAGGATGTCATTAGTGACTAGGGTGAACCTCCATATCCCAACATATTATGTAAGAACTAAAATAAAGCTTAAATTAAACTAACTAATAAGCATAACATCATGAAATTTATAAAAAAATGACTAACACTTCATTATTTCAATGGTATTCTTAATTAACTTATATTTCATCAACAAAGTTCAATACAAGTAATAGAGCATATTCTATTCCTAACTATATTCATGCCCAGTGGCTCACAAGTGAGCTTGGGCTATACATTAAAATCTCTAAACTACCTTATGTATAGTAAAAAATGCTACTAGTCCATTCTTTATTTCACCAAAACTTTATTAAAATTCATCATCTCTCCCTATCTTTGAATGTAGGCCTTCTTTTATAAGTGAAAGGGAATATTTTGCCAAGTTAGATGGGCATGTGCCAAGTACTAAGTTGTTACAAGTCCATTAGTTCCACTATGTTATCTAGTGTAGATGAGTACACAATATATATTGATATGTCACTAAGGGGTCGCTATCTCATTCTCCCCATTATATAACATCCATGCTTCTTGAGCTATCATGTCTAAGTCTTGGTAGGGACATATTTATGTAATTTTGTGCTATATAACTACCCACCAACTGGCATGAGATCCATGGGTACTTCTCTAATTGGTGCCAAAATGTATAAAAATAGGAATGACCACTTAAAAGGTCACCTTGCACCGAGATTGGTCTAGTTGGTGTAGTCCATGTACTTGCTCAAAAAGGGGTCCGAATATTACCCAATACAAAAAATTTAGTCCACCCCAAACTAATCTTTTAACACCTTAGATGCAGAAAATTTAGGTACACCCTGCCTTAAGTCTTATTTAAAATTTTCAAATCTTTGGATGGTGACCATAATATCTTCAATGGTGTCATCCAATTTAGTGGATGTAGCCTCCAAATCAAGCACATATTTTATTTCTAATTCCTTTCTAAAGGATTCTAGCCTTTCCTTCATGTACTTCACCCTACCATCAAATATCTTCCCCAGCTCACTGGCCTTTGTTTGGAAGGTGTAGAAGACTGCTTCCAATTCCTACTCCTAAGTATTCAAGTGAGAACTAAGGGAGTTGACCTTGGCCATCAATTACACATGCTCAGTCTTGGATACCATGGAGTGCTAAAATAAAGTGTCCTTGTCCTCCTTTTCCTTCTTGAAGCATGTGTCAATGATTGCTACTTGGTTGGCAAATATACAAAATATCATTTCTACTTCTTTAGTGCCCTCTTCAAGCCTAGAAAAGAGGTCTTTGACCAAATAAATATTTTTTCAAGTCCTTTCTTATGGCCTCATAAGGGCCCTCTTAGTCTTTAAGCACCAATCTCATCTTAGGGAGCATGTACTTCACAAACACACAAACTTGGTCAACTTCACTCTTCTTTGAGGTATCCACCTTGTCTAGGAGAGATGGATCCACCTCTCCTATGCACTCTACAAGTTGTAACTTGATTTTGGTTTCCTTGAGATCTTTCTCAACCTAATTCACTATTTTATTCCAACTGTAGGTATGAATATCATTGATGATGTTTTTACATGCTATGGTGGAGGTTATCTTGATCAAGGCATTGACCAAAAGTATTGGGTTCATGTCATGTAGATTGAGTATTTGGTAATCATTCCCTTCCTTTAGATTCTTGGCATTACGAATTGCCTATATCAAAACCTCAAATTTGGGTTCATCCATATATAAATTCTATGCCTAAGAGACTTGGTGGCACATCAAGGTCATAGCAATTTTTAGAGGCATGCACTCCATCAGGTAGAGGCTCTCATTCTCATTAAGCTTATATTTCACCCTTTCCATGTTTCATAGTATAACTCCTTATCCTCTCCTAGATCTTACTCCTCACTTGTTTTGGTTCTTGATATAGTACCTTTTTTTTATGGCCTTTTATTCTTCTTTTTCCTATTCTTCTTCTTGTCCTCCTTCTTCCTGGGTTATTTGTCAGACTTCACCCTTGCATCTATTATCTTTAGTAGTGGATCTATGGAACAAACTTGTGTTACACCATATTTTTCTTCCCCTCATGCTTCAAACTCCTTCTCTATTTGCCTCAAGGCACTAATATTGCCTTCCTTTTCCTCAGGTGCCCCTTTAGAGCAGGAGTATGCCTACTATGCAACTTCTTCTATTGTGTTGGTTGAATATTTTGTCGATCAGCGTACTAATAAACAAAATAGGTCTAATCAGCCAAAGTAGGAAGATTAGTCATCCAAATGTGTAGATTTACCACATTAGAAGGGGACTGATCTCTCCTCTCATCAAGGGGAGGTTCCCTATAGATAGGCTATATATATATATATATATATATAAACAAAAAATAATACTCAAGGGTAGAACAAACCATCCATCTCTCTTTCTTTAGAGATGATGTGTGTGGATCAAAGGAGAAACTTAAGGAAAATGATATAAAGCACTCCTCTTCTTTCAAAAGTACTATTCAGCAAGCCACAAGAATACTCCAGGTAGTAATAGCAAAATGTAACAAAGGGTGTAATAATCAGCAAATTGAGATGCAACACAAAGTCTATGTCTGAATTGCTCAAGAGTAAGATACGAAGGACAAGGAGGGCACAAAGTTGCCCCAAGGTCCTTTATATAGAAATGAAAAGAAAACACACTAAAGGCAATTATGGGGGCACAAAGTCTCTCCATAGTTGACTCTTCAAGACACCTTGATTTCTGTCACTAATTCTGCTTGTTGAATTAAAGGAATAGAAGATATATTAAGGAAAAAGACATAAGAATAGTTTCCTCAACAACAAAGATATTACAGCACAAATTCTAAAAAACCACTTGCTTTCTTATTCCAATAACAAAATATGATAAACAAAATGAGCTCAAAGTCTCAAAAGTGTCTTTCAATTTGGGAAGAGTTTCATTCTGATTGTCAAAAAAGAGATCCATTTACAATAGAAGAGAGTCCCTTATATAGCCTCTTTAAGAAGGACTCGAGAATAGTAACACATCATGTTGCGTTGGAATTTGTTAAGAAGATAGGCTAAAACTTAGGGGCATTTACCCATTTGATTTTATCAATGTAGAGAAATAAGTCACGCTATTGAAAGTTTACAACTTTCAATGTCCACCTGGCGATCTGATCCTACCGTCATCATTCTTCCTTTTTTGATTAATTAAATTGGGTCCTAGATTCAATTTTCTATTTTGTTCCTTCCCTGCTTTCTATTGGTCTTAGCCTTAAAGCCTATGAATGCATTCAGGTTTGTAGATTCAAAGAATCAATGGCTATTTTATGAGCTTTAAAATTGACGTTCATGTGCCTATCACTATGTTTTAATAGCTAGTTCATTGTGTTGAATTTGATGTCTTCAGGTGTGTCACCCCTTGGCCTTTCTTCAACTTTCTTGTTTGGCACTTTTATAGAAATAAAATACCCTTTTGGGCCTTAAAAAATGATCTTTGAATGGCCTTCAGGCTTCTTGTTTTACATCTTCCCGAAGGGAAGGTGACCCTTTAGCTTTGGGGAAGTGTCCTTCTATTCGGTAGCTAGGAGTCCACCACAAGGGCACCTACCCTTGGGGGTCCTTCGGTGGCCTTTCGTAGGTTTCCTACGGGCATTTTCCCTAGACAAATTCCTGCGGACAAAAAGTTTTCAAAAATTTCCCACAGACAAAAAGTCCACAGAAAATGTTCCTATCACTTTTGCCTTGGTTATTTCTTTGGGCTTTCTGCCTGCAGCTTCTTTGAATTCTTTCAAGATTTTTGTCTAAAGGAATTCCTTCGAACAAAAATCCCAAAAGAATTATGACTGTCTGCCTTAAACAAAAATTTTGAAAGAATTTACCTTTGTGGCTTTCTTAAAAAATGACCCTTCTAAAGGGTGTTTTTGTTGACCAAGTGCCCTCTGCAAGGGCACTTGTCCTTCGAGAGGCTCTTTGAACTTTTGCATTTGAACTGCTCCTTTGAACCAAGGTGATGAACCAACTATTGAACCGTTTGATTGAATCGCTTGGTTGAACCTAACATTGAACTGCTTGGTTGAGCCAAAATGGTTCAAGCCGATGAACCCTTTGATTGAACCAAGTCTTTAAACCAAGTGAATGAAGCAAAGCCTTGAACCAAGATCAAGAACCAACTATTGAACCACTTCATTGAACCAATCAATTGAACCAAGCTTTGAACTAAAATGGTTCAAGCTAATGGTTCAATTGAATGAACCAAGCCTTTGAACCATTTGTTTGAACTAACCGTTGAACCAAGTTTTGGTTCAATGGTTCAAACAAAGCCTTGAACCGATTGACGACCCATTTGATTAAACCAAAGGATGAACCAAAATGTTGAAACAAAGTGGATGAACTGATTAAACTGAAAGCATTGAACCGATTAAACCTTGAACTTGTTGAACATTTGAACCAAAGTAGTTCAATGGTTCAACGGTTCAATGGTTCAAGCCTCTTTTGCTTGAATGCTTGCCGATAGACATTTTTTATTAAACCAAGGCACTGAACCAATCCTAAAAATGACCAAGTGTTAGAAACTAATTCTTTTAGTTGAACCTGCCTATAGAAGCCTTTGAACCTGTAGAAATGAACCTACTTGCAGAGTTCATAGAAATCAAGTCTCTAGAAATCAACCTGTAAAGCCCATTGAACTTGGCCTACAGAGTCCATAGATTTTCTCTTCCTACTGAGTCTATAGATTTTCTCTTCCTACAGAATCCATAGATTTAAGCTTGCAGAGTCCATAGATTTAAGCCTGTAGAGTTTGTAGACTTAAGCCTGTAGAGTCCATAGATTTTTGAGAAGCTTTAAAAATGAGGAATTTGAATGCCCAGGACAAATTTTGAAAAGGGAAGAGATAATTTTGGTATGTAGGACCAAAATAGTTCAAATGTTGTCCCAAAAATGAGTGATATTTTTGGGGGACAACAGCTAGCTCCAGTTGGGGAACTTCTATCAATTGCAAAAAGAATTCAAAGGAGTAGAATCTAGAATCTCCAGTGTCTTCATGTGTACCATTGGGTTACAGAGTCATGCTACCCATAAATGAAAGGCTCCAAAAATGAAAACAAAATAGAATTAAAAACTATATAAATATAAATATGTACAGATGATATGATCTAATAATTCAAGAGTTGAAGTGTTTCAGATGTTGCTTCTTGGGAGGCAGTGAAAATAGTGCGCCATCTTGGTAAACCAGTAAGAAGTAATTTTGCCCCCAAAAGTAGTGATGAGCGAATGGATCTCTCCACCAGGAAACCAATTCTCTATGTCTTCCTATTGGCTTTTTCTTCTTCTTGTCCCATGGTAGGATGTGGTCTTCAAATTGGAAACCATAACTCCTTGCTCTCTTGGTGAAGGATTCCTTTGCCTGATTTTGATTTTCAGCAACATGGTCCATTACCGTAATTGATTGTTCTTCTAGTTTAGTCCAGCATATGATTGGATTGTCTACATCAAACTCTTGACAAATTATTAGCTCAGCATCTCCTTTGATGTGGAGGAGTTTGATCTCTTCATCTTGAGCAATCTTTAATCCAAGCAACAAAGATTCACATCCAGCTGTGTTGTTGGTGTTGCTGACTTGTGAATTGCATGAAGGAAGAATATCTCCTTGAGGAGATATCAACACAGTCCCAACTTCATCATTGGTGGAAGAATTACTGTCATCATCAGAAGCTGATTTCCTATCAAATTTCTCTTCATTAGAGATGGAAGATCTTTCCTTACTTGTATTGTGTCCTACCAATTATCCTGAAGTCTTGTTTAGATCAATTTCTAGATTGTCAGCTATAGGACTTTCATCTGTAGAAACATGAACATCTTATGTGGTAAAGAAATAATTACCCCTACGTGAAGACTCAAATGGAATTTGTGTTGTAGGGGCTGATGTTTGGGTGACCACATATTTTGCCTCCTTTTCAGGGAGCAATCTGTTAATCACACCTTGGACAGGGATCCTTGCCTCAGATAGATCCATGCTTAGTTCTCCTCCCACATCCTTACAAAAATTTCATCCAAGTAAAATGCCATAGGATGTTGGGACATCAACCACCAAGATAGTCATCTTGATTCTCTTGTCTAGAAAGGTTGCAAATGTAAATTGGGCATCTTTGATTTGCCCCAGTAATAGTACTTGCTTGTTCTCCATGAAGGAACATCTTCCAAATGTCTTGGTCAATGTGAGTCCCAGAGACTCAGCTACTTTATTAGGCATGACATTGTCAGATGCCCCAAAATCAATGATGCAATTATTTATTTAATAACCATTTATTAATAGGCAAACATAGAAAGGTTTTATTTTCCCAGAAGCAGTTGGAGGAGTAATAACAAGATTATTCTAAATGGGCATGTTCTTTGGAGAATTAGGAATTATCTTTTTATATTTTTTCCTTACAGGGATGGTTTGGTTCTTGATACATTGGACCAACTTATCCAATTGATCAGGATTGGACTGCAAGTATTCAAATTCAGACATTTGTATTTTGGTCTTTTTGACATGATCAATTATGTCAAATGGCTGAATTGAGCTAGGTACAGAGAAAGGTACTTCAACTTTTTGAGTTTTAAGATGGATGGGAGGTGGGATGGTTTGAAAATTTGAAGTATAAGGTGAAGGTGAAATTGATGTGCTTACATTTTGAGTGATCACCAGATCCTTTAACTGAAAAGGCAGAGTGGTTCCACGCTTAGCAATTGTAATTGATGGTTGAGGTTGCTCCTCTATTTTCCCTTTATTATCTTGCTGGACTGATTGGTTCTTGGACCTAGTAAACACTACATATGATCCATCAATAGCTTCTCCTTTGCTTTTTGGTTCATCCTGGTAGTTCAGGAAACCAATGTGGGAGTTGCCAGCTAATTCTTCTTGATCCTCCGTGAAGAGATCAGCATCATTTTCTTGCTCAAACTCAGGTTGGAAAGAGAGAGCATGTTTTGTTTCCAAATATCCAACTACTGAGTTGGTTGGAGGAGCTTCAAGGGTAAGTTTCCCTTATGGGGGAAGAAGGTGATTTTGTTGCCCTTGATTTCTGGCAACATTGCCCTAATATGATTGATTTGGGAATGTCCTTCTTGGCATGTCTCTGTATGAAGGAGCAAAAGACATTCCTTGTGCCATTTTCTTTTTCAAGGCTAACACTTCATTTGCTAGCTTTTGCACCATTGGATCAGTGGTGCCTATAGATGCATATTCAGAAGATGATGAAGGTCTATTTCTATTTGGATCTCTTCTTATTTTCCTTGCTAAGATGAGATCATCTTTTACCTCAGTGGCCAAAATTTGAGCTGCAGTAAGATCTATTTAACCAGCACGTCTCAAAATAAAATTGACTTCAAGGAACTGAGAATTAATGAAGAAGCATTTGAGATTCTCAGATGTAGGTCGAGCTATTATAGGAATTCTATTTCTTAATTTGTCAAATTTGGCTATGAAATCCCTCATAGGCTCATGAGGCTCTTTCTTCATCTATGTAAATTAAGCCAAAAGTGCATGTGCATCTTTTGTAGGTTTGAATCTAGCTTCAAACTTATCTTTGAGAGTATTCCAATCAGTTACTGATCAAGTCTGTAAATGATAAAACCAATCTACAACAGCACCTTGTAGTGTCTCCACAAAAAGCCTAACTGCTACATCTTCAAATTCTACTCTGATTACTCCACAAGCTATGCTAAAGGCTGCAATGTGTTCATCAAGATGAACTTTCCCATCACCATAGAATTTAGGTAAATTCTTCCTTAAACTACATGGAAGCTCATGTAGAGGTGGAGTAAGATTGAGAGGACCAAAAGCATTACCCCAAGGGCCTTGAACTGCCATTGTAGGATTATGAAAAGGAGGGATAACAACTCTCAGAGGAATAATTATAGGAAAAGTTTTATCAATGATAGAAGTAGATACTTCATCTGGAAATGGAGATCTGACTTTATTAGGAGGAAAACTCTTGGTTCATTGGAGACGAGATGGTGAAAGAAATAGATCAAAATCACTTTGTTGTACCAACTCAAACACAGGGTCAACGATACCTTTAGCCCTTTGGCTTCATGTATACCTTGAATCTGCCAGATTGTGAAACAAAAATGGAAAATAATTGACCTTGCTTTAGTTAAAGCTTGAGGCTTTAAACTGTGCATTCTTTCTTAGTTAGTGTGAAGGTGAATGGATAGATTATAAATAGATAATGGATATTATATCCCCAGCAGAGTCACCAAAAACTATTGGTTGAATATTTTGTCAATCAACGTACTGATAAACAAAATAGGTCTAATCATCCAAAGTAGGAAGATTAGTCATCCAAATGTGTAGATTTACCACATCAGAAGGAGACTGATCTCTCCTCTCATTAAGGGGAGGTTCCCTATATATATATATATATATATATAAACAAAAAATAATACTCAAGGGTAGAACAAACCATCCATCTCTCTTTTTTCAGAGATGATGTGTGTGGATCAAAGGAGAAACTAAAGGAAAATGACAAAAAGCACTCTTCTTTCAGAAGTATTATTCAACAAGCCAAAAGAACACTCCAGGTAGTAACAACAAAATGTAACAAAGGGTGTAATAATCAGCAAATCAAGATGCAGCACAAAGTCTACGCTTGAATTGCTCAAGAGTAAGATATGAAGGACAATGAGGGCACAAATTCACCCCAAGGTCCTTTATACAGAAATGAAAAGAAAACACACTAAAGGCAATTATGGGGGCACAAAGTCTCTCCACAGTTGATTCTTCAGGACACCTTCTTAACTATTATCACTAATTCTTCTTATTGAATTAAAGGAATAGAAGATATATTAAGGAAAAAGACATAAGAACAATTTCCTCAACAACAAAGATATTACAGCACAAGGTCTAAAAAACCACTTGCTTTCTTAATCCAATAACAAAATATGATAAACAAACTGAGCTCAAAGTTTCAGAAGTGTCTTTCAATTTGGGTAGAGTTTCATTCTGATTGTCAAAAAAGAGATCCATTTACAATAGAAGAGAGTCCCTTATATAGCCTCTTCAAGAAGGACTTGGGAACAGTAACACATCATGTTGCATTGTAATCTGTTAAGAAGATAGGCTAAAACTTAGGGGCATTTACCCATTTGATTTTATCAATGCAGAGAAATAAGTCATGCTATTGAAAGTTTACAACTTTCAATGTCCACCTGGTGATTTGATCCTACCGTCATTGTTCTTCCTTTTCTAATTAATTTATTCAAGTCCTAGATTTAATTTGATATTTTGTTCCTTCCTCACTTTCTACTAGTCTTGGCCTTAAATCCTGTGAATGCATTCAGGTCTATAGATTTAAAGAATCAATGGCTATTTTATGAGCTTTAAAATTGACGTTCATGTACCCATCACTATGTTTTCAACAACTAGTTTGTTGTGTTGAATTTGACATCTTCAGGCACGTCACCCCTTGGCCCTTCTTCAGCTTTCTTTTTTGGCACCTTTTTGGAAAGAAACTGCCCTTTCAGGCCTTAATAAATGATCTTTGAATGGCCTTCAAGCTTCTTGTTTTACATCTTCCCAAAGGGAAGGTGACCCTTCAGCTTCGAGGCAGTGTCCTTTTATTCAGTAGCCAGATGTCCCCCACAAGGGCACCTGCCCTTCGGGGTCCTTCGATGGCCTTTCGCAAGTTTCTTTTGGGCATTTTCCCCAAACAAATTCCCATGGACAAAAAGTTCATGAAAATTTCCCGCAGACAAAATGTCCATGAAAAATGTTCCTATCACTTTTTCCTTGGTTATTTCTTCAGGCTTTCTGCCCGTAGCTTCTCCAAATTCTTTCAGTATTTTTGTTTGAAGGAATTCCTTCAGACAAAAAGCACAAAAGAATTATGATTGTCTGCCTTAAAAAAAATTTTTGAAAGAATTCACCTTTGCGGCCTTCTTCAAAAATGAGCCTTTCAAAGGGTGTTTTTGTTGACCAAGTGCCCTCTACAAGGGAACTTGTCCTTTAGAAGGCTCTTTGAACTTTTGCATTTGAACTGCTCCTTTAAACCACTCCTTTGAACCAAGGCGATGAACCAAGTGTTGAATCATTTGATTGAATTGCTTGGTTGAACCTAATGTTGAACCACTTGGTTGAACCAAAATGGTTCAAGCCAATGAACCCTTTGATTGAACCAAGTCTTTGAACCAAGCAAATGAAGCAAAGCCTTAAACCAAGCCAATGAACCAATTGTTGAACCACTTCATTGAACCAATCGATTGAACCAAGCCTTGAACCAAAATGGTTCAAGCTGATGGTTCAATTGAATGAACCAAGCCTTTGAACCATTTGTTTAAACCAACCGTTGAACCAAGTTTTGGTTCAACGGTTCAAATAAAGCCTTGAACCGATTGACGAACTATTTGATTGAACCAAAGGATGAACCAAAACATTAAAACAAAGCAGATGAACCGATTGAACCAAAAGAGTTAAACTGATTGAACCTTGTACTCATTGAACCTTTGAACCAAAGTGGTTCAATGGTTTAATGGTTTAATGAGTTCAAGGTTTAATCAGTTCAAATATTTTAGTTCAATCAGTTCATCCACTTTGTTTCAATGTTTTGATTCATCCTTTGGTTAAATCAAATGGTTTGTCAATCAGTTCAAGGCTTTGTTTGAACCGTTGAACCAAAGTGGTTCAACGGTTCAATGGTTCAAGCCTCTTTTGCTGGAATGCTTGCTGATAGACATTTTTATTGAACCAAGGCACTGAACCAATCCTGAAAATGACCAAGTGTTAGAAACTTATTCTTTTGGTTGAACATGCCTACACAAGCCTTTGAACTTGTAGAAATGAACCTGCCTATAGAGTCCGTAGAAATCAAGTCTGTAGAAATCAACCTGTAAAGCCCATTGAACTTGGCCTACAGAGTCCATAGATTTTCTCTTCCTACTGAGTCCATAGATTTTCTCTTCCTACAGAGTCTGTATATTTAAGCCTATAGAGTCCATAGATTTAAGCCTACAGAGTCCATAGATTTATGGCTGTAGAGTCCGTAGATTTTTAAGAAGCTTGAAAAATGAGGAATTTGAATGCCCAGGGCAAATTTTGAAAAGGGAAGAGATAATTTTGGTCTATAGCACCAAAATAGTTTAAATTTTGTTCCAAAAATGAGTGATATTTTTGGGGGACAACATATCGTACTGATCAGGGTGCTCAGTGCCTTCTCTAGTGTCTTCTCTCTACTTGGTCCTGTACTTAGGGTAACCTTATTCTCTTCCCTTTCTTTTAACATCTTGGCCCATTCTACTTAGGTTGCCTCTTCCTCTCTTTCCTTTTCCATGGTCTTCTCTTCGTAAGCCTTTCTCTCTACCTCTTCCTCATTTCCCCTTTCTTTCTTGGCCATCCTATGCATAGCTTACAATACACATTTATTTTCTCATTCTCTTATCTCCTTAGCCTCTAGTTGATTGATTTCATCATAGGGCATGCCCGTGGCTTTCATTTCTTCATGCCTTCTATGTAATTTTAGTGCCACATCAATATGGCCTTGGTCGAGGCCCATGGCCTTCCATTAGCACTATGGCTCTTCTTATTTTGACATTCCTAAATGGGTTTCCTCATCAATATCCTTTCCATTTTCTCCTTTCACACCTCTTTTTTCCAATTGTGCCTTGTGCTCTTCCTCCATCATTGTTCTTTAGCCTCCACCATTTGAATCACTTCCTTCGACACCCTTTAGCCATTTCTTCTTTATGCTCTCATAGCTCTTGCACCCTTTGTGTGTTGACCTCACTAGAGTTGAGTCTTCTCAATATTAACTTGGGATTCTCTTTCTCAGTCTTAGGTCATGGAGAAGGGGTCCCTTTGCTTGACAAGGACTCAACATCCTCGAGCACAATGTAGTTACCTCACCCCCACTCTTCTTCTTCCTCTAATTCCTCTTCTTCTTGCTCCTCTTCCTCCAACTCCTCTCTTATGTTAGAGAGATATATCTTGGGCACCAAAATCTAGTCCTTTCCCTTCTTCTTGGCATTAGGTTATCTATTTGGTATAAATTTTATGCACTTATTGGAGGAGGCTAAAGAAGATGCCTCTTTTTTTAGGTAATTTTGAGCTTTAGGCACTCTTGTATTTACTCTATAGTTTCCCCTCTCTTATTTTACATAAAAATTTTATTCTTAGTGGGAACAAGGGTTCCTTCCTCCCCAATGTGGATTGGAGGGTCTTCTTTCTACTCAGTTCTTGACCTAGCACTGAAATCCTTCTTTCTTGGCTTCATCACATAGTAAATTCTATGGATGAAGCCAAAGATGGTCACCTATTGAATTAGATTGATGTCTATTCAATCTAAGGTATCTTCCTCATCTTCTATCACTCTCCCATCCACATGGGGAAACATGTGCCTCATGTTCCTCCTTTTTGTGTCTAGTTCTTTAGCTATAATTTCCATCCATTGCATGTTTGGGATCTTATGCAGTGCATCCTTAAAAAAATTTGCCAAGAAGGTGAAGGTGAGCTTCAGCCATCTCTACCTATTTCCATCTTATAGTGATAGGTACATAATGTATTAGTGCTACATCATGGAAAAAATTATCATCTTAAATAAACTTTTAGGGAGCCCTTAGGGAATATACCACTCTTGTCTAAAGGATTTGATGTAATGCTCACACTAATGCATTATACAAGCCTTGTATTTTGGATTGAAGGTGGTGGGGAAAGTGAAATCCTTGTATTTATATGTGGGGGACTCATGGTATTATAAAAACACCCATAGACTATCCTTACACCCATTTAAGATCCTGATCTCCTCCATCATAAACAAGATGAGGATAGATCCCCATCTAAAATTTCCCTTTGGACTATGGCATTATGATGCATTATTGATTAGTTTCTCCATGATGAAATTGGTGATATTAAATTGGATTCCCTATGCCATGTGGTATGTGATGTATATGTATGCCTTAGATACATTCATCCATCATCTACTAGGACATTCTTTAGAACTAATGAAATATACTATCACACTTGTGCTCAAGTCCTCACACTTGGTAATCAGGAATGTATATCCCCATTAAATTAATTGATGAGATTATTAATGTACTTTACCTCCTTGACATCATCCATCATCTAACAGATGTCCTACCTAGCATCAAGTAGCTTGGTTATCCTCTTGATTAGCTAATGTGATATCTTCATGCATCATCCAACGAAGTAGAAGTGGTCCTCGTGGATGCATGAGAGCAAGAAATGGATGAGTTCCTCTGGTCTTCTAAAGTAGGGTAACTCATATAGCTAAGTTATGTTGAAATCCTTTAATTTTTCTTGAATTAAGATATCAAAGAGGGTATCACCTTCTAGCATCTTACACCCCATATCCACTATCCAGTCATGTGCTAAGTCCTAGAAATGACTTGATGTTCGATGGTTATACTATTTTAATTAGTAATTATGAATGAAAGAGTGCCAACTTTCCCCTACCTAAACCTCCATGGGATACTACATATATTGATAAGATAACTTGGTTATCACCTTGGTACAAATATCCATGATGTCAACTACCTCAACCAACTATACCTTAGTCTTCGTGATCATCACCTCTTCTACAATTCTAACCTTGTTGGGTTATTTTTGTGCCTCAATAGAGCTTGTGACCTTTCACTTATTTACCATTCTAAATTATCTTGTGTTAAACTTGGGTTGATGTGGATTGTTAAAACCTCTAATGGTGGCTGATGCTTCTATATTTATAAGGTTTCTATCTTTTTGTTTAGCTCTAAGCTTCACTAGCTGTTAATGGCAACCTTGGTGATAGATTCCTAGTTTTACTTAGTTTTTTGTATGAATCTTACTTTTCAATCCTTCACTCTAATTTTGTCTATGAACACACTCTCTCTTTTTATGATTTTATTCATTCTCAATTGACTAGATTTTCTTAATTGCTCACTATGATAGGGTTCTTTCTTACTTTAGCTCTCTGATTTCTTTCTTTGTTCACTCTAAGTCTTTAAGTTAGGTTAAAATTGGTAACCTAAGCCAGTCTACTATTTACCATTTTGTACCCTTAATTTTATCAACCATAATCATTAATGCAATATTAATGGTTTAGGTACCTTGATCTTCTTGGAAAACATGAAAATATATGAAATCTTCAAAAATCTCCTATCTTGTACACATTAAGTGTGTATCTTTGTTTTGCCATTGTTGATTCATTAAATGGTCCTAATGTCTTTTTTAGTGAAGTGACATGTGGTTTAAATGGTCGCTTCCTACTTTTTCCTAGGTAGACATCAGTTGTCTTGGATGACTTCCTTCTGCATGTATATCCTTGGCAAGACCTTTGCCTTTCTTGTCGTAACTTGGGTGCAGCAACTTACATGCATGTGATTCAACCTCCTCTATTCTTATTATCTTCTAGTTGCACTCCTATTTAAAGCATGTTTTTCTTCCTTAGATGATTTCTTTCATGTCATCTTGCGTTCTCCTATCCTACCCCACACAAATCCATTGCATTAGCCTTTCAATTCTTTGTTTCTCTTTTGATGTTCCTATGTAATCTTAGAATTTGCATCTTCACTATCTAATTTATGTTTAACCATGTTAGGCATCTTCACTTCTTGATTTTGGGGTTATCTAGTGTTAGATCAATTGATGAAACTTCTTGAAACTTTGATGTAAACGTATTACTAGAGTGGTTCATTCTTGGGCCTTTTAGGGTCCTAGACTTTCCATCTAATGCATATGAATCTATAACTACTTTTACTTATGCATGGTAAGCCTCATGTACCCACTACTTAGATGTCTATCCTTGTGCACTTATGGGTGCAAGTTCTCAAATCATCTAATTAGAATTATACATGAAGTGTTGATATAAAAAGTTCTTGCAGCCACCAAGCACTATTCACTGCCTCTATACACTGTACAAGGGGAAAAAAAAAGAAAAGAGTGGTTTAGCTTCTGCCAAACTTTATTTTAGTCAACTCAACTCAAACTAACTATTGACCACAAAGTTGGTGTATTCATCACACATGCACCAGCCTACTACATATATGGCTTTATTTGGTTGCCATTGAAATACCTAGGGAGCATTTTACCAGATAATTTGCACAACTTACATGCCTATTTCCAATATGTGATGGATGATATATGGACCCATCCATCAAATTTATAACTTACCTAGGTTCTTGAAGTATTTAGAATCATAGAACAAAACTAATACTCTTTTAGTTAGCTCTTTTTGATTGATGTGTTTATCATGCCACTAATTTTGGTACATTTTCTCAACCTACTAATTCCATTTGGCTTGGGTACACTTCTCATCCAAGCACTCCAAGTCTTCCAACCTTGCGCAAAAATATTTTTGGTCATCTAAGTGGCCAATTCATGTAATGTGCAAGGATGGCATCATGAATTCCATGGAGAGAACTACTTCAATGCCAAACACTAGTTGAAATGATGTAGCCTTGTTCAGGCACTTGTAGGTTGTGTGGTATGCCCAAAGTAACACTAAAACACAATCATCCCAGTCCTTGTGACCAACATCACATATCCTTGTTAGGCACATTCCTAATATTTTTTCAAAGGATTAAATCACACCATTGGCCTAGGGATGATATGGGGTTGTCTTATGGTACACCACCATATCTTTGGTTAGAAGGATGTGCATCATTTCATTGATGAAGTGAGTACCCTTATTGTTAGTCGAACTCAATGGGCACCCATACCTATTGTTAATGTTCTCCCATATGAATCATGTAGCTATCATGGATGTGTAGTCTTTTTTCAAAATGGATTCGATCCACTTGGTGAAATATTTAGTGGTTACTAAGATATATCTTGTACTTATGTGTCATGTTGTGGGATTAATTAGCCCAATAAATTCAATGGCCCATTTTTTAAATGGTGCCTGGGAAAGAATGGGGATGAGAGGAATCTCATCCTAATGGTTGGGATTTCTAGTGTGTTAGAATACATCACATGCCTTAGAATATTCTTTTATATCTTGAAATAAGTTGGACCACCATAAGTCTAACAACAATATCTTACATATCATTACATCGCTAGAATAATGGACTCCTTTTATTCCTTCATATGCTTCCTATAAGATGGAGTTCTATTCATGTTCCAAAACACATTGGAATAGGACTTCATCCCTACTCAATTTATATAGCTCCCCCTTAATGAGATACAAGAGGGTGGTGTAGACTGTAAGTTGTCTCTCTTCTTTAGTGTACAAGGTCTAGGGTAAAAACCCAAACATGAGGAAAGTGACAATCTCTGCTAGATCTTCAGGTACATGTTGTACTTTATATATCTAAACACAACATGTTATCCTCAACTAGTGCCATTGAATCACTAAAATTAATGCAAGATAAAGGGTTTATTCCCAAGTTTTACTTCCCAAGTTTAACTACAATGGATAGCTAGAATTTTTGGAAGAGAACAATCCTATAGATGTACCCATGTAAAATAGGCTTGTTCACAAGGTACTTGAGCACCTCATGATCTGTGAAGAAGATGAATGGTGTATTTAGTAGGTATTGCCTAAATTTTTGTAAGGCATAGACCATTACTAGCACTTCATTCTTGATGGTGGTATAATTATACTCTGCTTGTGTCAATTTTCTACTTGTGAAGGATATGGGGTGGTCCATCTTGCCCTTGCTTGGTTGCACCAATGTAGTGCCATTGGTAGAGCCTAAAGCATCAACATAGATGTGTAAAGGATTCATCTAGTCAATAAATTATAAAATTGGTGCACTAGATAACTTTAACTTCAGTGTCTCAAAGGCCTCCTCTTGTGCCTCACCCTAGTAGAATGGGTCACCCTTGCACAACAGCTCCTATAGAAGTGTTGTGATCTTTGTATAGCTCTGAATGAATGTCCTATAGTAACCATAATGGCCTAGAAATTTGTGAACACATTTGTACATTAAGGGAGTTTGGAACTAAATTATTATGGTAATATTCACTAGATAAATAAGAAAATAATCTTTACAAATGGTGTGCTCAAGAAATGTCCTAAAATGAGTTATGAAGATGAACTTATTCAGATTTAAGGAGATTTGAAGCTACATGTACCTCTCAAAAATGAGGTGTAAATAGTCATGGTGATATTTTATAAGACCATACATAGTCTAGTCATTGAGATATACTTGGAAGAACCTATGGATAAATTCCTTGAAGGAAGTGATCACTACCCTAGATAATATGGTTGGTGTATTATTGAGTCCAAAGGGCATCATGTTATAGAGAAAAAAACCCCATTTAGTTGCAAAGGTTATTTTGGACTTATCCTCCTCCTTGATTTGTACCTAATGGTAGCTTGAAAACCCGTCAATGAAAGTACAAATTTTTCAACCTACAACTCCATTTAGGACCTCATTGGTGAATGGAGTCAGGAGTGGATCATTGATGCAAGTCGTGTTCAAAATCCTATAGTCAAGGAAAATGTATAAGCAACCATATTTCTTGATGTTGATGACTATTGGGCTCACCCATTCATATTCCTATACTAGTTAGATGACATTGGCCACCAATATTCCATCAATCTCCATTTTTACCTTGGCACACATATTAGGATTCATCTGATATGGGCACTTCTTAACTAGTCTCATACCATCTACTATCTTAATGCTCATTTTCTAAAGTGAAGGGTGGGTGCCCTTTGTGTCCTTATAGTTGCATAAGAACAAGTCCTAAAATTATTTCAAGAGGTCTAAAATTTGTGCTAGCTTAGATTCAGTCTAGTAAGTGCCTATAGTGGTAATCTTTCACTTGCCTTTTATGCTAATGTCCACTTTAGTGGTCTTGATTGACACACAATAGGGTTCATTTCTTTCTTGATGAGATTACTCAACTTGCCTTATCCCCTCTGTTTCCTCAATTTGAAGATGCATTGGATCTTTGTTATTTGGGGTATTATCATCCACAAGGTGCACAAGCTTTTGTCTACTTGTTAGAGCCCTCCAATTATGCTCTTTCCATGTCTCATCATCCCCTTTGTTGGAGTCACTATTGAGCATTGTCTCTTTAAATAAAGTTAGAAGTGTAAGCCATTTTTACATAAACACCTCCTTTAGGTGATATTCTAAGATAGAAATGTCCTAAAACACTGCCCTGTAGATGACTTATGATGGCTCTAGTAGCTCTAGGTTATATAAAGAAAAGGATAAGGTGTGCATGAACCTATCCTTAAGCATCTCCTAGTTTCTTATCTCATGATGTGTCTCATTTATAATATACCACACTTGTGCCCATGTTTTCAAGGTCATGTAAAAGGTAAGAACCCATAGACTCCTTAGTACATTCTCACTATAGATGGTCTAGGTTTATTCATATAGATACATATATGTGATTGGGTGAGAATCACTAGCATAATCAGCCATGTATAGATCCTCATTACTCTTATTGAACCTAGTGTAAATCATTGCCTTCACATCCTACTAATTTGGAGATCTAGGTCTTTGCACTACCCACTATTGAGTAGCAGTGTTCTTTAAGGTATACACTAGTGTACCCATTTGATCTATCTCCTTTAGGATGTAGGTTTTAATTTCCTGAGCATACTTCTTTATGGTTTGGCTCCCTTCATACTTTAGAAGTGTTGCAAGATTCAATTTACTAAGCCAAAGTACCCTTTTCTCCATCTTTCATGTGTAGGGGACCCATTTCTTCTTGAGGTACTCAATCTTAACCAACCATATCCTTGTTGGTCTCGGCCTAGATGTACACACTAGGTAGCACCTTCAGCTAGTGACCTCATAGGCCTCTTTGACCCATCACTCATAAGCTACATCAATTTTATCTAAGGTTTATTATCCATACTCCCATTTAGGCATGCCTTGGTCATTAGGGTTAAGTCTCTTAGCACCCTGCACCATGATATTATAGATGTGGTTGATTTCATCCTTGAGATCAACGTTTTTTACATATGGGGTCCCTTGGTCACTTGAGATAGGAATCACCAATCTTTATTTATTGTTCTCAAAAGTCATATAAAACTTATTAAATTACATATCTACATTGTTATCATATCAAAATGGCCTTCCCAAGAGCATGGGATAGTTATTCTATTCTACCAGCTTGATGACCTTAAAGTCAGCATGGAACTCGATGCCCATGATATCTATAATGGTGCCATTAAATATATTGATAAGTTGTACTTGGGTTTTGTTAGCCATGAATAACATGTGAGGTGAAGGCCTCAAGGGTGGCTACCCCATCTTTTCCCAATAATTTTGAGTCAAGATATTAACCTCAATGCCCATATCAAATATTAATTCACAAATCAACCACCCATTATTGGTGGCATCTATTAATAACTCATAGTCATACTCAACATTTTGAGTATGCCTTAATTTATGTGCCCAATCCATATGCGATACCTCAACCTAAATTATTCGAGGTGTAGCCTCTACCTATGGTTTCTTCCTTACATGATTTATCAACAAATGTTTTAGTAGGGGAAACATCCCTTCAATTTGTAGGAGGCATAGGATCTTGCCCAATTCTTGCACTTTAGCCTCCTAGTGATCTTACTTCCTACATGAAGCCATGGTCTATGCCTCTAAATCTCTGGCCAACTGAAGTTCACCTTAAAAGTTCTATATCATGCTTATGGCTTACTAAAAGACATCATATTACCATGTAGGATTAGGATATGGTATAACCTAAGGATCTAACCATGTTACACACTCAGTGTGGCTTGATTCACCATACTCCAAGTGTAAGTCTTAATTTAGCATAGTAGGTGGTTTAGTGGTAAATGCACTCATTTTTGTGGCCTATACTTTATGTGGCTCTTTTTTATCCTATTGTGTCTTGGGATCCCAACTTTACTCTTTAGACTCATGCCTCACCATTACTACACCTTTGTCTATGACAGGCCAATCATGAGTCAACTTTTTGTACAAATTGGGGTATTCCTTGACTGCATGTGGTCCTCTATAATACCCACATGTTGGGTGTGTGGGGAAGTCATACTAATAATGTTTAATAGACCCACACCTATAGCATGATCATGGTGGGAATATTCCTCTACCACATCCCCCTCCTCATCTATGTATGCCTCATTAGTTAGCATAACCATATTGTCTTGGCCATAACCTTCATTGCCTTGACCCACTTCACCACCATCAGATGTGGTTTCCTTATTTGTACCTCTTTCTATGTTCTATCACATCTAATTGATGACTCTATAGTCCACTATTGAGTGTGTATAGGCATCATAGATTTTATAGTAGATAGTGGTGTTTACATGGCTAGTGCACTATAACAAAAGACAATTTTGACAGTCATGTAACCCATGACAAACCTCACAATTGAAAATTAGAATGTGGACATTTATTTATAGGTAGTTATTCTTTTTATGAACCTTCATCTCATAATAATTACACCATAATCCATTATGAGTGTCATGCATTGAACTAGTGGTCAGATTTTATAGCTAGCAGGCCATTGACACAAACTATACCTCCATGAATGGGTTGATCCAAGTATTGGTGTTACCTACCACCTCAGTCCAAAGCATTGATTTAAGCACTTTTTGGGGTTGGTGAAGGTCTTCATGGATAGCTCTCTTTTTAATGGTACCAATAGGCCTCTAATAAACCATTATACATGCTAGAAGGGGTGGATGTCATATGGAAGCTTAGAGAGAAGAGTTTTAAATCATGCATCATATAGGCACACGCTCTCAGATAATCCTTGGATGATTTTTTTGAGCATTTTAATGCTATATTTCTCATATTCAAGGATATCAAACTCTTTCAAGAAGGCTTCCTTTATCACATTATAGTCAACCATAGCTAGGTTTGGATTAAACTTTTGATACAAAGTATGGGCATGATCAAGTAGGGTGGTCACAAATTGGGTTTTCTTACACCTAGGCTAAGTGATGCCCTGAGTATGCCATTATAACTAAAACTTTAGAATATGCTCTACAACATTCTCTAAAATGTGATACTTAGGGAAGTGCATCACTATCTCATAGTAGACTTACTAAGGGGGTGGTGATAGGTTTTGAGGCACCTATACCCCTTATACTTGTGTTAGAGGTATCCCTCCATCATATCTAATTATAGGTAAGGGTGTTGATCCTAACATTATCAACTGTACTATCAAATTTATCAGCATAGAATAGCTTCTTTGTGGCATCATGCCACTTCTTATAAGTTATTTCCTAGTCAATGAAGGGACATCCTTTGCATGGGAATGCTTGTGCATGTGTTTAAGGATCCTAAGTTGGTGCTTGTTATATTCATCATATCATTGCTTAATTCATCATATGGAATTACTTGCTCAATTATAAATTCTTGATCCAAATTTTGAATCTTATCAAAGTTGACATCGATAATAAGTTTAGTTTCCTTTCTTCTATCTTCTAATGGTAAATCTAGTATATGAACTTACACTTTTGGTTCAAAGGGGGTAGGTGCTTCTAGTATGTTCTCTAGTGCCACATCTTATAATAACCCACTACATATTGAACCTAACTATTGAGTCTAGTCTCTCTCTCTCTCTCTCTCTCTCTCTCTCTCTCTCTCTCTCTCTCTCTCTCTCTCTCTCTCTCTCTCTCTCTCTCTCTCTCTCGACACTACTATAATTCAAGGGATCCTTCCCCATACCCTTCTCACTCAATACAGGTCCTCTTGACAATTCCAAGTTCTAAATCCTCCATCAGTCTATGCTTTTGCTTACTATATTTTAGCCTCCAGAGCTCTCAAGTTTTAAGTTTTTGTTCTTCTTTCATTGTACCTTACCTACACTTCCCCTTCTCACCTTTTACGCTTACTCATATGTGTAAGGACCTTGTCCTTACATCCTTACAATTTCTATACTATAATCCATCAAAATATTTTTTAGTTTAGTGTTGAGCCTTCTTATGAATACACCCCTTGGTTCACAAATAAACTCATACTCTACTTCTTTTAGGCATGAGAAGGTCGATATTATGAAATTCAACATGTAGTTTTTCAATGCACCACTCCACCACTTTTTTAAATCATGTGTCCAAACTTCATCTAAGTTCTCCAGCCTCTCTACATGCTTTGTGGTCCACTTGACGTACTAACCATATCTATGCCTTATAGTAGTAGTATAGGTGACCAGCCACTATTACACATGCTCAGGTAACTCATAAAAGAACACTTCATATAGTGCATCATACAAGTTGGCTTGTACCCATTTTATTGGATTCTACCCTTTACATGTAGGATGGTTATATATGAAACTATATTTCACTTGTTATATTAAACAATCAATGTTATTGAGAGATAGTTAGATCATTTCTCTATTTCACCATTTAAATAATGAAACTCAACACATGTCCTAATAACAAAATAAAAATGTTGTAAAAGATTTCACTAGGTTGGCTTCTGCGCTTGGTCATGCACTTAGATATCAATCCAAGTCAGTTCTAGACTTGGTAGAGCTAGGTGTAAGGATAGTAAACACTAGTGCATAACATTTAATCATGTTATGGTTCTATAATCAATTTCACACAAGGTAAAATCCTTGTACACTCACGTAAAGCATACTAGTGAAGGGACCAAGCCTGCATTGGGCTAGTTGTAACATGGCACAACTTAGGGTTCAAAATGACTTAGTCATTGTCTAGAGGATTTTAGGTGGCTTTTCAACACTAAATCATTCAAGGAAGTTCCATAGGTGAAAACCTTCATAGTGGCCCAAGTCCTATGTGTAATTTCCAGCTAGCTAGGTGGGGTTTTTACTAGTGAAAATTTGGAGAAGGGCTAGCAAAAGATGGTTCGGGTACTTAGGTAAATCATAGTGAAGGCTTGGCTTTAGTTACGCATATTTAAGGTATCACTCTAGGAATGGGTCTTATAAACTTGACACATTTGAGTTCCAACACTTAGTACATATATAAGCTAGTCAAAGTTGCTTAATGACACAAGGATGTCATTAATGACCAAGGTAAACCTCCATATCCTGACATATTATGTAAGAATTGAAATAAAGCTTAAATGAAAGTAAATTATAATCATAACATCATGTAGATTATAAAAAAAGGACTAACACTTCATTCCTTCAATAATATTATGCATTAACTTATATTTCATCAACAAAGTTTAATACAAGTAATAGAGCATATGCTCTTCCTAATTCTATTCATGCCTAACATCTCACAGGTGAGTTTGGGCTATACATTCAAATATCTAAACTAACTTATGCATAGTAATAAATACTAATAGTTCACTCTTTATTTTTCCATAACTTCACTACACTCTTCACCTCTCCCTATCTTTAAATGTAGACCTTATTTTATAAGTTAAAGTGTGTCTTCTTCTAGGTCGGATGGGTGCATATCAAGTGCTAAACTATCATAGGTTTGTCAATTCCACTACATTATCTAGGGTGGATGAGTGCACATGATATGTTGATCTATACCTAAGGGATCACAATCTCACCCGACCCATTCTCTAATATCTATGTTTCTTGATCTACCACATCTAAGTTTTGGTAGGGATGTCTTTATGTAATTTGATGCTATGTAACTACTTGCCATCTAGTGTAGGATCCACAGGGACTTCTCCAACTAGCACAAAAATGTACAAAAAGGAGAGTGACCACTCCAAGGGTTTCCTTGCACCAATATTGGTATAGTTGGTATGGTACATGTACTTTCTCCAAAAATGGGTCCTAAAAATCACCTTTTTATCTCTTCTCACTCTTGTATCCCTCTTAAACTACCTTCGAGGCTTCTTCACTCAACTAGGTCTCTTCAAGATAGATTAGGTCATATGACCTTGATGTTCATCTATAATGCCTCTATTATATCTTCATGATATTTTATTTATACCCATTTTATGGTGTATAATACATCTTTTGGCTATTCAAATTGATATTTTATTCACTTGCATTCTGTCACACTCTAACTAGCTAATTAGGCCTATTAGGCCTTGTTCTTATACAATCCTCTAGCTCACACACCTCTTGTTCAGACATACAAACTTACACACTTGGATTAATATTAAAATAGGCCTCATATAATGTTTAATATATTAGTCAATTATTACAATAGGTCATACTCAACATAGAAGACCAAAACCTCTTTTAGGCCTTACGGAGACATAACTCAATTAGTCCTTCATTAGTACACATTACCCTTTGATCTCCTTAAAATAATATAAAACTACACACATGGAAGAAAAACTTCATATACCACAAAAATATACCCATAATAATATCTTATTATTTCATGACATTTTTATCTCCAATCACCACTTGAATCACACCATTAGTATTGTTTACATTAGGCCTTCACACACACAGAAAGATCTATCTTGAACAACTAAAGATAAAATTTTATTTAGCCACACAAAAATGAAAATAAATCATATAAATAAAATTTAAAATACATAAACAACTTCATCAAGTGAATTATACTTCATTATATAGGGTAAAAGGACTCAAAAACACTCCTACAATTTGCTCACTAATAAATGCAATTTTTCCTTAAAGACTAGTCATGGTGACTAAGACCTCCAACACCTATATAGACATATTCAATGAATTATGATTCATGTATATTATACTTTTAGATAATTATACCATTATTATATATAAATATAATATGGTTAAATTTTAATATTAGTATTGCAAACCAATCTCATAACCTTATATCTCACTATCTTATCTGAACCTGATAGGTCAACTTGTGAGTAAATTTTTCACTATAATCACTGACCTCAAAAACTTGTAAAAAACATAAAAACTTATTAAAATTCTTAAAAAATATATTCATGCACTTGGTTTCATCACTTTATCATGGTAACACATTCCTAATCTTCTTCTCACTCCTGCTTGGGTTTTTCACTATTTTCACCATTAGGCATGTTAATGATTGGCTAACTTGGATGAATATTTTAGCATAATTTAGGGATATATTATATCCAAAAACCTTAATGTACATGAAACATGAGTCTCAAGCTTCATCCTCTATCCATTTTCATTATTTGACTAGGTTAAATCTGACTGCTATAGCAAATCTTCAAGAAATTAGCACTTTCTTGTAGGGTCTACTCACACACCTGACAATTCAAACATACTTGGAGGTGCCTAGGAGAGTTTAATATAAACTCCAATATATTACATAATCATACCAATCCATTATATGCATGTTTGATCAACATATTCAATATCGGGTCCTTCTTAGGGTTCTAAGAGGGTTTTAACTTGTTTCCATTCTTAAAAATAATTCATAAACCAATCCAAAAATAAAATGTCTATAGTTTTGATATATGACCCTTACCCATCTAACATTAATATCTTATGTTCCCATGTAGATGTTTTATGATCCAATGAGCACAAGAAAAACCTTCTCAAGTAGAGAACCCTTCATTCTATGTACTCGAGAGACCTTAAAACACATTTTCATGCCTTATCCTTTAAAATTTGACCTCAAAATTCATGCACATGATTAAAAAAATTGGATCACCTTTTTAAATTATCCCCTACTCATAATTACCTTCAAAACTGATCTTAATACTCCATTAGGCTTCACTCTCTCTCTTTGCTCATTTATACCTTGATCTGCAAACCACATTAGGCCTTAAAACTAACCTTAATGACTATTTTCATGCACTCTAAACCAATCTCACATAATAAAAAACCTCATACATGATTATAAACTATAATACATTATTTATATGCCTTTTTAATAGATCATGATGCCTCATTAGGCCAGGTAAGGTCGAGGAGTGGTCTA
The DNA here is from genome assembly GCA_037957365.1 of Torreya grandis. Classification (NCBI taxonomy): domain Eukaryota; kingdom Viridiplantae; phylum Streptophyta; class Pinopsida; order Cupressales; family Taxaceae; genus Torreya; species Torreya grandis. The sequence goes on along the minus strand of JARHVA010007495.1, from coordinate 324,414 downwards.
GGTGTAGACTTGATCTAAAGGTCTTAACCCTTTAGGATTACCCTGAGACTCTCATGAGTGATCGAATGCCTCATATAAATGCTCAATCAACCTTGTATAGATAATCATGACTATGTATAGTCATTTCACTAAGACATCATGTTCCTTCATGCACAAGACTAGGTATCCTATGCACATACTTTCTTAAGACACTACAAGGCTCAAGCACTTAAAATTTTTGACAAGGATAACATATACCAATCATATCTTACACTCACATAATCACTACAATATTTATAAATATTCTCTCTCATAGTTACACTCTTCAATGACCTAATGAAGACCTTCTCAAGAACATTTAACATCAATGCCAAACCTCAATAACAGGAACAATGCTCAACATCTTCAGGATTATATACCAATGAAAACACCAACATTTAAGATAAATTCTAGTATGATCTCCTACATGTAAAAGAGTCTGTTGAAATAATATATAGGAAAGTTAATTTTACATTAACTAAATCATTTATATACAAATTAATATAAAATTCTTGTTATTTTCTTTCAAGTTTTTATTTCATTTTGAGTAATCTAAGATGGTGATCCTTTGATGCACTAAGCATAGGATCAAATTTTTCATTTTTTTTGTTATTAAATAAGAACCTTTCTTTGTTGCTTAAGAGAGACTTAGGTATTATTTATTTATTTATTGAGTTGATTAATTAAGGGATACATCTACCACCTTTTATATTAGATCCATTAAGGACAACAAGGGATTGAACATGAAACCCAAAAACTATCACCTGTTTGTGTCAAAAGGTGAGCCACAACCCTCAAACAAGGTTCTACAATGTTTTAATATAACAATTATATTATAGTCATGTGTGTAAGTAATTACCAGATATTAATTTATAATAATTTGAGAGATAAAAACAAAAATATATAGTCGCTTCAATATATGATCATGTTTTGACATATTTTGTATTTTTCTAGACATTAGAGTTATTTATTTTCAATTAATTAACCTATATTTAACATTTTGAATTACATTCTATAAAGTACATTCTTATTTAGTTTTTGAGAAGTATAGTGTAGAAGAAACTCCTAGAAGGATAGATTCACATGTGGTTTCTAAGAAGACACCTAAAGCTAGAACTAATCTGACACAAAAATCCATTGGCTATGGATAGTTTTTTTTATCATTGGAGAGTTTCAAAAGTAAATTAAAAATAAATCAATAAAAATTCGATCTATTGGTATTTCTGATTATAATTTTAATCTAAGCTTTAAAGTTAAAATTTTCACTTAGATCATTTTTAACAAGGTAAAATGTGTCAATTTTAGGAAGCTAGTGGTAGTTAAATTCCCATTATTGTTATCATTTAAGAAATGTGTAGTAGTATTTAAAACCATGTAGAAGTATAAAATAGATTTATACATAAATTTTTTTATAATTTATCTTCAACATTGAGTGTTTAATATTGGGAACTTAGTAGCTATTACTTTCCCATTATTTTTATCATTTGAGACATATTTAAGCATACATAACAATATATAGAAATATAATATAAATTAATTAATTAATATTTATTTATAAAATTATATGGAAAGTTTTTTTATATCACTATGTCAGTATCAATATTGGGAATCTAGTAACCACCAGGTTCCCATTATTATTACAATTTGAAATATATTTAGAACTATATAGATGTAAAAACAAATTAACATCAAAATTCATATAATGTTGTCAGAGATATTTCTTTGTGTCTTAATGGTTTGGTCCATCCTTTATTTCCATGTGTATTTTCATGAGTTTATCTAATTTTGGTAGTCCTTAGTGATCTCAGGATTAAGGACACATGTTGTTGTAGTTTGTGGAGAGAGTCAAACAGTCTATGGAAGATGGATGGTGCTAGCTAAAAAATCTAGTAGATGATGATTAGTCATTCTTTCTTTTGGATATCAAGTCTTATAAGGGATGTATCTTTAGTGATCTCACTTCAATATTTTTATAAAGTTTCTTATTTTTTGAGTTGGTTAGAAGGTATATTTTGTTGGGGAGGGATTGAGATTTCAAGATGGGTTCCTTACTTTGGTATGAGATTCTCTAATGGTATACTTAGAGAGTATACTTAGAATCTCATAGGAGAGTATACATATAAGCTCATAGGAGAGTATACTTAGAAGCTCATAGGAGAGTGGTTGTGGTGGTCCTATGTGGAGCTTGTAGAATATCAATTATTATTTTTTGGTGAGCTAGTTTCAAGTAGTTGAAACTAGATCTAGTCTAATATTTGGTCTCTATTTAAATGAAGAAAGACAAAACCTCAATTTTGGTCTTTGGTTACTATTAGCTCAGTGCTTCAGGGGATGGTTCTAGTTAGTAGGTTATAGTTTTAGATATTAGATTAATGTTTAGGCTTTGACTACCGTGAAAGTTATTTTTTTCATTATGATATGTTGGTTATTTTTATGTTTATAAATATTTGGTTTGTGGACTTATGCTAATATTTAGTTGATGGTTTCCCTTTTTGTTGACTAGTCTACTACTGGGTGGACTAATTCAAGTGTATCTCTTTATGAGATTCAATTTTTTATCTTTTTAGCTTTGTAACATCTTTTGGGATCATATCAAAACCCTATATAAGTTTTAAGGATATAGTCAAAATCTCTTTTCTATCATTTTGACTCAGATCTATAACTCCTACTTTCAATGTTGAGTCATATATGGTGATAATTTGATGTTTTAGATATTGGTTTGTTGTTGTTTCATTGTTTAGTCATGTATGTCCTATTGGTTATAGCTGATATCTATTGAATATATTTTGAAAATTGTAATAATATGGGGAACCTATCAAAACCCTTACTTCCAACTCATATATTTGATTTCAAAATCATTTACACTTTAAAAAAATAAAAATAAAAAATAGTATAATGTTTTTGGTACAACATTGAGTGTGTCAATGTTCATTATTGTTACCATTTGAGACATATTTAATACTATTTAATTTATAAATATAACTAAAATAAATTTCATCATCAATATTTATATAAAAATTATATGAAAAGTTTTGGTATAACATTGGGAATGTCCACATCATTGTTTCAAACCCAATATCATTGTTTCAAACCCAATCATAGGGCCTAAATTTGACAATGGAAAATATCTATTCAACACTTCCCTTCAAATTTTAATATCATTCATAGTTTGTGTGTGTGTGTGTGTGTGTGTGTGTGTGTGTGTGTGTGTGTGTGTGTGTGTGTGTGTGTGTGTGTGTGTGTGTGTGTGTGTGTGTGTGTGTGTGTGTGTGTGTGTGTGTGTTATAGTCTTTTACATTTTTTTGACAATGTACCAAACTTTTTACCATTTATCTTATATGATATCCCAAAATATTGATTGTATTTAAGGACTTAAAAACAAAAACACAATCATACGACCATCAAATTTAGGTCCTTCCCAATGTGTCTAGATTACCATTATTGTTACCATTTGAAACATATTTAATATTTTTTTTAAATAAATGAAAAGATAAAATATATTTAGACATAAATATTCATCTAAAAAATTAGATAAAAATTTTTGGTATAGCATTTAATATGCCAGCACAAAATAAAAATAAAAATACAAATATATTAATTGTAAAGACAAGTTTGAGTTCACACACTTAATGTTATACAATGACATGAATATATTAATACTCAAGGTCCCATAAGATAATAAAAGTCATAATAAAACTTGAAAAAAATGCAAACATGTCAAAATAGTTTAGTCCCCAAGAAACAATTTATTAAAAATCCATCAAATAATTGATAAGAAATATTGTAAACACAAGTTTCTAATTTTTTAAAGGACCTCTCTACCCTTAAAAGTGGTCTTATGTATAGTTATCAATATAAAACATAGAATCCTTAATGTAAAACTATCTAAAATGATAAATATGTATAAGTTCTCATAGTCCCCTTATGTTTACCATTTCATTAAGCATATAGGATGTAAAACACAAATAGACTCTCTTAAAGTTAAGAGAAATGAGTCCGAAATTAAATTAAGGCTATATTATTTTTGATTGTATGTCTGAAGGCATTATATGGAATCATTTGATTACATATAATGTCAACATATTTGTTCTTATTTATGAAATAAACATATATCTGATTTACAATGTTGAGTAAGCATACATATAAATCGGTTAAAAACCACACCTATATGAAATATCACATAAGGTTTGTATTATGATGTGAAAAGTAACAATTTTATCAAACTAACATTTTTTTAATTTGAATGACATACTTAAAATTTGGTATTTTGAATTAGGTTTTTTTTCTACATTGATGAGCCTCTAGATTTTTCTATCACACTACTGATCCCCATATATCTAGGTAGGATTTAGCATTTTTTATCTATATTGATGGTTTTGATTGGTGATTCACCCTTTGAGCAGTAGGGCATACATTATTTTAAATATTTTCTACCAATCTCTCTTTATCTGTGGATGCAAGGAAAGTTGGAGTGAGCAAAAGTAACCATGGAACCAAAACAAGTGAGAAAATTCATCTTGAATGTTTTTCATTAGGTGATGTTGTTAATCACGATTCTTCATTACCTGATGTTGTTCTATAATTGCTTAAATTTTAAAAGGCTTATAATTTATTTTAGAATTACACCCTTACTATATATTTTTTGGGTAGAGTCCCCCTTTGGAGCTTCTTGAAATAATGGGTTCATAACCATTGGCAAGGCCATGGTGTGAAACTAGGAGTATAGAATCTTACCAAGAGCTTCCTTTTATTTTTATTTTCCAAAGTTGAACACTATAAAGTCATTTTTAATCACACCTCTTGGTTTATTCATAACACTTTGGTGGGTTTTTCTCATTGGAAGCATGATTCTCAAGTTTTAGAACAAGCAAAACTAAAAATCCCTATTTGGGTCAAATTTATTGGTTTTCCACTTCCACTATGGGTTTCATTGATCAACTCATAAATCCCATGAGGAAATTTATCTTCCATGATCAAAACAAATTCTTTGTATCTCACCCCCAAAAATAGGTGTATATGGAAGTGGATTTATCTCGAGACTTGAAAGAGTCCATTGACATTCAATTGGGAATAATAGATTTAGTCAAAAGGTGTTGTATATCAATTTATAAAATACTTGTTTTTTATTCCAATCCTCAAACCATATGATATAGGAATTTGTGTTGATGTTTTATGTTCCTTCTACTTCTTAGGAAAAGAGTGGGCCTGAATCCAAACCTCAAAATGGTAATAATGATAGCTAGACTATAGTCACAAATAAAAAGAATAACTCAAAAAAAGGTAGTAGTAGGCCTTAACTATCTACATATAGACCTATTGTCACTCCTAATTTATTAGTCTCAATTGGTAAATCTATCATGCTTGCTAAAGCTTCTCATCTGGTCCTATGAACACTACAATGAGTGGCTACCTTGGTTGTTATGCTTTGTTTAGCTTCATAGTCATAACCCTCTCCTAGGGTGAATTCATCAAAATAATATTGGATCCTAATTACCCTAGATCATAAAATGGTCCTCCAACACTCCAAATCCCTTATCCTTCTCTTGAGGAGGAATATATGACTCATAAGAGACAATCATTTAATGTGAGTGATTTTATACCACATAAATTGACTTATAATTAATTCACTATACTTAAACACCTCATAGAGGAGAATGATATGAACCTAGACAATTATGATTGCTATTTTATTCATGGAATGTTTGAGGCCTTACTAAAACACCAAATAAGTATGTGATGAAGAATAATTATCATCTTTTAATAACATGATAATTCTTTGTTTGTAAGAATTCAAGATTTATGGCTTCCTTTTATAGAGTGTAACATGAATAATCTAGCCTAGAGCTACTTTTCATAATACTATGCATGATGTTCACCATAGTGGGACTATCACTCTGTTGGATTTAGATATCTCTTATAAAATTATTTATTTGGGTTCTAACCTCACCCATTGGGTGTTTTTTACTCTTTTTTACTTTGATAATTGTTTTATTAGGCTTGTAAATCTATATGCCTCTAATTATGTTATGTATGGTTCTTTTCTTTGGATATGGTTGGTTGATGTAATTACAAAGGCACATTGGGTCCTCTATGGGGATTTTAACATGGTGAAATATCTTTAGGATAAATAAAATCACCTTCTTCTGTGGTGGTGGTGTGTTGTAAAATGGGAGGCTTGGTTTTATATGTGTAATAAACTTGAGGTGTTTGATCTTAATCATCACTAGAGGAAGAATTCCAACTCTCCCTAGTTTACTTTATTCAATTTATGCCAAGGGAAGGATTAGGTTCTTCAATGGCTAGACCAAGAATTTTTAGCTAAACAATATCTCTTATTTTTTATTATATTCATGATAGACTAATTTTGGTGCTCCCTGACCCTTTTTTTCAAACCATCATCCTATCTATTTCAACTTGGAATGGTCTACCCCTTATGTAAAGTCTGTTTCAATCTAGTTTGACCTCAATATTATCCATATTAAACATGAAAGGAAAACATGACACATTATCATAATTTGAAATATTATTCCCTATCTTGAGAGGGATATTGGTTGGGTCTAGTGGTGGTTGGATGCTCTTGCCCACACTACCAAATTTCTTTGAATCTATGTGAGCAAGCTACATTTTGTGTAGAATCTTCATAATGTTATTAACCATGAATATCTTTGAATATCATAGGAGTTTGAATCTTCTCCTTTTAATGTCCATTTACAAACCCAAGTAGTATAATGGAAACACAAGATTCAAATGAAGGAGGTTCATAATGCTAGAGGGGATCAACTACAAGATCGAATATATTGGATGAAAATTGGGGACAAAGTTACTAAGGAATTATTTTATCTTCTACATTCTAGACATGTTTCTGACAAAATTAAAGTAGTAAAGAAGGAAATGCTCATCTAACCAAACTTCCTGACATTATTTAGGCCTTTGTTCATCCCTATCATAGAGTTTTTTCATCACATTCTAGCTCTCCTAAATGAGAAGTGACTCTTTTTCAGTGTCTTTTAGACCATTCCTTGTAATGTCTTTGATGAAGAATGGGTTGCTTATAATAGGACTTTATCTCTTAGTGATCTTCATGAGTTTGTTATGTAAATGGATGTGGATAAAGCCACAAGTATTGATGGATTCCCATATGAGTTTTATCAGACTTTATGGGATACTATGTGTCCTCCACAGGTCTTATACAAAATATGTTTTAATGAATTATTTAGGGCCTCTTATAAATCAAGTAAATATTAATTATATTACCAAAGCTAATGATCTTGATATTATTACTAATTAGAGGCCTATTACTCTACTCAATGTCTCTTACAATATTTTTTCTATGGGCCCTCTGGCTTAAACGTCTTCTTCCCTTTATTATCAAAAGTGAGAAAACATGTTTTATCCAGCATATGTGCATTATATATAACATAATTGTAGTCTAGTAAGGTATGGAGTGGGCTCAAGTCTCTAATAAAAAGACCCTATTTGTTAAAATTGATTTTGAAAAAGCCTATGATTGTCTTGAGTGGCCCTTCATTTTGGCAATGCTTTAAGCTCTTGGTTTTAGGTAAATGATTAATATGATTCTCCAAGATGTTGGGACATGTAATACTATTATCAAAGGTCCCTGATATAACATTAAAACGTGCTAAGTATGAGAATGGATGTGTGATAAACTCATAGTCACAAACTAAATTACCAAGTAATGTGAAGGAACAAATGAAAAAATTTAATTACATTTTTATCCTACAATATCATGATAATGAAAGGAAATAATAATTTAAAGTATAGTCATAGCAATTAAAACAATTCAAAAAGCAAATAAACATAACTATACACATTAAATTATACACAAATAAAAAATACAAAAAACATATAGGTAACCATAACCAATAAATCTATCTTAATATCTTCTGAATATAAAACCCTTTCTTCTTACAAATAATATCATATATATAGATGTTTCCATATATATGACTTTATTTTTTCTATGCAAACTTGGCACAAAAAGGAGTCTCTTTATCTTCCAACCTATTAAAACTTATTGAGGGAAGGATGGAATAAACTAACTTGTAACATAATGAGGGCATTATGAATAGATTTAAAATAATTATACTTTATAGGCTTACATTCTTTTTTCATCTACTAACACTTTCCTAGACTTAAATTGTTATCTCATCCCAAGACATTGTCATAAGGAGCTCTAACTTGATCTGATCATAGGAACTAGAAAGAAGTGGTTGGACCCAGTAATATTCAAATTAATCACTCAAAGCACCATTTTTATTTTTCACCTCTTTCACACTTCTTGGCCACCCTTTCAGGTTTTCAACTAAGTAGTGTACCAAAATACTAACATTTATGGGTTTTCAATAGGATGAAATAACCAGGTCTCTACCCTTTATGAGTTTTAAGCCATCCCATCCTAATTTATCAAAATACATCTTCCCAAATTAAAATGACATCCCAAAATTTCAAAAATGTGCATTGTGTAGTACTTAACTAGATAGAGGTGGCATTGATGAAGATGGATCCATTACAGATGTATCCTTAGGATGTAACTACACAAACTTGCATTGGGAGATGATCTATTAAATTAATGATGGTGGTATGTAGGTAGGAGTGTTGATGATCTACGTAAAGGATCTAGTGAATGGTGACAAATATTTCTTGTAGGTGTTCCAATCTAGCATGGCTTCTTAGATTAGCCTCAACAATATGTGCAAAGGGGATTGATAGCCAATGAGTTGTGAGAGATCATCATTATTAGTGATGCTCATGTCTTCCTTAGTATTTTTTACACTCATTTGAATCTCAATACTTAGCTACTCCATTTTTTTTTGTGTCTCTGCACTGAGTTCCTATGAAATAACTCCACACAATCTATCTCTACTAATCTAAAATATTGTCCCTCACATTGTCTCTAATATTTGAATATTATTATAATGAAATGTCCATCTCCTCTATTTTTATCTTTTGTATCACTATTTTTCCCTATTAGTACTAGCCTTGGTCAAATATAAGCTCAAACTAGATAGTGCTACATCTTATTGTTGCTTTCAATCCAACATGTTTCACATAACCTATTATACTTATATCGCATTAGCCTCCAAAATATTTTGATACTCTTTCAATATAATGGTGAGTGTTTTAGCTTATTCTTTGTTGCATTTCCATAAATAACTAAGTTCCCATAACTATTGTGTAGCACACCAGTCTATTGTCAGTTGAGAAATGAGTGTTTTTAACCTACACTAGTCAAACATGACTTGATCACTGATGACTCATGTGACGAAGGTTGGGTAAGTGTCTTGAATGATCTTCTCAATTTATTGTAAGTGTCCTTGAATATCAATGGTCTATGATTTTATATGGTTATCCTCTTTCTCTAATTATGCATCCTTTTGTGCAATTGATTCTTGAAAATTGGTAGCACCTTTTAATTACTTTAACAATGATAAGTGAGAAATATACAAGGATGCTTCCTACCACAGTAGGATTGTAGCCAAATTGATCATTGCATCTATTGGGTCAGTGTAAACATATATGTAATAGTAAGATAAAATTTAGTGCACTTCATAACTACCATGGGAGCATCCCATACCCACACTCCTCTGGAAGTAAATACAGATGATTGATCATGCACCCTTTGGGTGGAAAATTCATCCTGTGGTGCATTTTCTTCTTATGGTGCCTGCTCTACCACATCCTCTTTCATATTATCTTGTGGTTCCTACTAATGATGTGGTTATGCCTCATACTCCTTATTTTTTAGTTCCTCTTATGATTATTATTGTTCTACTGCTTCCTACTCTATTTTCACATCAAACACAACATCCTTTTCTTATTCTATTTGGGATTTTACTTGTGCATCATGTTGTGTATATACCTTGAATGCATGTTCTTTTTCCTCTTTTTCCTTCTAGTCCTAGGCCTATTTTTGGATGAATATTTCATCTTATTATTGTTTTTTCCTTTGTACATCTTCATCATCTCATTATTGAGTAATAGTCTCATCATCTTGGGCTTGATTTTGTTGAGCTTAAACATCTATAGCTTATTTTTATATTTATTCCTCTTGCACCTCATCTTGTTTGGTTGAATATATAGCTTATTATGCCTTATGTGTATCCTAAATATCTTTCCTATAAATAACCTTTACATCTTTGACCATTTTCTTGGTCTTAGATTCTTCAGTCTACATTTGTGCTTTAGCTTGATGTTGTTGTTGAGATTATTCCTACTATTGTGCCTCCTTTATTTGAAATTTCTTCTTCTCTTGATGTATGCATCATTCTAGGTCCATAGTTTCTTCTTATTGTATGGCCTGATGTTCTTCTATTATTGGCTGATCTGGTAGTAATTATTGATGATTAGGTCTAACTCAACTAAAAGTGTGTCACTTTGTCAAATAATGTTGTTGGAAACATATGACTTTTTCTTACCCAAGGTGACCTATCTTCACTTGGCTAGTGGTGAATTTTTTATAAGATATTGGTGAGATTGATGTGCTAATAGATTCGCCTAAAATGTGAAAATTTTGAATCATTCCTATAGAGTAGGGGACACCCTTCTCTCTCACCATGCTCTCCTTTATTGGATAATTGCTTGTGAAGGGATCTTAGCTAATGGTGAAAAAGGGTATAGAATAGCAAAGGTTTTAGATGGTTGTTTTTCAAATAGCTCAGCAGTAATCTTAATGCACTCTACCTCTTATCTCATAGTATCCACTACATATAAGGAAGGACAAGGTGGGATTTCAACCCATAGATTTGTTTTCACCTTCTTTTATACTTTAATTGTGTACACATATTTCCATAAAAATAATTATTTTTCATATTCATTTTCATATAAGTCAGTATCCATGTCTTCCATCATGACCTAGTAAACTTCTTGTTTATCATTGCCCATTTATGGAAAGTCACATCTACTCACAATATAAGGCACTTTTAGATCATCAATCCAAGTCACATTACTACATATATTCTACCTTTGTAGAGGAGAGGGTTGTCATTCATCCAGGGCCTTTTATTTTCCCTTTTGTAGCTATGATGTAGTGGCCTTGGCTTGTTGTTATAGTAGAACTATTATGCCAGGGGGTATTATCTACAGTGGTGTAGCTCTCTTAGTTTTGAAATATTTTTTTTCTCTACCTCCACCTTTTTCATGGCCATATCAATGAAATATGATAGAGAGCCAAATAATGACTTTGATAACTCATGAATTTGAATTATGATCCCCTTTGGTAGTTTGGTAACAATTACATGTTATCCCAAGTATTACATGATGTGAGGTGAGACTCGAGGATGTGTTAGGATGAGATCCAATATTTCCTCCCACTATTAATTAATATTGGCTTGATGAGCAAGGCTTCTCCTTTCATGTGTCTAGATTAGATTATAAAATTGTTGTGTAGGCCAATAGTCAATATCTGGATGTATTTATCCTTATAGGGACTTCCATTATGTGAATCAAAGTAAGAAAAAGAGAAACTGATACTAGAAATTTTGGTTGGTAGTCATGAAAAAAAAATCTTTATTATTGATGAGCTCCTACACAAATAAATTGGGCTAGTTAAACTACTAGTTGTGATGAATCATCCTATGAGCTTTTTCAATGACACCCTTAGTTACTTAGTTCATAGACTGAGTGGTTTACCTAGTTCTACTCATCACCCACTCATCTATAGAAATAAATCAAGTAATATCATTGGTGGTATGGATTAAGTCTACATCCATTTAATCACCCTCATAATATGGTTCCTAGTAAATCCCTTAAAATGACTATTCCTTATTGTGATATCTCATGTATAATATATGGTCCTTTCTATATGATATTAAATTTTCATAAGAATGCTCTAAATCAAATATCATATATTAATACTATTTGGTACTCTTGAAATTCCTTACATCACAATTTTCTATCATGCCAATATTTCTAAATTTTTGTTGTGAACTTCATGTGTTCAATATGCTCAGTGCCTATATTCATCCATTTGATTTAGATCTAAAAGTCTATTTGTGAGAGATTCATGATCACTGAGTTGCATAATAATGTTATTCATAGGCTTGTTACCAATTAATCCATAGGCATGACTACTTCCAAAAAATACACCAATTGATACATAGGAAAACCTAAATCATGTTTGTAGTGTGTTACATAAGCCCATAAGTTCATAGGAATATGATCCTCCTAATCATCACTCTTCACATCATAGATTTTGGTTAGCATTTTTTCCAAAATTTTATTAGAATATTTAACTTATCCATTAGCCTAAAGATGGTATGTAGTGCTCTTGTGATGTGAAATCATAAATTTTTCAGTGAGTGTTTTGATAATATTATTCAAAAACTGTGTTCTTTGATCACTTACAAGCTTAATAAGACAAACAAATTATATGATAATATTTTCATACAAAATTTTTGTAGCATCCTTAGCACTGAAATTGGATATCACAATAGATTTTACCCATTTATTAAAATAATCAATCACATTAGTAATATATTTATATTGACTATGATTATTTGGGGGATTAATAAGACACACAAAATCAAGGCCCCATTATTCAAAAGGTTATTCAACAATTAAGGGCTGAAATGGCATTTCATCCATTTGATTAGGATTTCCCATTAGATGACATACATCATAGTGTTGATCTAATCTATGTGCATATTTAAATGAATTTGGCCACCAAATCCCACTCTATAAAAATTTTCTTGCAATGGCTTCTCCTATGACTCTCTTATGTGATTCATGCAATAACTATGATCATTCATGCTCTAAAACCACCCTGTACAGAACTTCATCCTTACCCAAGTGATACAAAAACCCATTTATGGTGTTGTACGGTAAGGTTCTAGTCATGAATTATTTCTTATCTTGGTCCTGATAGTGTGTAATAAAAACTCCTTGTTCCAAGAAATTGGCAATTTATTCAAAAAATTTAGGTATCACAAATACACAAAATAAATGAGCATTTGGAGAATCCTCCTCTAGTTCTTTTGTCTCTTCCCTATTTTTCATTCATCTAAGATGATCTGGGCCTACATTCTCTCTTCCTAGAATGACATTAATTTTGAATTGAAACTCCTAAAACAACATCAACCATTAGTAAATTTATCTTCCCAGCATTGGCTTATTAACCAGGTATTGCAAAGCCTGGTGATATATAAAGACTTCAAATGGGGTTATGAGAACATAATGCCTAAACTTATGAAATATGAACACTATCACCAATTCTTCTCTTTTATTTTTCATATAACTATGTTTGGTAGTAGACAAATTTCTACTTACGGAGTGGATAGGGTGATCCAATCCACCATCTCTTGACTATGTGAGCATAACCTCAACTACAATAATTGAGGCCTCAACATGCACATGGAATAAATTATTCCAATCTAGAAAAACTAATACTGGCATAGTGACCAATATTTATTTGAGATCTATAAATATTGATTAACATTCTAATGTCCATCTTTACTAATATAAAATGTCCAAATTGGTATTTTGAGTGTGTCTTGTAACACCCTATCCATAGGCCCTTCTTGCATGCTCTTGTGACCCTTATAGACACCTTTTTGCTTATTACCAATCATCTAAAGCCTTCCTAATGATCATTATAGCTCAACCATACTCTATTTCCCAAGCCAATCCTATCCCCTAGGTCCTGAGCCTATAGGATAGGAGTGCCATACCTAGATTATAGTGCTAAACCCTAGGGTGTCTTATTTTTGGTGCTCCTATCCAATCATAATTTGAGCCCAAATAGTCAATTTCATCAGATTCCTATCCTTCATCATGTCAGGCTAATGTGAATATATTTAACCCATGACTAATAGTTCCCTATAACATCCCATTCAAAATTCATTTATAAAGGGAGGTGACAAATATTACAAATCAAGCAATAATACAGATAAACCACTAAGTCAAACTTTCGTATTATTTGTATACAATCACCCAACACAACTAGAAACACATTAAAACTCTCACACTAGTCCCTAGCCACCTCAAGCACTCTCAATTTGTAATTTTTGCATCTACATTACATTATTTCATAAAGCACATCAAGTGGGAGAAATACATATGGATTGATCCCTCTTCAAAGTATTGGTATGTAGGTAGCATGCCCACACAAGGGGTGTGGATGAAACTTTCAGTGCATATTACACACAGTAAACCCCCCTTTTTCACGTGATTCAAATCTCATTTATCAAGAATGATGGAGGGTTAGGGTTTGAAGATTAAAAAAAACACAATGTGTTCTATTGAGATTTAACACTCAAAATTTTATAGGTAGGCTCACACAAGAACAACACAAAGAACCCATAAAAATTAGGTCTCTATGAGTAGTTTTAAAAATAGTAACAAGAGTGGACAATAGTTTCAGACCTCAAGGTGTCATGTTTTCAATTGTCCTATCCTTTCATTGAACAAAACCTAGATTCTAATTTGCAACACTATCCCAATCCTACACAAACAATTTTAGAACCTACAACAGTGATTTCAACATGTTTCTAGAAAAATTAGATTTTCTCTTTATTTATTACTATTTTTAGAAAGGTAAAAAAGATAGATAAATTATACAAATTAGGGTTATAATTATTGCAATATTATTTATTGATTTATTAATATAGACCCTTAACTAAAATAGGAATAAAACTCCATTATTCCCAAAATAGTTAAATCATTTTCTGAACATGACTTTATTTGTGCATAAAAACCCTAGAAACCCTAGGGAAAATTTCTTATTGATTTTAGCAATATTTTCTAATTTTTTCCTGCATATTTAAATTAGAATTTCCATTTAATTTTTAAAAATTTACCTTCATAATTTTTAAAATTATTTCCTTCAAACACTAGTTACCTATACTAGGTCCAAGTATTTTTCTATTTTTTTCCTGCATATTTCAATCATAATTTCTCATTTAATTTTTAAAATTTATTATAGTAATTTTGAAAATAATTTTCTTTCCAACCCTAGTTGCATATACTAGGTCCCATGCCTTTGAGGTATCACCTTACATCCAAATCAGATTTCACATAAGAGTAAAAAATAGATTTCATTCATTTCATAACATTTTTTGCAAACAATAAGGAGTCCATACTTGGTCCTATCATGTACATGAATGATAAAGTTTACTATATTTTAATGCAAACCTTCATTTTTTCCCTTTTATGCTTACTTTTCATAATATGGGATGATATTAATAAAGTTATTGTTAAACATGTTAAGATCCCTTTCCTTCAAAGCAATGTTTACTTTTATTTAATACAAAGTTTCATTGCATATTTTCTCTCTCTCATATGGAAAATTTTTCAAGTCTATCTTGCTAAACATATTATAAATGTCACATCACAAGTCAAAGTTTTCTATGTATTAGTGCATAATTCCATGCTCTCTATCTCTTGCTTGATATCTCTCATATGGAAAAAATTTCAAGTCTATCTTGCTAAACATATTAGAAATGTCATATCATAAGTCAATTTTTTTTATACATAAGTGCACAAATTTATGTCCTCTATCCTTTGCTTGTTATCTCTCATGTGGAATTCTCTTTTTAAACATATTGTTATATAACTTATAACTCCAATTTCATCCATTTCATTCCATTTACATGAATTCTATGTAAAATCATATAACTCATTATATACATTTGTGTATTTACCTATCACTACTAGACACAAGAAAACACTACCGATTATATCTATTCATCCTCCCTTCAAACTTGGTACATCTAGATCTAATCCCGTACCTACTACCAGCTCTTACCTATATTATATCATGTGGTAAATGTTTTTACCCAAGTTTATGAAAATAATCAGGTTGATTACACGCATGGTTATAGCTTTATCACTCAGGTTAGCACCCATTTTGATACAATTTTAGTTTACAATCTCATTTAACAATTAGATGTTTACAAAGATGTGTTATATGCAGGCCTTTGTAATACTAAAATTCCTATTTCCATTGAACCAACTTATGTTTCCTCTATCCTCAACACAATACAATGGACTGAAGAGCATATTTCCTTTGAGAAAGAGGATTTACCCCCTTGCCACATCATCGAGCAACATATACCTCTATATATTCAATTAAGAATTAATAATGTAGGGGTAAAAATAGTGTTAGTTGATAATGGTTCAAGACTCGACATTTACAACATTTATTTTCTTAAATGTCTTAATATATAACCTCAAGATCTAGACCATTCTGACATGAACATCAGAGGTGTTTATAACATTCCATAGAAAGTCATGCATCAAATAACACTCAATCTTACTTTGGGACCTAAGACACTATAAACTACTTGCCAAGTGATGCCAAATGACCTCACTTATAATTTATTACTTAGTCATCCTTGGATTCATGATATGCATACAATCCCTTCAACACTCCATTCTTATTTAAAATTTAGTCACAAAAGGCTACATCTACACATGCCCAATAGACAATCAACCTTTTAAATAGTACCAAGTTATTATATCTTCAAAAAATTACATTCCACACTTTAATCTTAGAAATATACCTACATAACCCATTACTCAAAGGATACCTTCAGACCATGCAACACATCAGAAGATTCCATGTTTTGTAATATCATCGATACCAAATCACCAGTTTACCTCTCCTTTTACACTTAAATGTATTAATAAGATGGGATATCATGGTAAAGGTCTTGAAAAGTAAGAATAAAGAATCATCAATCCTATCGAGGCATCCACATAACATGGAAAGAAAGGGATAAGATATAATCTTACCCTTCTTCATGATAAACCTTCTTCTACCTCTTCAAAGCACATAAAATTTTGTCCACCCATTGAACCTATAGACCATACAGTTAATCATACTTCTACATTATCATTGGTCTATCCTGATCTTATTGATGATGTAGTTTTACCAGATATGTTCACATTAGATGAATTCTCTAACAATGAATCCCTCTTACAATTTCTTGGAGCATATGAGGACCTCCCATCTTGATATCATAAAAATAGGTTTCCTCATCACAAAAATACCCATACTTACTTTAGATAAAATTTAGATTATCCCTAGGATATACTAGTTGATTTAAATGATACTATTCCTACAACCACATACACACTAGATCATTTTACATTGCTTAATGAGGAAATGGTTGATTTCAATTTTGGAATTGAGTAAGATCCCCAAATTGTCTTTTTAGTCATTTTCCTATGAAAGGAAGAAGATATATATATATATATATATATATATATATATATATATATATATATATTCATCAAATTTTAATATATTTTCCAAAAAAAAATTCTTGGTTTTACTCAAATATGCCAAGAATTGATACATCTATAACAGTCTATCAGATTCCCTTATACCCAGATGCTAAAATGATTAATCAAAAAATTCAAAAAATGCATCCTAAGGTGGCTCTCTTAGTCAAAGATGAGATCCAATGCCTCTTATATGCTAGATTCATTCGACCAGTAGCACACCCTGAATGGATTTCCAATATAGTTACCATGGTAAAACCTAATGGACATATTTAGTGTTTTTTTTATTCTTAATATTTAAATAAATCATGCCCAAAATATGATTTACCCTTACATAATATTGACATGATCATAGATTCCACAGCCGAGTACAAAATGTTATCATTTATGGATGGCTTTGTAGGATACAACCAAATCAAAATTGTTGAAGAAGATCAAGGAAAAAACATCTTTTACAACACCTTGGGGTATATTTTATTACATTTTCATGCTTTTTGGATTAAAATATGCCAAAACCACATATCAGCATACTATGATGCATATATTTCACAACTTGATTCACCTTACTATCAAAGATTATGTCAATGATATATTAGCTAAATCCAAACAATGTCAACATCATACTATTGACTTACAAAAGATTTTTCAATGACTCAAGGACAATACAATGTTTTATTAAACCCAAAGAAATGTGTGTTTAGAGTTACATCAAGCAAACTCTTAGGTTTCATTATTTCTCAATGTGGTATAGAGGTTGACCCTAAGAAAGTCAAATCAATTATCGACATGACACCTCCCATGAACTTAAAACAAATTCAATCCATACAGGTCAAGATCCAAGCAATCCATCATTGTGTATCTTGACTTGCTAATAAAACTTAGTCATTCACTTGATTATTAAATAAAGATACAAAGTTTTTCTGGGACTGAGCTTGTCAAGAAATCTTTGACACAATCAGGAAATATCTTCTTAATCTGCCTATTCTAGTACCACTTATACCTAACAGGGCTTTCCTACTATATATTTTAAAAATATATCATGCATTAGGATCACTCTTAGCACAATATAATTATCAACATAGTGAACAAGTAGTTTATTACATCAATCACACATTAGTTGATTACAAAAAAATATATTCCATAATAGAAAAACTATGTCTAGCATTAGTTTTTGCCACACAAAAACTTCAAAATTACATGATCAATAATGAGACTTAGGTTATCACAAAATCAAATCCCTTGAATTTTATAATGGAAAAACCACATCTCTCTAGTCAAATCAAAAAATGGGTCATGTTATTAATAAAATTTAACTTGAAGATAGTTCTATAAAAATCAATAAAAGGCCAAATCATTGTAGACCATTTGGTAGTCACACCACTCTTGGACACTAAT
The DNA here is from genome assembly GCA_037957365.1 of Torreya grandis. Taxonomy (NCBI): domain Eukaryota; kingdom Viridiplantae; phylum Streptophyta; class Pinopsida; order Cupressales; family Taxaceae; genus Torreya; species Torreya grandis. Next base: position 305,760 of record JARHVA010007495.1, on the reverse strand, counting down.
CCTATTAGTGACACATTTAGAGATGATTTTACTACCTATTATACTCATTCCAACACTTGGACCATGTTCTTTGATGGTTCTCAATATGCATTTGGTGCAGGGGTAGGTATTGTCTTTATTGACCCTTCTAGTCACATAGTTCTTATTGCATATCGATGAAGCTTCTCCTACACCAATAACACCATAGAATATGAAGAACTTATCTTAGGTCTATTTGTCACCAAGTCCCTCCAAATTATATCTATTCAATTATTTGGTGATTCCCAACTTGTGGTCAATCAAGTCAATGATGTCTATCAAACAAAAAAAGAACATCTTATCCCATACCAAAACATGGTACAATGTTCATCATCATAGTACGACTACTTTTCTATAGGAAGTATACCAAGAAAAGGAAACTAACACATAGATGCAATGGCAAGTTTTGTATCTTTGATTCCTACTAACCTCAATGATGATCAAGCTATTTTCACAATTAAAGGATTACAATCACCATAAATATCCAATGCAGATTTGGTTTCCCTTTTCATCTTAGCCACTACATGCAATTCTATAAATCTAGAGTGGTTCTCTGATATCTATAATTTTTTAAACAAATTTATTAAACCAAACACTTTTTCACTAAATGATAAGCATAAGTTACAAAAACAAGCACTCTATTATGTAATCATTGGTAGAAACCTTTTTAAGTGATCCTTTGATGGAAAATTACTTTAATGCTTGACTTTAGTAGAAGAAAAAATTTCTCTCACATAGATACACAATAGTGAGTGTGGTGGTCACTTCATTAGAAAGGCCATGTCACACAAATTTATTTGACAGGGGTACTACTGGCCCACCATGGAAGATGAATGTTCACAATATGCAAAACTATGTGATAAATGTCAATGACATAATAACCTATAGCATGCACCATAATAACAATTACAACCTATTATCTTTTCATGGCCATTTATGTTATGGGGATTTTATATTATTGGAAAAAGTAACCCTGAATCCATCGATAGGCATAAGTTCATCATCACAGCTATAGAATACTTCACCAAGTGGGTGGAAGCCATTCCACTTGAATCTACCATAGGGGAGGACATTTGTAGCTTCCTCATGACTCGCATTATTTCACACTTTAACCTACCTATAGATATCATTTTTGATAATGAAACATCATTTAAGAATAAAACTGTCAAGAATTTTTTTACAAAATATAAGATTAAACACACATTCTCCACTCCATACTACCCACAAGGAAATGATCAAGTAGAGGCTACTAATAAACCCATCAACAACATCTTGAGCAAAATAATGACCAAATTTGGAGATGATTGGCACAATCAACTATTTTTTACATTATGGGCTTATCACACAAGTATTTGTATACCCAAAAGAGCCACTCCTTATTCACTCATTTATGGCACAGAAGTAGTTTTACCATTAGAATTAGAAATACCATATCTTTGTGTCTCTCTCAATGGTAACCTCACTAATAAAAAGTATCATGAAAATTATCTATAGCAACTAGAGTAGTTAGACCATACACGCATTCAATTAGTTGAACATCTCAAAATCTACCAACAACATATACAATGATCTTATAATAAATGAGTTCACACTAGAGATTTTGAAATTAATGATCTCATTTTTAAAGAATATGTTTGTAATGTTAAAACCAAAGAAGAAATCAAAGGAAAATTCAAACCAAATTGGCTAGGTCCATACCCCATTATCAAAAATATTAGCCCTAAAGTGTATCATCTAGCCTTGAAGGAAAGAAACTCAAAAACCAATGAATATTATGCATCTACACAGGTTTCATGTATAGTATTTCTTTACACACATTTTATTGTACATAGTTTTTTTTCAAGTTCTTGTACATAATTTATCAGATTTACTTGTACATAGTCTCCTTATGATTTATTATACATAGCTCAAAATACAAAAATAGTATAAAATCTCAAAATACAAAAACATTCAAATAACTCAAAATAACAAAAACATTTCAACTATATGCATTATCCATAATTTACATTTCTAATACCATGCTAAACTTACATTTTGTTGTTCTATGTTATTGTTTGTCAATTTATCTACATTACCATGCTTCACTTGATTTTCTTTAAGTGTGTGCAATAACATCTAGATCCTTGATTGCTTCACTCTACCCATTGAGGGGGCATCCTACTTCTACATTTGAGACATATATCGATATATCTACTCATCAGGGGTATCTTCTACATGATTACACCATCTAGGTTATGTCATTCCTACACCACATACTCTATTTATCATGTTGATGTACATTAACTAATATCTTACATAGATTATTCTTTTGACACTCACTATTATATAGCACTTGTGTATTTCCTAGAATCTACCTAGTATTTTACTACATGTTTTGCATGATTTCAATTCTTGCATTTACATGTCTTCCTTTTTTTGATTTGAGTACTGAGATGTGATTTCATTTCTCAATTTTTATTTTTTTACTTTTTCATGCTTTAGGACATTTACCAATGTCTTTTAATTGTACTCTTCTATGTGCTTTTGAAGCTCATGTCAACATTGCTTGTTTTCAATTGTATGTGTATGTGGCATTTGAACATACCTTATATGATTGATTTCCCAGTTTGAGTGACATGTGACGATGTCCCTTATTTTATTTACCCCTTGGCCACTCTTGTATGCTTCTTGATTCTCACCTTACATGCTTGTTTCTTGCTTGATTTTCATTGTTTGCAATGCCATTATCCACATCATGCATTATCTTGCTTTCTTGGATGATATGATGGAAATCATGCTCCATCCCTCCTTGACAACTAAAAACTAACATTTCCCATTTCAATTTAATATAATACACATGTTATTACATTGTTACATCTATCTAGGCATACCCATGTTGATCTAACAATCTCCAATACAAACTATGTTATATTTTGAGACATCTTTTCAATCGTCATTACTATATCATGTATCTCACACCATAACACACTTACATGGCTTTTTATTCTAAGGGTAGTAATTTTAGGGTCTTAATTCCTACCCTCAAAAGAGGGGGAAACAAACAAGGGTTTTGTCATAGATATCAGAGCCTCTGCCAGTCAAAAAATCAATTTTAGAACACTTAAAACAATAATTAGAACCCAAACAAGGCATAATAGACCAGGAAAAAAGTGATGAACAAAGAATAGTGATAAAAAACAAAGGACAAAATCACTATACTTGGATTATAAAATTATATATTAGGGTACCCTATTTTTTGTGCTCTTATCCAAATAAGAAAAATCCCATATTTTCAAAAAATATTTAGAAAGGTAAGTTCAGTTATAATTTTGTCAACAACAGTTTAGTTCATATTGGGCAATTTTAGTACAATTTTTCTTAGAGAATATAGATATAGGAGGCATCATGCATGAAATGATGGCTCTTACTTCTATTTTTAGATTAGGTAGTTGGTATAACTTCTAAATCATAATCAATGTTATAGACACCAGTGATTGGGGGTAATGTGCATTGTAATTTTCTTTCTTTTCTATTTTGGTCATTACATTACCCAAGAATTCTCAGTAGTTACATGCCTTATTTCATTTGCAAGTGGTTATCATCATTTTAGAGTGGATTTCATATAGGCCTAGTTCTTAGTTTTATAGTGGCTTTTATACATCCTAATCTCCACCATTTGGAGTGGCCAAGATTGGCTTATTTCTCAGTACACATTTCACTATCCATGCCACATTGCCAAATTATAGAGCATTTATGAGCTTCAAGAGCCATATCATACGACACACATTCATATTGATATCAATTCATAGCTTAACAGTGGGTAATGATGGAATAAAAGGACTAGCTAACATTAATATTCTTGAGACACCTGCTCAGAGGGATTAGACACATAGTCCAAACATCGATTAACACACACATGATCACATAACTTAATTTAGTGGGTGATAATGGAGCTAAGGTCCAACCTTTTTACTCTTAAACCACCATTGGGAATTGGGCACTCAACTTCATTTTGTAAATTACTCTTGGTTCATCACATACCCATCATCACTCAAACATCACTCAACATCATAATAGGTTTTGTATTGATTTACGTATCTAGTGAGGTTTAGTAATTCCTTTCTCTTCCTCTTTTTTTACCTAGATTTTATACATTGTTATTTTATACATAACATGTTTAGTAAGAACTAATATACTCTTTGTTTTATCTTTCTGATTTACACTATGATGTGCTCTCTCTATGCACATTCAACATCACACATCTTCGTGATCTTCACCCTTGCAAGTAAGTTTAGGTACACTTTCTATTATTCTTTTATCCTAGTATTTTGCTTTGCTACATCACTAAAATAAAGGGGTGGAATGTAGTCATATAAAATGTCCAAATTGGTAGTTTGAGTGTGGCTTGTGAAACCCTATCCATAGGTCCTTCTTGCATGATTTTATGACCCTTCTAGACACCTTTTTCTCATTTCCAATCATCTGTAGCCTTTCAGATAGTCATTTTAGCTCAACCAGATTCTATTCCAAAGCCAATCCTATTCACCTAGGTCTTAAGCCTATAAGACAAGAGTGGCATATTTGGATTATAGTGTTGAACCCTAGGGTGTCCTATTTTTGGTGTTCCTATCCAATCATAATTTGAGCCTAAATGGTCAATTTCAATCAATTCCTATCCTTCATCATGTCAGCCTAGCATGAATACATTTAACCCATGACCAATAGTTATTTATAAAATCCCATTCAAAGTGTCATTTATAAAGAGATGTGACAAATCTTAAAAAGTAAGCAAAAATATAGACAAACCACTAAGGTAAACTTTCTTATTCTCTACATATAGTTTCCCAACACAACTACAAACACATTCAAACTCTCACACCAATCCCTAGCCACCTTAAGCTCTCTCAATTTATGATTTTTGTATCCACATTACACTATTACACAAATCATATCAAGTGGGAAAACTACATATGGATTGATCCCTCTTCAGAGTATTGGTATGTATGTAGTATTCCCACACAAGGGGTGTGTATCACATGTTCAGTGCATCTTACACACACTAACCCCCCTTTTTTGAAGTGATTCAAATCCCATTTATCAAGCATGATGGAGGTTTAGGGTTTAAAGATTAAAATATATACACAATGAGTTATGTCAATATTAAACACTCAAAAATTCACAGCTATGCTCACATAGGAACAATGTAAAGAACCCAAAAAATTAGGTCTATGTGAGTAGTTTGGATAATAGTGGTAGGAGTGAAAAATAGCGCTGGACCCTAGGGTGTCCTATTTTTGATGGTCCTATCCTTTTACTAAATTAAATCTATATTTTTATTTTTGACACTATCCTAGTCCTACATAGAAAATTTTAGACTCTAGAACAACCATTTTAGCCTATTTCTAAATAAGTTATATTTTTTTCTTATTTATTACTATTTTTAGAATGGTAAAAAGATAGATAAATTATACAAATTAGGACTATAATTATTACAATAGAATTTACTGATTTATTAATCCAAACCCTTAACTAAAATAAGAATAAAACTCCATTATTCCCAAAATAGTTAAATCACCAGCAAATTATGTACCTTTGGGTAACAAATATTCAAGCAGAGAAGAAATAGCTACATACCCTTTTATAAACTTGTGATAATAGCTTGTGTTTGAGAAAAGATCACACTTCATTAGAATTGACTGGTGGTGGCATGCTAATAATAACTACGATCTTATCTTGATCCATTATAATTCCTTCACTACACATAACATGGCCCAATAAAACCCCAAAAGACATGAAAAAGAAACACTTTTTAAGATTCAAGGCAATGTAAAGAGCTCTACATCATTCTAACATCAATCACAACTTAGATAAATGATCCTTAAATAAAAACAAAATAAAACAATCATCCAAGTAAACTTTTAGAAATTCATGAATAAAATCTTTGAATGCAATCACCATGGATTGATAGAAAATAAGTAATGCATTATTTAGCCTAAAAGGCATAGCTTTGTATGTAAAATATCCCCATTCAATAGTGAAAGTAGTCTTATCCTTGTCCTCCTCTGTAATTGATATTTGATGATATCCACTAAACCCATCCATGAATGAATAAACCTCGTGTCCTATGACTACCTCTAATACTTCATTTACAAATGAGATAGGAAATGGATCATTTACACATGCATCATTCAGAATGTGGTAGTTTTTACACAGTCTAGTTCCTCATGTTTTCTTGTGTTTTACTACCATAAGACTTACCCAATCTACCTTTTCCACTAGGTAAATTATTTTTACATCTTGTATCTTATCTAAGCCAGCCTTAAATTTAAGTTTCATGTTAGGATTTATCTTATATGGTCGCTTATTCATAGGTCATGCACACTCTTTTAGTTCAATATGTATTTTTCCTAATGATAGATCTACCCATTAAACTTTTAAAAATTTGGTGGCAAAGACATCCTAGTAATCTCTTAGAATTTGCATGGCTTTTGAGACTTATATTATGGTCTAGTAGTCCCTAATGTGTGCTAGTTTGGTAATCTCCTCACTTCTAATATTATCACCATACGTCTTGAGTGGTTCTTGATAGATGTGTCATTTTTCTTCAAAAATTAAATCTCATAGAATTATCTATCCTTCCTTTTATATAATCATGATATTTCATGGCTTTTCCTCCTTGATATATTCTACGATTGGATCTTTGAGTAACTCAACATCCCATTCCAGTTCAAATAAATTATCTAAATCTAGATCACCATCACTATCAAAAACTTATATTTCTTCCTCCTCATCATTTATTCTATAATGAGATGTGAAATAGATCTATCTTTCATCTTGGCAGCTTTATACCTTTGTAGAGATATGTTTAAATTATGGGTTGTATTTTGCTACATAGAATACTTAGTGGTAATGCTTAGGTCCTCTATGCACCAGTGACATAGAAATTGTTCTATTATGAGCATTGTATTATGTACCAATTGATTCTCATCCTCAAACATAAATGTATATATGAAATCATTCTGAACATGCACCTAATGCCTTATTTCCCTATGAAATTCCTAATGTATATATCGAGCTGATGGAAAGGGAGCTAGTGTATAATGAAAAATATGAACCCAATAATTTAAAGCCATGCTTTCTTCAAGTCCATAATTCAACACATTTATGTATGTGTAATTCAGAGCATTCAACCTCTTAAAAAAGAGGTCAATTACTTCTAACTATTTTTGATAGCTGAAACCTATTGATCATCAATTCACAAGCATCATCCCAAGAAAGATGATCATTCCCATGAAATACCCACCATGTCTCACTAACCCCTTTCAATGAATAATTCAAATCACTCACCCTATGTTCTATTGTAGGCACATAAACTTGTAATTATAGAATAAACTAATTTATATCTTCCATTGCAAAGTATTGAGGTAGTTATCATTTATGTGTAAAGACCATTTTCATTGATTGTAGCTTATGATCTCCTTAGGCCCAATTTAACAAATGTGTGTATGGATCCCCACTTATGGATGAAGCTATTTCCCATGGTAAAGTACCTTGTTTAGTGTGCTCTATATATTTCTACACATGGGTTTTTTCTTCATACAAAAACTCTTTTTTAGAATGAGTAGGAGATTTCATAGACATAGACTTACAATCTCCATCTCAATTTGAGGAATTGACATCTGGGTGATCACTAGTTTAGGATTTAGCAAATCAAACTTATTGAGTTACTTAGTAAGTAAATATTGTAATTGAGGTATAGAATTTTCATAAATAAAAGTACATTTAGTTGCTTATAGAACCTTTAGATGTTTATCAATATTCACCTTCATCTAACTTTTTTCTTGAAAAATGTAAGGAGATTTGGGTTTTATTGGGATGATCTATGATTTGTGTACCTTTTTCAATGGAATTACTATGATTTTATCCCCTTGATAAGTTTATACTTGATTTTTCATAGTGTTGATAGTCATATAGCCATCATATGCTCATTTCTTCCCAAACAACATAGGATAATATCTCTCAATTGTCTTCATATTAATGAGCTCAAATTCATCTCACAAAATTAGTTCCATGACTTTGATCTTGTCATCTTCTATACAACCAATAGGTTTAACTCTCCCATAATCTACTAGGTTGAGAACTACTAGATTGTAGCTGAGTATTAGTCATTCAAAGCTTCCCATGTAGACCTTAGTATCATGTTGACCATGCTTCCAAATTAAAAAAAATCATTTTATCTCATAACCTATAATTTAAATATCCATCCATGCATCCCCATCCCAAGGCTTTTTATTTTTTACATGCCATGCCAGTTTTTTTGTTTTATGTTTCCCCTATTGTGCACATTCCAATAGATTATGCAATGCATTTGTGATATTCTAAGAGATTTCATCATTATGAAGTGTGATTGATAGTTTGAGTAAGTCTATTAAGGTCTTAACAAATTTTTATTATCTCATTATATGCATAATTTGGCCATACATCTGTGCATCTACAACCACAATATCGTGTTTAGTTATTTCTTGATGTTATATGTTTTTTAAAACTTACACATCCTCATACATCAATCCCTTTTCAATAGTTAGATCCAGGTATTTCTCCTATATAACATTCCAAATTCCTTGATCTTATGGCATCTCAATAGGAGTTAATGCTTGCTCTACATGTTGATGTCTAGTGACAGTGTTCAGAAAATCATCCTCCCTAGGTTCTGAATTAACCATATTGACATTTTACATAGCCTTTTATTTCTCTATTTTTCCAATACTAGACAATCATTTGTATCAGGTTTATCTAAAACTCTATAATAAGTATATTAAGACTTCCTATATGGATTTATTGGGTTATTAAGATATATATGATTATACTCTCCACATAAATAAAACTAAAATAGAGGTCATTGGTAATTCTATCCATGTCTGCCTTGATAACCACCATGATATCCACCCCTATAACCTCCTTTATAGCCACCCTGATAATATGATGTATTCCAAATTTTCTACTATTAAGTTTATCACAACCCCCATAATATTATTATGAACTAGGTTGAGTCCAACCAAACTTTTGTTGAGTCATTGCAGGATTCTAATGTGGTGTATATTGATATTGTGGTGATGGTTATGTCTAATACAATAAGTGAGGAGTCCATCCATCCAAACCATGAGGTTGGTATTGTGGTGAGTTAGGAATCCAATATAGAACTATTTCTTGTATACCAATCATATTGACCTCTTATCCTGGGATAAATTGTTTCTTTGTAGACACTTACTGCATATCAACTACAAAAGCATTCTCTATGATACCTGATTTAAACTCTTGCAAAGATCTACAAATCTTATCATCATTATTTAAAAAATTATAGAAATTACAATACAATTCATTTGGGTTCTTTAAATATTAATATAATAGATGAAACTATGATGTTGCATGTCCTACTATTCTACATATCTCTTAGAATTATATTCTGACTTTGGGGAAATCATTATGGTGATGCCCTTCCTTGACATATTTCATGCACCATATTCCTAATTTGGGTTTATCTCCCTCATGGTATTGTTTCATTATTTTAAATAAGGCTTGTAAGGTGTTCTCAATTTTAGATCTAGATGGAAGCTTCTCCATATTATTTAATCTATTCTACCCTAATAGTATCATCTTGGGCATATACTTTAGTATCAAACTGAGATTGAGCTATCATAAACTAGATTCTTGTTTGCATTCCTTATATGAACCATGCAACCTTATCCTTATCTTATATAGCAGACTCAACCCTATTCATGACATCTAAAAATATGAAATTAGAGTCACACACTATCTCTACAGACCTTTATCTAATTTCTTTTGTATCCTAGATGGTTTGACTTGAAAAACTCTTAATTTTGAACTCTAGGACAAGCCATTCTTTCAAGTCTTTTAGAGAATCCTAATTAATATCTATATAATACATAAATTCTAATTCTCTTCCATTTAATGCCCCAATCAATTTGCACTTCATTACTACTTCATCAATAACACCTTTGGCTTGCCATTTCATTTGACATGTGAGTAAATATTTTTTAGGGTCCATGGACCCATCATACTGTGCTAGATTTATCAAAGCTCCCAAATGAGCCATATTTGGATTATGAGCTAGTATTTTATAAAAAAATTGTACAATAGTAGTAATTGGTAGCTATGATCTTTGAGTTACTAGCTATGGGCTTAAAGGATGTACTTTCAAAGTTCCTATCTGATACAAATCTTAATTTCTTGCATTTTTTTGCTTCTTATTTTTCATTCTCGATTAAACCTATAGATTTCAAAGATTTGTGAATAGATGTTGTCTCAATTTATGTTCCCTATCTATGAAATTTTTCTAAAAATGGTTTTTCCTAAATATTTCCTACTTGACCCTCTTGTAGGAAACTACTTTTGATATTAGAAATATTGGGCTAGTGGGACGTATACCTTTCTAGTGAATGATATTTATATACAATATATTCTCTCTCAAGGCTTGAACCTATGATTTCTCTATGATTTTTTCTTGTCTATCCACTTAATAATTCATTTTATTCTTATTTAAATACCCCTTCTTGTAGCTATGAACTACAATTAACTACTAGTTATTCTACTTCTATGTTATTCTTATTCTCATCTTCACACATCTTATCCTTTTTTATCTTCTTCCCTTTCTTCTCTTTGTCAAAATTCATCTACATATTTTATCTCATTATTTATCATCTTTATCTCATCATTCCTTTATTATCGTTCATCATTATTTCCTACTCACTCTTATGGTACTTTACTATTACTCTTACTTCTATTCATAGCTACATGAGTACCTTTCTGCTTATTGCATTATTTTTATTATCATATTTCCCATTTTGAATCCAAACTCTTTTTTTTAAAATTCTTATTCTCTTAGGTTTCTATTATGGATTTATATCTAATATCTATCTTCTAATCTACTCATTATTCACTATCTAGTCACACACATCCACATCATGCCTAGAGTGACTACTCCATATTGGCTAGAGTAGGCACCATGGCATTTTCCATAACTAACATTCTCATAAGAGTAGGTAGTTGATGCAAAAAATTTCCTTTAATTCCTCTTATAAACAAATATTTTTTATCTTCAAAAGATATATATCCATATTCTTCAAATTTAGTTATGCATCTATCAAGAGTAGTAGAAAACCAATGGTCTATTGCTCATGTATAATCAATTTACAACCTCTAAAGTTGGTGTACCTTCTTTTTAGTCTAATTTATAATTTCTATCATCCTAGGTTGGAAATAATAATACTCCATGCATGCTAACTAATTAGCTAATAACCTAGGCAACTCAAATATTTCATATATTTCACCATAAATGTGTTCTTGAATAATCTCTTGAACTATAAAACCAATTTAATTTAACTCTTCCTCTATGGAATTATGTATTATCTGGTCTATCCATCTTTCTATATCCCTTTATCCTGGTAACCATCTTAGCATAGCTTCCTTCAAAGAAATTCCATGCTCATCACACCATTGTTAATAGAGCTTCCTAGGATAACATCATAACATTCTAAGGACTAGGATAGCTATGTGATAAACTCATAGTCACAAACCAAATTACCAAGTAATGATAAGGGAAGGACCAAATGAAATATTTAAAGTACATTTTTATTGTGTGATATCATGATAATAAAGGGAAATAATAATTTGAACTACAGTCAGAGTATTCCAAATAATTCATAAAGGAAATAACCATAACTATACAAATAAATCATACACAAGGAGAAAATAAAAAACCATATAGCTAACCATAACCAATAAATCTATATTGATCTCTTTTGAATATAGAACCCTTTCTTCTTATAAATAATAGCATATTTATAGACACTTACATATCTATGACTTTACATCTTCTATCCAAACTTTGTGCCAAAAGGATTCTCTTTATCTTATAACATATTACAACTTCTTGAGGTAAATGACAAAATAAACTAACTTGCAACAAAATGAGTGCATTACACATAGATGGAAAAAAATTATACTTTGCAATTTTGTAGTCATGTTTCTTCTACTAACAATTACTATCAATGGTAATCAGTCCTTTTGGTTTGAGCTCCATAATTATATCTATTGGGAAATACAGAAGCACAATTGATTACCATGCACAAGCAACTTAAATATGCAGAATTAAATTAGAATCACAAGTAACTAGAAACCAAAAACAACACAGAATATGAGAGATAATACCCAATTGTATTAATACTCATCTAGAAAAGAATACAATAAAGAAGATGCCACTTCTTCTTCACACCTCTTAGAGGCTTCCCACACCTCAAGTGTATAGTAATTCTTTCCTCAAAGCTCTCTCTCTTACGATCCCAACACACAACTCAAACACAGAGTTGGTGTTCACCTCCAACCAGTCAGTATCCACTACTACCAGTACACCAATGCTCCATGCACTCCACAAGTGCTCCACACACTCCAAGTAGATCTCCCCTAAACTTGCAACAACTAGCAACTCAAATGATCTTACTTATGGAAGGAACTACCTTGCCTTCCTCTTTGCTCTCCAACGAGTACACACCGTACTCCAAGTAGATCTCTCCTGATCTTGCTCCCTATTGTGTTACTATCCTCCCTGATCTTGCACCCTTGCAAATCAATCTGGTTTTGGACACCTATAAACCTAGATCATGCACACACATACACCTGTAGATCAATTATCTTACTTACCCATGCAGATCTCCTAACGTAGCCATGCACACCTGCTGACCAAGATCATACATACATGAAGAACCCTTCTGATTCTCCAAACCAGCACCCACACTTGGCACTGTGGCACTAGGAGGAACACACCATGCTCTCTTCACACATAGAAGGAGCTTATTTTTTCTCTCTTACTCTCTATCACAAATTACAATACAGTCCATGAGTCTATTATATAGATCTCATGCAAACAATAATTAGACACCTAATTATAATAATTAGATCTATAGCTTCAAGTCTAAAATTGGCTCTTAACATGCAAACACTCAGTTCATTAACAAACTATCCATAACACTCATATTTCCAAACCACACAAGCGACCGACATCAATCCCTGTCTACCTAGAGATGACCGATGTCGGCTAAATACTGCCGATGTCAGTTGCCTTCCTGTCTACCCCTGACCAATGTCGATTGACCTGACCAACGCCAGTGACTATGACACTCATCACCCTCCTTCCCTATTTTCATCAGTGAAGCTTTTAGCTCCACAACCTAATAATCTCCCACTTGGAGATAAATAGCTACACTGTACCTGTGCCTGTACCCCATCTAATCTATTTCCTGGCTTGTATCCCTCTTTAAGATCAATCCTGAAGACCACCCACCACACAACCTGTGGTGCACCTCCTATCATCCAAGTAACCTACCACATCCAAACCTACAAACCCATGTAGTGAATTCATGACCCTGCATAACATGAATCCCTGTTGTTGGTCCCTCTCAAATACTTGAGAACCCACTTCCCCGAATTGGCTCCTAACTCTCTGACAGCACCCACTGCTTGGGAAAACTTAGGTCTATACTAGACCTCATGTGATTTTAGACACTAAACTGTCTAGCCCTTGGTGTGCTCCAGTTTTACATCCTACGTATTGAACCTTGCCAACACCTGATCCACATCAGCTCCCACTAGAGACAAAATCAACCTGTGATCTTCCATGTCTCTCATGCCAAAGAATTTTGCTACTCCCAAATTCTTCATGGCAAACCACTAAACTAACCTTACCCTTAGCTCAACAAAACCCTATATGTACAAACCTGCTAGCTAGCATACCATCCGCATACAATAATAGGATAATGTCATGACCATCATCCACCTGGTAAGACAAAACACAATGGTTACAATGACACTGACTAAAGCCTTACTTTGTCATCCACCTATCAAAACTTATACCACTATCCTATAGCTTCCTCAAGACCATACGACCTGGCCTTCCATCTCACGTGTCCATTCTCTCTATTTTTTAACCAAGGTATCCATTCATCTTAGTGCTTTCATACCGGCTGGAAACCCTACCAAATCTCTTGTTTGGTCTTGCATCCTATTCATGCCATGCTCCTACTGTTTCCTGGATCCTTCCTACTCTGTAGTTAGCAAATAGTATAAAGAAGAGGAATAATGAATTTGAGGCTTACTTACACTTTTAGTCCTCCCCATGGGTGTTTGAGACTCCTTGACAGCTTGTTGTCTACCTAAAATCTATTACAATGACTGACCTTGATCACCACACAGTCTGCATCTGACTAATGTCAGTTCCATGCACCTGTCCTAACTACCGACCCCACCGATGTCAGTGTCTACCTGCTGCCAATGTTGGTCTTACTGTCGCTGACGTTGGTCCTCCAGACTGACGTCGGTCTTACCCTATCCAACACCATGGCTCTGGTCTACACATGACCGACATCGACACCTATCTGTTTGATGTTGGTTCCTCTTAACTAACACCAGTACCTATGTTCACCTTTGAGTGATAACTTTTTACCTGCGAGCTTTCTTTGAATCAAATCCCTATCCAAACTACTCTGCTTAGAGTTACTCAGCCTTCTCCACTGATTTCTGTCTGCCATCTCCTCCATAAACACCAAGGCTTTCTAGTTCTTAAGTCTGTCAAAGACATCTGACTTCCTGTTAAGAACATGCATCTCCTTCTTGATCATGTGACCAAGCCTACAAAGCCACGTCTCCGTAATAGAAGAAGAATTAGTAATACAAGCAAGTAGATAAAGAGTACCTGCTTTCTTACCACCCGCTAATTCAAGTGTATCCACTGTGAGAGTTCTTGTGCATCTCTCATCACCCAACTTTCCTAAATTAATTAGCCTTATCTTCAAAACCAGGACCTGCATGACCTCCTTCAACACCCATGTGTTGGATGCCTGCAATTTCAGCTTCACTTCCCCTTTGCCAATTCTTTGACAAGGCTCACTAGCACCTCTCTTTGGGGCTGCATGGAAAGAGGCAACAGAATCTATAAACCAATATTCTACTTTATCTAAGAAACATACCAGAGCATCCTATGCAACAACACCTGCAAGATTTGCTTCTTTAGTTCCTTCATGTTGATCTTCTACAAACCAGCAATCTTTCTTTTCCTACTCTTTCTTTCCATAGGACCATAATTGACCATTCATGCTTTTCAATTCCTCCATTCTTAGCTTACTTTATTCTATCGTTGCTATACTCGCACTCAATTAGAAACCCCTAAGAGTGACTTGTAATCAAACACAAACTTGCTCCCTGCAACCTTAGCTCTGATACCACTTGTTGGTGGTATCAAGCTATGAGCCAACAACCTCGCTCTGATACCACTTGTTGGGAAATACAGAAGCACAATTGATTACCATGCACAAGCAACTTAAATATGTAGAATTAAACCAGAATCATAAGTAACTAGAAACCATAAACAACACAGAATATGAGAGACAATACCCAATTGTATTAATACTCATCGAGAAAAGAATATAATAAAGAAGATTCCACTTCTTCTTCACACCTCTCAGAGGCTTCCCACACCTCAAGTGTATAGTAATTCTTTCCTCAAAGCTCTCTCTCTTACGGTCCCAACACACAACTCAAACACAGAGTTGGTGTTCACCTCCAACCAATTAGTATCCACTACTGCCAGTACACCAGTGATCCACGCACTCTACAAGTGCTCCATGCACTCCAAGTAGATCTCCCCTAAACTTGTAACAACCTGCAACTCAAATGATCTTAATTATGGAAGGAACTACCTTGCATTCCTTTTTACTCTCCAACAAGTACACACCGTACTCCAAGTAGATCTCTCCTGATCTTGCTCCTTATTGTGTTATTGTCCTCCCTGATCTTGCACCCCTACAAATCAATCTAGTTCTGCACACCTATAAACCTGGATCATGCACACACATACACCTACAGATCAATGATCTTACTTACCCATGCAGATCTCCTAATGTAGCCATGCACACCTACTAACCAAGATCATACATACATGAAGAACCCTTCTGATTCTCCAAACCAGCACCCACACTTGGCACTGTGGCACTAGGAGGAACACACCATGCTCTCTTCACACATAGAAGGAGCTTATTTTTTCTCTCTTACTCTCTAGCACAAATTAAAATATAGCCCATGAGTCTATTATATAGATCTCATGCAAACAATAATTACACACCTAATTACAATAATTAGATCCACAGCTTCAAGTCTAAAATTGGCTCTTAACATGCAAACACTCAGTTCATTAACAAACTATCTGTAACACTCATAGTTCTGAACCGCACAAGCAACCGACATTGGTCCCTATCTGCCTGGAGATGACTGACATCGGCCGAATACTACCAATGTCAGTTGCCTTCTTGTCTACCCCTGACCAACGTCAGTTGGCCTGACCAATGCCAGTGACTGTGACACTCAGCACCCTCCTTCCCTGTTTGCATCAGTGAAGCTTTTAGCTCCACAACCTAACAATATCTATAAAAGGTTTCCTTTATCCCTTGACCTCTATGTGATAGAAGTAGAGGGATTTAGTTATCTATTACATAAATATACTTCCTAAGGTTTGGTTAAAGGCATTTCTCTCTCTCAATCTGACTACCAATTACTAAATGGGCATTTTTCTAATGACTCTTTCCTCACTCTACAATAATAATAAGAATTAGTAAACAAAGCTATGGATTGTCTTCATATTTTTAGTTTATCCTTATGCTCATCCATTTAATGAAAAAACTCAGTGCTACCATGAATCTTTTATTCCCAAACCTCCTTGGTTGGAAGGATATCATTGGCAGTGGCTTCTTCTAGTAGGTCAATTTAAATTCCTAAGTATCCCTTTTGTTTTTTGAGTTTCTCCCTCTAAACTATGGTCTTATGTGGTTTAAAGGGTTGAGAAAAAAATCTCTTTCTATATCACCAAGCCTTTATCTTTAGTAGGCAAGTTTTATATTTTCTCTAAAGTTTTTTTAACTACTCATGTGTGTTACTCCTCTTGTTGGGATCCTTCCAATAATACATATAATATACTATAAAAATTCTTGATGGATTTCATTTGGTCCAATTTTGAAGGCCAAAAGGGATTTCACATAGTTTCTTGGGACATTTATTGTGGTCTTCTAGATATTAAAATTGAAGGTCATGCTCTCAATGTAAAATGGGTTATTTTTGGTATGGAAGGTGATGAAGCCTAGAAGATTCTTATACATCATAACATCTCTTAGGGAGTTCCTTATGGTAGAAATGATTATCAAGTCTTATTTCTTCATAACCTTCTCATCACCTTGGTACTAATTAAAATTAAGGGTACCTTTTTATTCAAAGTTTATGGAAAGTCTGGGAGAAGCTCAAACCCCATCTTATTTATAAAAGGTGGGGTTTGCAGAATGGTTTTTCAATTAATTCTCATTTCCTTTAGTGGTATCCTTGCCTAGACTTACATAATGTTCCCTTTGCCTTGGTCCCTTGGATTAAAGGGATAATACTATTCAAGAAATGTGTGAAAACTATAGGGGATATTTTTTTTAGGGTGAGCCAGTTTTGGCTTTCTTGGAAACAAATTCAAAATAAATTTCATTAAATAATTTAGATGTTGAGGCTATTTCAAAAATACAATGTTCTATACCTGATGAATATCTTCATAATATTAGGTTTGATTCTATTACTCCTTAATGTAAATATTGGCATTCACCTATGGACACTCCATTCACTCAATATTCTACATGAATGGGATATAATTTGTTAGCTCCCTAGCATATTCTAGATGAAACCCTCAACCACAGATGGAACCTCTATTCCAACCATGGGATTTAGACATGAATATTTCATAATGTGTAGATTTCTCTCATAGAGCATAAAAAAGCACATTTAGTCTGGTGTGATATCTATCAGGGTTTACTTATGGGTGATCAGCTTAATGATGTTAACCTTATATTTAAATTTACATTTTAAAGATCAAAGCTTAAAAATAAATAATTTATTTTGAATAACTTAATTAGGCCTCTAATAAATTGCTTAGTTTTATTAATTCATATATTGTCATATAAAGACCAATGACACCATCCATTTTTTTATCTATCAATTTCCTTTTTCTAATTATATCTATCACATTCATATATTCATTTTTTTACTACAAACTCTTGTCTAATCTTCTCAAGGCTCAACAACCTTAAATATTCATTAGTGCTTCATGTAAATATTCACACATCATATATTATCTCTTCTATTCATAACATGCCTATTCCAACTTATCTCCAAGCTTGCATCACTCTCTAACCCCTTACATATACCTTTTCTCAATAGTCAAGGCTAGTTTTGCTTTTAACCCTCCAAACATGAAAATATTATAGTATTGAACAATATAAACATGATCATAATAACATAACAATAGTTTTGGGTACCCATTAGGCTCATAAAACTTCATAAAAAAATTCATTTTGTAACTCCTCTATTTGCCACTTTTCTTTACACTTCCATTCACCAATTAGGCCTAGTTTGAGCATAGACACTTCTACAACACTAGATACCATACAACACAGTCCTGAATCATGTCAAATACTATTGAATATTATTAATAACATAAAATCACACTTGATCACCAAATTTCATGAAATTCCATTGGTTAAAACTCTAGTTATCTCACTTTCTAATTTCAAACCCTATCATAAACCTTGATAACTCTGTACATACCTGAGAACTTACAAAAAGGTATAAAATGACCACTACTCAGTTTCATTTACTTATAATACTTGGAAAAAATCTAAAACATACATATTCAACTCTGCTGAGAGTTTTTTAAATTTAATCTATCACAATAGGTCTCCCATTCAAGAATTCACAAAATTCTAGTCACTAATACAAGATAATAACAACTAATTTAGACCATCCTTTGTATTTATACCTATAAATTTAAGTTAAAAAGAAACATAACATGTAATTATGTTCTATATTATTCTCATTCTACATTTCCAATAGTTTCTAAGTCTTGAAAAACTTTCAAAATATTCTTCTCATGAAATTATACAAAATTTTGGATTCTTGATAGAGTTTTGCATGGTATACAAACTTGCAACTAATTTTTATCTCTCCTTTGACCTAAAATAAATATACCATCTCTTAAAATAGTAAAAATTATCTCAATAATAACTCCATTATGAATTTTAAGCACTTTAGACATATTATAACAAAATATATACATAAATTTATATTCTCTAGGGTTTCAAGATAAGAGTATAGGCCGAGAGTACTTTAAATGGCCTAGTTTGAATTTGATCACTTATTAAAACTTGTAATCACCTATAAAAAGTATATCATAACCCATTAAAATTCCTCTAATTTAAATTGAGTCTTAACTAGACTCCCAAATAATGTAACCTCACTATTTCTCTCTTGATTGTTACAGTGTACTCAGTGCTACATAGACTCTAAGGTTTACATTATGCTATCACTACACTTTTAAAGGCAATAAATGAAAATAAAATTCCTTAACATGTTTAAGGTAACTTTAGGACTCATTTACATAACATTTAATCTTAAAAACATATTGATGAATTCTTTATTACTTCTAACTATGACTATATTTTCTACAATGTAAACCTGCACCAAACATGTAAACACCTTTGTAATGTTATCAAGGGAATATCAAATAATAATATATTTAAAAAAACTTAATTAATATTAAATAATATATCTTCCACATATAATAACTCAGTCTTTATTGATTCATAAAAGATATATACAATAAACAATATATGTCCATACCCTATCCTCCTTCAAAAATAGAATGTACAAGCTAGAAAGGCACTCAGCTAGATTTGATTCTTCATATAATATTCCAAAACATTATTTACATATGTAAAAAATAATATATTATGTAAAAAAATTCTCTTCAAGGATTATAACCTTTAGATCTTCTCTAACATTGTCCTTAAATGTTTAACAATTACTCTCAAATGACTCATAAGCCTATAATTTATAATGTTTAGGCCTCCTTGCTAAGTGGTTTAAACCATATCATGAAGAAACGGACTTGTCATTTCTTATAAATTTACAAAAATATATACTTTATCTTCTCATCTTTCTTTTCAATGACCCTCTTATCTTTCTATTAGCTTTATTTTCCCATGTCCATCGTAGCTTTCTCTCTAGAAGGTAGTTTATGAGGTGTTTTCACATTTACATAGGTTATAAACATTTTAAAATATGTACTTGACCTTATAGGGTAATTATATATTATAAATTTATCCACAATACTTATAGTCTTCCTTTTATAATTCAAGTATTTGAATATGGAGTTTTGGACGAAAAACCTGGATTTCGCCTAATCTTAAAATTTAAGACCTCCTAGTTATTTGAACATAATTTTTGTCATAAAAATAGGAATCATAAGATAACTTATGTATTTCAAGGACTTTAAAATTATTTTACAATTTTATCATGTCTTCTAGGCCTTCACAATCAAGAGTTTAAACTACTTATGTACAAATTTACAAAAATTGGTTAATGCTCCTGCATCAAAATCCTACGATTAGAATATTTCATGAGCTCCTAATCATGATCTTTGTTTACATGCCCAAATACAAATAGAAATATATATCACAAATTTTTCTCTTCAACTATCCATTTATACATATGGACATGCTCTTTTCTCCCGCATTTATGTTTCTTCTTTCTTGTTATCTTCTCCATCCATGCAATACTTTGTTGCTTCTTCTTATTTTTGGTCTTTTTATTTACATGTTCATCCTCTCTAATGTGGATATAAAATTTTATTCTATTTTATTGAGATCATATAAGAGATATATTTTCTATGTACTTAACCTCCTTCTCAATCAAACCTCTACAAGCATAATCTAATGCAACATTAGAAACACAAATTTCAGACCTTGAGGTCTCTCTCCACACAACATTGATTTCATCATTTTGAGACTCAAAGGTATCAACCCATATGTCAACTTATTATTTTTAGGAAAAAAATTGTCATCTTTACCATCATTTATGGCATGCTCTAAGGCTACCATTTTTCTAATAGCTAGTCTTCACTTTGGTGGACAAACAACTTATTTGGTTGCTCAATTAGAAAATATTCATCACTTTGTTATTCAAATTTTTATATGTCCTTTTAGATATCTTATTCAAGGTTAAGGCTATGAATTTATCCTTCTCTCCATCATCTTCTTCACCAATGAGTCTATCCACTGACTTATGGACTTCATTTTCATCCACTACTTTTGTACCTGCACTCACAACATCAAAATTACAATCAAATATAAAAAATTGAGGACAATTTTCCTCTTGAATATCTTCTTCCATATATATGATCATATTTATCTTTCTTAGCCCTTCTTTAAGTTTCTTACATAACAGCTTCTTGGTTTTCTTTCTTTTCCTTTCTATTAATTTGACTGGCCATCTTACTTTCTTGTTCAATATCCATCCATTCCATGGTTTATTCATGATTTCTATCATGAAAATTTATCAGTGTTATCCTCTTATTTATCTCACTTATTTCCCTTTGGAAGTCTTCCTTTCTCTGCTTCCTTCTCATCTCCCTTTGTATTTGCTTCTTTAGTTGGTCCTTTACCTTAGTTAATTCTCTAATCAATATTTTCAACATATCTATTCTTTCAATCACTAATATTCCACCTTTATACATCTCTTTTTTCCAATATCTCTCCTTGGATCAAATTCTTTGAGAAAACACCTTATTCTTCCCTTTGAGCTTCACTAGCTCTTTCCTATTCTTAAGCCTCACTTGGCTTTTAGACTACCTAGACAACTTATTTTGTAATCAAACTTATCTCTGATCACTTCAACATTAACAATGTAATATTAACACTTTAATAATAAATTCCTAAGATATTTTATGCTCTGATACCATAATTGATGGAAACCTTATATTTACATTCACATTTTCAATATCAAAGCTTAAAAATAATTAAGTTTCTTCAAGGAACACAATTAGGCCTCTAATAAATTACTTAGTTTTATTATTTCATAGATTGGTCATATAAATACTACTGACACCATCCATTTTTTTCTTTATCAATTTCCTTTTTCTAAACTTCAACTATCACATGCAGACATCACATTTCTTTTTTCTACAAACTCTTCCTTAAGCTTCTCAAGGCTCAACAACTTCAAATATTCACTAGTGACTCATGAACATATACACACATCATATATGGTCCCTTATTGTCATAACATATATGCTCTAACTTATCTCTAGGATTACATCACTCTCTAACCCCTTACATATATATTTGTTCAATACTCAAGGCTAGTTTTGCTTGTAGCCCTCCTAACATGCAAATATCCTAGTATTGAAAAATATATGCATGCTATTGATAACTAAAGCACAATTTTTAATACCCATTCGCCTCATACAACTTCATAAAAAGTTTCATTTCCCAACTCTGTGGGATCACTCCTTTTTTCTACACTTCCATTCACCAATTAAGCCTACTTTAGGCATATACATTTTTACAACACTAGAGAGCATACAATATGGTCTTGAATCTTCTCAAATATTATTAAATCTTATTAATCACATAAAATAAAAAATGATCACCAAATTTCATGAAATTCCACTAGTTAAAACTCTAGTCATATCACTTTCCAACATCAAACCCTTACCTAGACCTTGAAAGGCCTATACCTACCTAAGAGGTTACGAAAAGGTCTAATGTAACATCCCCACTAGGATTGACTTAGAATAACATGATAAATTTTTCTAATATAATCAATGTATTATTTCATTTTATTTCACCATGAGAATATAATTAGTGATCTAAGTATGTTAACTATAAAAAAAAGTTCTTTAATTATTTTGGAAATAATGGAGTTTTATTCCTATTTTAGTTAAGGGTCTAGATTAATAAATTACTAAATAATATTGCAATAATTATAGCCCTAATTTATATAATTTATCTATCTATTTTACCTTTCTAAAATTATTAATAAATAAGGAGAAATATAACTTAGCTTGAAATTGGACTGAGATAGCTGAGACAGAGGCTAAAAATGCTTGTGCAAGACTGGGATAGAATCATGGATTGGAATCTAACTTTCATTCATTGAAAGGATAGGAGCACTAAAAACAAAACACTTTAGGGTATGGCGCTATTTTCTACTCCTGTCACTATTGTCCAAAATAGTCATAAATATTTTAGATTTATAGGTTATTTGCATTGTTCCTACATGAGCCTGCCTATGAAATCTCAAGTGTTGAATGTTGATAGAACTCACCATAGAGAGGATTTAATCTTTAAACCCTCACCCTCCATCATGCTTGATAAACAAGTTTTGGATCACTTGAAAAAAGGGGGGTTAATGTGTGTAAAATACACTGAATGTGTGATCCACACCCCTTGTGTGGGCGCACTACCTACATACCAATACTCTAAAGAGGTATCAAGCCATATGTAGTTCTCTCACTTTATGTGCTTTGTGAAATAGTGTGATGCAAATACAAAAATGCTATATAGAGAGTACTTGAGGTGGCTAGGGACTAGTATGAGGGTTTGAATATGTTTACAGCTATGTTGGGTTATTATATGCAGAGAATAGGGAAATTTACCTTAGTAGTTTTATTATATTATTGCTTTATTTCTAATATTTGTCACCTCCCTCTCTAAAATAACTTTGGATGGGATTTTATATGGAAAAATTAGTTATGGGTTAGATGTACTCACACTAAGCTAACATAATGAAGAATAAGAATCAGATGAAAATGACCATTTGGGCTCAAAGTGTAATAAGATATGAGTGCCAAAAATGAGACACCCTAGGGTCTGATGCTATAGTCTAGGTATGGCACTCTTGTCTTATAGGTTTAGGACCTAGGGGGGATAGGATTGGCCTAGGAAATAGAGTCTAGCTGAGCTAGAATCATAATTTAGAAGGATAGAGATGAGTGATAATTAGTAAAAAGGTGTCTATAAGGGTCATAAGAGTATGCAAGAAGGACTTGTGGATAGGGTGTCACCAACCATACTCAAACTACCAATTTGGACATTTTATATGACTAAATTTAACCCCCCCACCCCTCCTATTTATTCTAGTGATGTAGCAAAACAAAATACTAGGATAAAGGAAAAGTAGAAAGTGTACCTAAACTTACCTACAAGGGTGAATCCCATGAAGATGTGTGATGTTGAGTGATGCTAGGTATGTAGTGAGTAATTTTGGGTATGTGTTGAGTAATGTTAGGTATGTGCTATACCAAATTAATATCATGAATGGAAATGAGCACTTAATTCCTTAAGAGTGGCTCAAGAATGCAAAGGCTACCCCTTTGTCTCTATCATCACCTACTAAGTGAAGCTATCTGATCATGCATGTGTTAATTTATGTTTGGATTGTGTGTCCAATCCCTCTAAGTAGGTGGCTCAAGAATACAAAGTATAGCTAGTCCTTTGGCTCCATCATTTCCCACTAAGTGAAATTATGAATTGATACTGATATGATGTGTCATATGAGATGGCTCCTAAATCTCATGAATGCTTTGTAATGTGACAATGTAGCATGGATAGCCAAATGTGTGTTGAGAAATAGGCCAATCTTGGCCACTTTGAAAGGTGGAGATTAGACTTGTATGAAAGCCACTCTAAAACTAGGAACTAAGCTTATATGAAAAGCACTCTAAAATGATACCAAACACCTATATATGTAATAAGGCATGAAACTATTGAGAATACTTGGGAAATGTAATGAACTAAAAAGAAAAGATAGCAAATATGTTATGCACATTGCTCCAAATCAATGGTGTTTATAACATGGATTTTGATCTAGAAGTTGTACCAACTATCAAATCTAAAATTAGAATTGAGATCCATCTTGACATACATGATTCCCCTATATCTATATTCTCTAATAAAAACTATACTAAAACTCCTCAATCTGAATTGAACTATTGCTGATAAAACTATAATTGAACTTACTTTTCTATCTATTTCTAGAAAAGCTAGGTTTTTTGCTATTTGGATAGGAGTGCCTAAAATAGGACACTTTGTTGTCTAGAACTACATCCCAAGTATGGCACTCTTGTCCTTTATTGTTTTTTATCATTCTTCTATGTTCATCACTATTTTCCTAGTTTGCTCTACCTAGTTTGGGTTCTGGTTGTTATTTTGAGTATTTTAAAAACTAATGTTTTTGATCAGTAGAAGGCTCTAATCTCTATGACAAAACCCCTATTTGTTTCCCCCTCTTCTAAGGGCAGGAATGAATACCCATGAATGACTACCCTTTGAATAAATATCCCTATAAGTGTGTTATGATACAAAATACATGATGTAAAAATGATAATCAAAAGGATGTCTCAAGATATAGTATAGTTTGTATTGGAGATTGTTAGATCAATAGGGGTATGCCTAGATAGATTTAAAAATGTAATAGCATGTGCATTATATTAAATTGAAACAAAAAATATTATTTTTTTAGTTATCAATGAGGGATGAAGCATGATGTCTATCATGGCATCCAAAAAATTAAGATAATGCATGATGTGGATCATGGCATTACGAATAATGAAAATCAAACAAACAACAAGCACATAAGGCAAGAAGAAAAAAGAACACAAAAGTGGCCAAGGAGACAAGAAAATAAGGGACATGGGCACATGTCACTCAAACTAGGAGATCAATTATATAATTCATGTTAAAATGCCACTTACACATACAATTGAAAACAATCAAGGTTAGTACGAAGGCCACAAGCACATAAAAGAGTACAAATAAAAGACATTGGTAAATGTCCTAAGGCACATACAAGAGACAACATAAGAATTGAGAAATTCAATCATATCTATCTATGCAAATTTAAAAAAAAAACATTTAAATGCTAGAAATACAATCGTATATAATTAATCAAAGAAAGAAGTGAAAGTATGCAAAACATGTAGTACAAGACTAAGTAGATGCTAAAAAATACACAAGTTATATATAATAGTGAGTATCGATATAATAATCTATGTAAGCTAATAAGTAATATACATCAACACGATAATTAGATTCTATAGTGTAAAAAATGGCATAACTTGGATGATGTAGTCATGTAGAAGATGCCCCTAGTGGGTAGATATATCGATGTATGTCTTAAAAGTAGAATTAGGATGTCCCCTCAATGGGTAGAGTGAAAAAATCAAGGATCTAGATGCCACTACACACACTCAAAGAAGATCAAGTGAAGCATGGTAATGTATATAAATTTACAAATAATAACATAGAATAACAAAATGTAAATTTAACATGGTAGTAGAAATGTAAAGCATGGATAATGCATACAATTAAAAAAATTTGGTGTCTTGAGTTATTTTAATGTTTTTATATTTTGACATAAGATAAAAAAATTATGTACAAGTAAGCTAAGAAATAATGATACTAACTGATGAGTCTTAGAAGAGACTCCCTATCATGGTATCCTGTATCAAATAAAGGAATTATGCATGATTGTGAAGAATGATGGAATGGATATAAATATGACTCTAAATATTTGGATTCATTGTTGGTATCTTGGAAATCATAATAACCTATATGTTCTACTCATCATTATCATATTGATTTTGATCCAATAGAATGTTAGTGTTGGCTTTTGTTATATTTGGATCTTTTCCTTTGATAAATTGTGTTTATGAATGATTTTCCCTAGGATGTTCGATAAATCCTAAACCTTGGTGACAAACATTATCAACTACTAGAATAGGAGTAGTGATCTCTTGAGCATGCTTTCCCAACCCTTGACCTTGATAATCAAACTATTGTAGATATTTTTTACCAAACCCATACTACTTTGAAAGTTAAGCCTCATTTTGGAGAGGTATCTTTACATCTTTTTCATGTTTTACCTTTGCTTATGGTACTGTTTGTTGCTCTGATTTTGCTTTTTGATCCTTTTATTGTTCTGAGTTATGTTTTGGTAACCACTTTTATACTATTTCAAAATGTGACCCTTTGTGAATGTGTTCCTATGTCATTGTGTATTTCTTGACTGATTTACCTTGTATATGGTCCTCATTATCAATTATATGTTGTATATGTTTTTTCAATTCCAAACATGAATCTTTGTGATGCCCATGCATTCTATGATATGCACAATAATATCTAGATCTTCTCACTAGATGTATAGGAGGTAATTTTATCAAATTAGATTTAATCATTTCTATTAGTACCTCACTTGAACTATTATTTTATCTTTGAATGCTTTTTTAATCACTATTTTTAGAGTTAGTTTGTTATGATTTATTGTTGTGATATGTAACATTGCTTACAACCAATTGACTAGGTGAAGGTGCATATACATGATTGGTATTAGGGTGACTTAGAGACTTTTATATTATAATATAATTTTCCAATATTGTGATATTTTCATGTAATATATGATTATTCATTTGGAAATATAAAATTAACTTGCTCATATTGGTGATTTGATCCCTTAGAATCTCACAAGTGCAAACCCTAGTTGCTTCTAATTAAACATGTAAGCACATATGTTAAATAGGGTTTATAGAATCTATAGGCTTAATGTATGCATTAGGAACAATATTATAGGTTACCTAACCTTTTGGAGAGGTGATAACATGGACCTAGTTAGAGTGAAAGTAGTTATCACCCTCTTAGGGAAGAGGAGAAGGAAATTCTTTCCTGTGCATAAAATATGACATTGAAACTTGACAGGTGGTTGTTAACTTATGTAATGGATCCTCTAAGTATGTAAGGATTTTATTCTAAATTGAATTACACATGATAGAGAGATATAATGTTAAATAAGTAATGAAATATGACATATATTTGAATTGGTCCTAAAATAACATGTACATGTGTACTTATGTCATTTTTGAATTCATGCCAAATGAAAGGAAACAAGCATGTAATATAAACTAAAATAATTTGCATAAGTAAATCATGATTAATAAAATTTGAATATTCAGTCCAATGTGTAAAAAAATTAGAATTTTAATTTTAAAACCCTAGGCTAAAGTTTGAAAATATTAGGACCTAGTATAGTGTAACTATGGTTTAAAAGAAATGATTTTTAAAATTACTATGGTCAATTTTAAAAATTAAATGGAAATTATGATTTATATATGCAAGAAAAATCAAAAAAATATTGGGAAAAATTAGCAAAGAATTTTTCCTAGGGTTTCTAAGGCTTTTGCACACAAATGAAATAAGTCAGGTTCACCAAATGGTAAAACTATTTTGGGAATAATGCAGTTTTCTTCCTATTTTAGTTAAGGGTATAGATTAATAAATCAGTAAATAATATTTCAATAATTACAATCTTAATTTTTATAATTAATCTATCTTTTTTGCCTTTCTAAAAATAGCAATAAATAAGGAGAAATATAACTTAGCTTGAAACTGGACTGAGACAGCTGAGATAGAGGCTAAAACTAACTATGAAATACTATGATAGTGTTGTGGATCAAAATCTAGATTTCATTCAATGAAAAGACAAGAGCACTAAAAACAAGACACTTAAATGTTTGATGTTGTTATCCACTCCTACTATTGTCCAAATTGATCATAAAGATATGAGCTTTCTAGGTTCTTTACGATGTTCTTGCTTGATTCTACCTATAAAATCTCAAGTGATGAATGTCAATGGAGCTCATCATAGAGGGGATTTAATATTCAAACCCTAACCCTCTATCATTCTTGATAAATGGGATTTGAATCACTTGAAAAAGGGGGGGTTATCATGTGTAAGATGTACTAAACATGTGATCCACACCCCTTATGTGGACATGATGCCTACATACCAATACTTCAAAGAGGGATCAAGCTATATGTAGTTCTCCCACTTAATGTGATTTATACAATAATGTGATGCAAATGCAAAAATGTTGAATTGAGAGTGTTTGAGGTGGCTAGGGATTGGTATGAGGGTTTGAATATGTTTGCATTTATGTTGGGTGACTATATGTAGAGAATAGGGAAATTTACCTTAGTAGTTGAATTGTATTCTTACTTGTTTTGTAAGATTTGTCACCTCCCTCTCTAAATTAACTTTGAATGGGATTTTATAGGGAACAATTGGACATGGGTTAGAAAAATGTTGGAAATATTATCATTGATGTCAAAGGTCTTGTTGACCCAATTTTGCCCCTCAGGCAAAATCCCAGTCACCTCCTACACCTACTTCACAGGGCCAGTCATTTCAGGTTGCAAGGTCCACTTTTAGGTTTTGATAGCGCCGTTGCAGAGAATAGGCAGCGAAAGATAGAATCTCTGAATGTTCATGCAAGGAGAGAAGAAGGGAAAAAATGGAGCGTTCAACACTTAGTCAAAAAAGAGGCAAAAAAAATGCAGAGGGCAGCAAAATCGCCACCCACTACAAGGGCAAGTAAAATGAGCCCACTTACAAACATGCAGAGGGCAGCAAATTCGCTGCCCACAATAGAAAAGTAAAGACGTCGGCCGATGTCGGCAATACTGCCGTCATCGACACCTTACAGAGACCGACATCGGCAGAACCGCCGACGTCGATAGCACAAAGGCAGGCACAAAAGTTGGAAAAGCCTGCCCTATGGCGGCGAATCAGAAAAGCCCACCCTATGGTGGCGAATTGAAAAACCCCGCC
The DNA here is from genome assembly GCA_037957365.1 of Torreya grandis. Classification (NCBI taxonomy): domain Eukaryota; kingdom Viridiplantae; phylum Streptophyta; class Pinopsida; order Cupressales; family Taxaceae; genus Torreya; species Torreya grandis. Next base: position 276,174 of record JARHVA010007495.1, on the reverse strand, counting down.
CATGGTGGCAAATTGAAAAACCCCGCCCTAAGGCGGTGAAATGGAAAACCCTGCCCCATGGCGGGGAAGGAGAAATTGCCGCACAAAGCACAATTTTGCCGACGTCGGTAGCTTAAAGAAACTGACGTCGGCAAGGCTGCCACCATCGGCAACTTATCAGCCAACATCGGCATAAATCCTACATGAAATCCATGCAGAGGGCGGCAGAATCGCTGCCCACTACAAGGGAAGCAAAATTCACCTGCAGTGCACAAGAAAAAACCCACCCAGCCGCTGGAGGAGAAGACCAACACGCAAAATGAGGCAACAAGCATGGTCTTGGCAGACTTGTGATGTCATCAATAGTGTTTTTCACACTTTTTGATGAAACTTCTCTTGGCTCTCCTGCTATAAATACAAGGACTTAGTCATTTTCGGGGGATCTTCCTGACTTTTGTAAAGGGCACTGCTCTGCAAATTTTCCACCTAAATCAATAAAAGATAGTTTTTACCTCCATTTAGATGGATCTATCAGTGTATACATTGAATGTTAATCTGTGTCCAGTCATTGTCTCTTGATGCTCTCACAGGTTCAACACCAGCAAACCTGGGATCTACGAAGTGCCACTGTCTGCTGCTGCCAGGAGTAGAGTTCTATTTTGGAGGTATAAAATAGGTGAGGTCACTTACAGTGTGTATTTCTCAGCACCTTGGTGAGTCCCTATTTCTTGTGCTTTCCATAAGAACCTCCCTGTCATCCCAGAGACCTGGTCTTTTCTACCAGATTTGAGTGTGTGTATGTTTTGTTTGGTCCTGAGTGTGGATCTGGAAGGTCAACCTGTTTTTGGTGTATCACCTCTTTTAGAGTAGGCTGTTTGTTTTCATGCTTTTCTCTCTCCCTTTTCATCCCCCCTAGTATATACCTATATACCTATATTTTTTGCACTGCCTGGAACAAACAAGATACATCAGAGGGAACTAGCCCATATCTAGAGACTCCCCTCTCCTGCTTCACCGTCCCACAGGCGAGAGAGAGGTTTCCATGTTGTGGGGAGAGGGCAGGAATCTGTGTTCCTACCACTGGGTGCACTTTCCAGCGTCAACAGTTCTGGCACGCCCGGTGGGACTCTTTTTTTAACAAGTTTTCTAATGCAGTAAGGTTTCAGGACTGATGCTGGTCCTGTTACAACAAATCAGTTTCTTCAGCATCTGGCGACTTTGAGTTAAATCCGCTGGTTAAGTAGCCTGGTGCCATCAAAAAAATCATCACTTCTTGTATGTATAATTCTTTAGCAAAAAATAATGGATTTTGTTCTCCTTCATATAATATCGATCAGACTCAAAATATTTATGGAATCCCCTCAAGTAGCTCTCCTAGTTGCCCTGCAACTATAAGAGAGGTGGCATTGGATTTTGAGAGGCAGACAATAGAAATCGACAAGCTGGAAGAGCAGCACAAGTATCAGCAGGAGCTGATGTATAAAGAGGAGTGCTTGTCTAGACAAGCACAAACCTTGCAATCCATGAAGGAAGAGGTGACAAAATGGAGAAATCCATCTATTCAAGGCAGCCAGCGTTACGTACCCCCTCCTAACCTAAAGAAAACCCCCTCTTTTGCACCAAACCCATTTTATCAAATTGCACTGGCTCACTCTAACTCATCAAACACTGCTCCTCCCAATCCCGTGCGCCTGGCCTTCCAACACCAGAGGGCATCAGAGCAACCTCCCATGGAGATCAATCTTTTCAACTCCTCAGATCAGGAATCTTCCGTTGAGAAAAATACCACTAGCTAGCACGTCCCTCTTCTAGAGGCTCCTCCAATGCACCAACAGTGTTTTCCTTGCATTCCTCACCCTCCCCAAGTTTTCCGGCATGATGTGCAGATTCTGGATTGGAGGAAAGAATGTCAAGGACCAGCGCAGAGCTTTGAAGAGGATCATGCTAGCCACCTCCAAGAAAGACTCTTCCAGGAAAACCTAGCTAGACAAATTGAAGACTTAGAGGCTAGGATGAAGCTACTCCTTGAAAGGGAGTTAATTTTTTTAGACCTTGCAGAAGAGCCTCAGGTCCTTGTGGAAAACAAAGTTGCTGCCTATTCACAGGAGCAAGATTCAAATTCAGGGATCCTGAATTGGGGGAAGATAGTGGAATCATGGGGCAGCAAAGAAAAAGAAGAAAAGCAAGGTTTTTCTCAAAACCTTGAAGAAGCTGAAGATATGCCCGCCTATGATGATACTGGCAGCCTCCAAGAAAATATTTTCCAAGAAGATCTGGGTAGGAGAATTGCAGAGTTGGATTCTAAAGAGTATTCCCTCAGCCAATGTGTGGTGGATGGTTTAGACCAAACAGCACATTCCATGCCTGAACACACCCCACCTACACATTTTCAAGAGAGTTATCAGGCCACCCCTAATATTGATGAGGTGTTGACCAAGTGGAGGGAGGAGAATCATTCGATTCTAGCTCAAGGGCTGCCCCCTCTCCCACATGTTTTCTCCACTTCATCCCTTCTCGAGGAAGACCCTATTTTGCAAGAGGCAGGTGAGGAACAAAAGATCCAATCTGCAGTCCTTCAGGAGGTTGTCATGAGCAACAACGAAGAAGAAATCATCATTGACACTCTTTGTGAAGACCTTATCAGTAGTAGAGAAGATGCAGGCCTTGCGTATATGCAGATGTTCCAGCAATTCAAAGAGGAACAAATGCGTGGTAAGCTCTCCTCCACTCAGTTTGATGAACTTTCTTGCTGTATTGATGAGGATGACTACATGGAAGAACTTGAGAAAGAGGAAGATTAGGAGAATATTTTTGAAAATCTAGAGAGCCTGATCAGCAAAGAGGAAAAGGAAAAGTCCGTCTTTTTGGAGGAATGCCTTGAAGAACTGAGATTTAAACAAGAAATTGAAGTCTTGTGGGATGAACAATCATTTTGTGAGCCCCTTTTAGAGATCACCATAGTCAACTTTCTTCAAGAAGGCCACAAAGAAGTAGAGGATGAGTCTGACAGAGTTTTCAGTGAAGCAGAGGGAAACAAATCAGACCATGATACATTGCAGAAGAATTGTGTAGATCAAAAGGCTTACAGTGATGAGTCGTCAGCCATTGATTTCTTGGTGGAGAGCACCAATTTCAAGGACCAGCATCCAACAGGCCTCTTAGAACAATTAGAGTACGTATATATTGGAGGCATGTTTGATTTTGATCCCCTCAGTTTTCAGCCAACTCAGGTGACAGGCAGGAAGAGCAAGTCACCAAATCTCATTTTCTTTCAGCTACTTGCCTGTCATGATAAGTCCCTTTGCCAGGAAGGGGACTTGAGAAATTTTCCTTTTGATCTAGGAGGGATACGAGCATTCCTGGCTAGTTGTATATAATAGTTTGCTTTCAATTGTTTCCCTGTTTTCCCTAAGTGCAGTTTGCACAGGTAGTTGTTTTTAGCTTTGTGTGTTTCCCTTTGTTTGGGGGTAAATTCTGTGTATTTTGATTCTAAGATTATCAAAGCTATTGTGAACTCGCTTCAAAGTCACCATCTGACTCCGCACCCAATGGATATGCAAGGCAACTGGGTTTTAAGCATAGCAGGCACGCTTCCCCCATGAGTCGCCAATTTGTTGACCCAATTTTGCCCCTCAGGCAAAATCCCGGTCACCTCCTACACCTGCTTCGCAGGGTCAGTCATTTCAGGTTGCAAGGTCCACTTTCAGGTTTTGACAGCGTTGTTGCAGAGAATAGACAACGAAAGACAGAATCTCTGAACGTTCATGCAAGGAGAGAAGAAGGGAAAAAATGGAGCGTTCAACACTTAGTCAAAAAAGAGGCAAAAAAAATGCAGAGGGCAGAAAAATCGCCACCCACTACAAGGGCAGGTAAAATGAGCCCACTTACAAACATGCAGAGGGCAGCAAATTCACTGCCTACAACAGAAAAGGAAAGATGTCGACCGACGTCGGCAATACTGCCGTCGTCGGCACCTTACAGAGACCGACGTCGGCAGAACCACCGACGTCGACAGCACAAAGGTAGGCACAAAAGTTGGAAAAGCCCACCCTATGGCGGTGAATCAGAAAAGCCCGCCCTATGGTGGCGAATCGAAAAACCCCACCCATGGCGGCAAATTGAAAAACCCCACCCTAAGGCGGTGAAATGGAAAACCCCACCCCATGGCGGGGAAGGAGAAATTGCCGTGCAAAGCACAATTCTATCGACGTCGACAGCTTAAAGAAACTGACGTCGGTAAGGCTACCACCGTCGACAGCTTATCGGCCGACGTCGGCATAAATCCTACATGAAATCCATGCAGAGGGCGGCAGAATCGCCGCCCACTACAAGGGCGGCAAAATTCACCTGCAGTGCACAAGAAAAAACCCGCCCAGCCACTGGAGGAGAAGACCAGCACGCAAAACGAGGCAACAAGCATGGTCTTGGCAGACTTGTGATGTCATCAATAGTGTTTTTCACACTTTTTGATGAAACTTCTCTTGGCTCTCCTGCTATAAATACAAGGACTTAGTCATTTTCGGGGGATCTTCCTGACTTTTGTAAAGGGCACTGCTCTACAAATTTTCCACCTGAATCAATAAAAGATAGTTTTTATCTCCATTTGGATGGATCTATCAGTGTATGCATTGAATGTTAATCTGTGTCCAGTCATTGTCTCTTGATGCTCTCACAGGTTCAACACCAGCAAACTTGGGATTTACGAAGTGCCACTGTCTGCTGCTGCCAGGAGTAGAGTTCTATTTTGGAGGTATAAAACAGGTGAGGTCACTTACAGTGTGTATTTCTCAGCACCTTGGTGAGTCCCTGTTTCTTGTGCTTTCCATAAGAACCTCCCTGTCATCCCAGAGACCTGGTCTTTTCTGTGAGATCTGAGTGTATGTATGTTTTGTTTGGTCCTGAGTGTGGATCTAGAAGGTCAACCTGTTTTTGGTGTATCACCTCTTTTAGAGTAGGATGTTTGTTTTCATGCTTTTCTCTCTCCCTTTTCATCCCCCCCAGTATATACCATATACCTATATTTTTTGCACTGCCTGGAACAAACAAGATACATCAGAGGGAACTAGCCCATATCTAGAGACTCCTCTCTCCTACTTTGCCGTCCCATAGGCGAGAGAGGGGTTTCCATGTTACGGGGAGAGGGCAGGAATCTGTGTTCCTGCCGTTGGGTGCACTTTCCAGCGTCAACAGGTCTAGCATTGGTGATAAAGGCCCCATATCATTTATTATCTAAAGGTGTTTTTAATGTTCATATTTTGGATAAAATATGTTGATATTTATTTAACATTAACAAATATATTTTTGGTTGCATAAAATTCAAAAGAGGGCCCATAGAGAAGTCAAAGAGTCATGGGGTAAAGACAAAATAGGAATGAGATGCATTTTCCCATGAAGAGTCATCTTGAGGAATTCCAAGAGTCACCAAGTGAAGACAAAAGAGGGTTTGGTGCATTTTTCCAAGAAGAGTCACCTTAAGGAATTTAAAAGGTCACCAAGATAAAGACAAAAGAGGAAAAGATGCATTTTCTTATGAAGGGTCACCATATGACTTTTCAAATACAAGGATTCAAAGGGTCTTGCAAGTTTGGCACCATTTTCCATGAAGAGTGAAGGGTCAAAAAATATGAATGCTAAAGGTCATTTGAAAAGCTATAAATAAAGGCTTGAGAAGCCATTTGTACTATGATAGAGAGCATGGTTTGTAATTGTCATATCCAACTTAAAAGAGCAAAGGAGAGAAAAGAAAGAGATATTGTAATGTGTTATCATTTGTTGAGAAAGAAACATTGAGAGATAGTTATGTGTTATACACAATAGGGGTTGGTGCTCTTATAGTTTGGTGCTCATGAATATTTGTTGTCTTGGTGCTCAGAAAAGGGGTTGGTGCTATTGTGGGTTGATGCTCACAAATAGTTATTGTGTTGGTGCTCAGCAAAGAGTTTGGTACTTCTACAAGTTGGTGTTTGCAAATATTGTAGTTTTGGTGTTCATTCACATAATTAAGATTGTTCTCCATGGTTTTTCCCACATTAGGTTTTCACATTAAAATAAATCTCTCTCTCTCTCTCTCTCTCTCTCTCTCTCTCTCTCTCTCTCTCTCTCTCTCTTGTGTGTGGTGTTTATTGTTTTAATTTTATTTCATATCTTGAATATATGGTTAAGTGGAAATTGATTAAGTAAAATTTTATAAGATATATTATATACTGAGTCACCCCCCCTCTCAATATATCCTATGCTTAAAAATTGGTATCAGAGCAGGTTCTTTTGGAAAGAATTTTATAGCTTGGAGGTAGATCAAGGAAAGCATGATGGTTGGATCACATGAAAGTTTTTATACAAATAATGAACCTTTATTTTATGAGATAAATTATGTTTTTTGGAGTATAAGGATGATAACTTATTTGATGTCTTTTTTATTCAACATTTGGCAAGCATTTGTGAAGGAATACAAAGAGCCACAGACACTTGTGATTACTCTAGTAGAAAATAAGGAAAGTGAAAATAATGCTAAAGATTTAAATGTTATTTTATGTGGTTTATGTAAATTAGAATTTTTTACAATTATGCAATGCAAATCTACTCATGATACTTGGGTAAAGATTTAAAATATTTACAAAGGTGATGGAAAGGTTCAGCAAGCTAAGCTCCAGACTTTTAGAAGACAGTCTGAGATTTTGAAAATAAAAGAGGAAGAAAATATAGTGAGTTATCTTTTATGAATTAATCAAATAGTTAATCATATTCAAGGCCTTAGAGAAAATTTATAAGAATCAATGGTGGTGCAAAAGGTTTTGAGATCTCTACCAATGAGATATGATGCAAAAGTTTCAGCAATCAAGGAGATGAAGGATCTAGCCAAGCTAAAGATGGATGAACTACATGGTATTCTTACATCATATGAGATGTAGATTGAATAAGAGAAACCCTCAAAAAGATAAATTTCTTTCAATACATCAAAGAAAGACAAGGCTAAGATTCAAGAATTAAGTGATAGCTCTAGCAATGATGAAGATGACAATGGAGCTCTTTTCATTCGTAAGCCAAAAAAGGACACAGGTAAATATCAAGAAAAATTTCCTTTCAAATGTTATAATTGTGGAAAAATTGGACATTTTGTAGATAAGTGCCTAGATAAGGGTAATGGTGACATTGAAGAAGGAAAGTATACATACAATAAAAATTTCAAAGGAAAATTCAATAAGGGATTCGAGAAGAAGAGGTTATATTATAAAGATCCTAGCTCAGTCGAAGATAGTGGAGTCAGTGATTCAGAATAAGAAGAGATTATATTCATGGGCATACATGAAGATGCCTCTATAAGCAAAAGTATAGATGATCAAGAAGAAGAATAGGATGAAGCCAAAGTGAATCTGGAAGAACTCATTGTGCTTTAGAAGAATTAAAAGCTCTTGAAAAGAAGAATCAAAGATTGAAGCTCCAGATTGATAAAAATAAAAAAGAGTCAAAATAAATAATTTAAGATCTATAAGCACACATTGAAAAATACAAAAACATTGAAGAAGATCAAACAGCTCAATTACAAAAAGTAAGTGAAGAATGTGAAAGATATTTTGTTGAAATTAACTCTTTAAAAGTAGATCTTGAGAAAATAAATAAAGCAATCAATAATAAAGTAGCCAATAACTCAAAATTTGAGAATAGAACTAATATGTTGAATAAGATATTAGAAAGTCAAAGATCAATGTCAAATAAAATAGGTATCGAATTTGAAAAAGAGAAAGGGGAGGCCACTACTTTCAGAAATAAGGTTAACACAAAAAAGAAAAGAGTTATGATAAAGCCCTTACAAAAGAGGAAATAAAAAGGGAAGAAGTTAAGAATATAGAGGACATCTCAAAAAAAGAATGTTGAAAGGATCAAAGCTAAAAAAGGAAATCAGGTCAGAGATACACAAATAGGTTCTATTTTTATGGTTACTATTTTTATTATAATAGATATGGTCATAAGAAAATAGAATATCAAAAAAGGGCTAACAATTTCAGAAATAAGAAGGAAACTCATGCAAAGTCAAGTAGAAGCCACAACTCTTTTGCTCCTCTATCAGGATTTAATGAAGAATCCATAATATGTTCCAAGTGTAATAACTTTGGACACATATATCGATATTGTATAAGTGTATTTGAGTCAGTCAATAAGTACCAGAGTTTCAAGGTTCCATTCATCAAGAAGAAAGTTTAGACAGGTTTATGGTGGAAGAAATAACCTAAAAAGTCTATGTTGGTATAGATAGCTTTGTATGCAAGAAAAAAATAACATCCATGGTTCATTAATAGTAGATGTTTGAGGCACATGATAGGAGACAAGATCAAGTTCATAACCCTGAAGAAGATCAATGGTGGCATAGTGAAATTTGGAGACAATACTACTGCTAGAATTGCCAAAAAAGGTACACTAAGTTTGGATAAATGTAGAACTAAAACTAAAAATATTTTATATGTAAAATATCTTAATCATAATATTTTGAGTGTAAGTCAAATGTATGATCAAAGACACACACTAAAGTTTTATGTATAATTATATGAAATTAGAAGAAAATATTTAGATGTGTTCATTGTAGATACTCAGGATAGGCAACAATTTGTATATGCTATCAGATATCAAAGATTAAAAATTTTATTTGAGTCATTTTGAGGAAAGTTGGCTATGACACAAGAGAATGGGACACATAAATTTTGACAATATTGTCAACATCAACAAAAATCAAGCAGTTAGAGATCTTCCAAAGATTGTAAAGCCCTCCAACACACTTTGTGAACCTTGTCAACATGGGAAGCAGGCTAGAAGATAGTTTAAGATAAAATAATACTCGACTACTCAAATGTTAGAGCTTGTTCAAACTAATCTATGTGGACCTATGAGAACTCAAAGTACTTAAGGTGAAAAATATTTCATGTTGATTATTGATGATTTTACATATATGACTTGGGTGATGTTGTTGAAGAAAAAATCAGAAGTTTTTAGACATTTCAAATCATTCAAAGCTTTAGTTAAGAATGAAACTAGCTTAAGAATTAAGTGCCTAATATCATATTGAGGAGGATAATTCATGTCAGATCAGTTTATTGATTATTATGAAGACCATGGGATAAATAAACATTATTCAACATCTAGAACTCCATAGCAAAATAGAGTAGTTGAGCAGATAAACAAAACTATTCTAGAAATGATGAAGACAATGCTAAATGAATCCAAGATACCAGATAAATATTAGAGAGAGGTAGTAGGTTCAATCATGCATATCCAAAATAGAGATTTATTGAGATTTAATAGTGACAAGACTCCCTATGAGCTATGGAAAGATAAAGCAGCTACAGTTGATTATTTTAGAATTTTTAGTAGCAAATGCTTCATAAAGAGAACTGATGAAAAACTTGGTAAGTTTGAATATAGAGAAGATGAAGGTATATTTATTGGATATTCTTGTAAAATTAAATCTTATAAATGTTATAACAAAAGAACCAAGAAGATTGTTGAAAGTGTAAGTGTCAGGATAAATGAAGATGTAGCATAAAGAGACAGTGATCTAGTAGACACTCCAAAAATCATTGAAGAAGAAGATTTTGAAGAATCAAATGAAGATGAGATGAAGGAGAAAAATGACACCAAAACTCCATCCAAATATGTCCAAATAAATCATAATGAAAATGAAATCATCATGAACATAAATGAAAGAGTTTGCACCAGAAGAATGATGGTAAGTGAATCTAAGCAAGTTAATTTGTTTTTGTTATCCAAACTTTAGCCTAGAACTTTTTTAGAAGCTAGACATGATGAGCATTGGGTTAAGGCAATGGATGAAGAATTAAATCAAATAAAAAATAATGATACTTAGGAATTAGTACTTAGACCAAAAGATCACAATGTGATAGGAATAAAATGGGTATATAAAAATAAGTTGAATGAAAATGGTAAAGTTTCTAGGAATAAAGCAAGGTTAGTATGTAAAGGATATGTTTATATTGAGAGAATAGATTTTGAAGAAACTTTTGCACCAATGGAAAGGCTATAGGCTATTAGAATGTTTCTTACATAAGTAGTGTTTAAAAATTTCAAATTGTTTTAGATGGATGTCAAGTTTTCCTTCTTGAATAGGAATCTAGAAGAGGAGGTTTACACTGAGCAACCTAAGGGATTTATTCTCTAAAATGATAGTATCCATGTATGAATATTGAAGAAAGCATTATATGGATTAAAAAAAATTCCCAGATCTTGGTCTGCAAGACTTGATAAGTTCTTACAAGATCAAGGTTTCTAGAGAGGTTTTGTTGATAGTAATCTCTATATCAAAATAGAAGGTGAGCATCAGTTGATTGTTGTGGTATATGTTGATGACATAATATTTGGAGGAAACATTGAAAAGATGAAAAAATAATTTTTTGATAATATGTAAAAATAATTTGAGATGTCTATGCTTGGAGAATTGTCATTTTTCTTAGGGTTACAAATAATTCAGTCAGATAAAGTAATTTTCATATCTCAAAGTATATATGCCAAGGAAATATTGAAAAAAATTAGTTTTGAGGATTGTGCACTAGTTGGTACACTAATGAGTATAGGGAAAAAGGTGAGTAAGGATGAATATTCACCTATTATAGATCAATCTTTGTATAGATCTATGATTGGTAGTATTTTATATTTGATATCATCAAGGCTAGACATCATGCTTGTAATAGGCATGGTTGCAACATATCAGACATCCCCAAAGGAGAGTCATGTTCAGTTGGTGAAGAGAATATTTAGATATGTCAAGGGAACATTGGATTATGGATTGTGGTATCACACAAGCAAATATTTCACTTTGGTTTCTTATACAAATTTAGATTGGGTAGGTTTCTTAGATGATAGAAAGAGCACAAGTGGAGGAGATTTCTTCCTTGATGATAGCTTAGTATCATGGCTAAGTAAAAATTAGAATTCAATATCACTTTCTATAGCTAAATTAGAATATATATTAGTGGTATTGTGTTTTACTCAAGTGCTTTCGATGAAGAAAACTTTAGAATATATCAAGGTAAAATATGATGAACATATTTCTATTTTTTGTGACAACACAAGTGCTATTAATATTTCTAAGAATCTAGTAATGCATTCACAAATAAAACATATTCCTATCAGATATCACTTCTTGAGAGAGAAGGTTGTATATCGGTAGGTTAAGATGGAATATATTAATATTATAGAATATATTTTAGATATTTTCATAAAGTCACTGCCAAAAGAGACATTCAAGTATCTATGGGAGAAGTTGGGAATAATTTCTTTTACTTCCTTCCATTAAGTATTAGCATCATTTGAGGGGGATCTAAGTGTTAGATCCAAGATAGGCCCTTTTCTATTGATGTCAAAGGGGGAGAAGAAAAAGAATAGGTACAAGAAATAGGTACAATAACACTTATAGGGAATAAGTAAAAAATAGGTATAAAAATAGGTACAAGGAATAGGTACAAACATAGGTGTAGAAATAGGTACAGGGAATAGGTATAGGATGCTACAGTAAGGGGGAGTTATTGTATGTTTTTTAGATGGCTATATATGTAGTTTGGCATGTGTAGTATAGGTTTCAAGATGTGGAAGTTTTAGTTTAAGGTTGTTATCAATGAAAAAGGGGGATATTGTTGGAAATATTATCATTGATATCAAAGGTCTAACATTGGTGATAAAGGCCCCATAGCATTTATTGTCTAAAGGTAGTTTTAATGTTTATATTTTGGCTAAAATGTGTTGATATTTATTTAATATCAATGAATATATTTTTGATTCCATAAAAGTAAAAAAAGGGCCTATGGAGAAGTTAAAGAGTCATGGGGTAAAGACAAAAGAGGAATGGGATGCATTTTCCCATGAAGAGTCATCTTAAGGATTTCTAAGAGTCACCAAGTGAAGACAAAAGAGGGTATGGCACATTTTTCCATGAAGAGACACCTTAAAGAATTTAAAAGGTCACCAAAATAAAGACAAAAGAGGAAAGGATGCATTTTATTATGAAGGGTCACCATATGAATTTTCAAATACAAGGATTCAAAGGGTCATGCAAGTTTGGCACCATTTTCCATGAGGAGTGAAGGGTCACAAAGGATGAATGTCAATGGTAATTTGGAAAGTTATAAATAAAGGCTTGAGAAGCCATTTGTAATGTGAAAGAGAGCATGGTTTGTAATTTTCATATCTATCTTAGAAGAGCAAATGAGAGAAAAGAAAGAGATATTGTAATGTGTTATCATTTTTTGAGAAAGAAACATTGAGAGATAGTTGTGTGGTATACATAATAGGGGTTGGTGCTCTTATGGGTTGGTGCTCATGAATAGTTGTTGTGTTGGTGCTTAGCAAAGGGGTTGGTGCTCCTATGGATTAATCCTCATGAATAGTTGTTGTGTTGGTGCTCAACAAAGAGGTTGGTGCTCCTATAAGTTGGTGCTTTTGAATGTTATAGTTTTGGTGCTCATTCATGTACTTGAGATTGTTCTCTATGGTATTATTCTCTATGAGATTGTTCTCTATGTAATTTTCATATCTCTCTCTCTCTCTCTCTCTCTCTCTCTCTCTCTCTCTCTCATGTGGTGTTTATTATTTTAGTTTTATTGCATATCTTGAATGTATGGTTAAGTGGAAATTGATTAATTAAAAGTTTATAAGATATATGATATACTAATTCACCCCCCCCTCTTAGTATATCTTGCACTTAAAAATATATTTGTGTTAGGCTGACATAATGAATAATACAAATCGGATGAAAATAACCATTTGGGCTCAAATTGCAAAGGGAGAAGAACACTAAAAATGGGACATACTAGGGTCTAGCACTATAGTATAGAAATAGTGCTCCTATCCTACATGTTCAAGACTTGGGGGGATATGATTAGCCTAGGAAATAGAGTCTGGATGAGCTAGAATCATCATTTAGAAGGATAAAATTACTAAAAATGAGCAAAAAGGTGTCTATAAGGGTCACAAGAGCATACAAGAAGGACCTATGGATAGCATGTCACTAGCCACACTCAAAATACCAATTTGGACATTTTATATGACTATAATAAGCATGTAAAATCTACATATTAATGATCACTATTATCATATGAAATAAAACATAACTAATTAAGGAAAGTAATTACAAATTTTCCATCCACACCTAGTACAAACATACATCTATTTTTTTTAATGTATATTAAGTAAATAATTACATTTCATTAGGGATAATGTTTCCATAATAATAAATATAATACAAGATACAAGGCTCCACAGAGCATGAGTTTCTTGAACTCCAGTATCTATGGTAATCTCAAGTGTAGTCTCTAAATAAGTATTGTTGTGGGGAAATGAGAACATCATCAAAGTGATTTTACACACCAACCATGGACCATCGATCCCATAAAAAACCCCCCAGTCAAGGGTTGGACCTCCCTTCATGGATGGGTGGATAATGACAGTGTGAGAATCTAGAGAGACAATCTAGTACCTATGTGTTGTAATATTTCTAAAAACATGATGTGTACCATAAAGAAATACATTCTAACATGATATTGTACAAATATGTATATCATGCATATGAGATGATAATTTATAACTAAAAATTACTTTGGCCAAAGTTTTCAAATAGTTATTGATCTATAAGATCAGTCAAATTCATACAAACCACTTGATCAGATTACCTTCATCTGGTATTGGTGATGCTAGTAAGCTAGTGAAGTCTGTCTCACTATTTGATTTGTACCAAAAATGTAAGATTTGGTTAATATAGATATAACCAATAGATTCATACAAATTACTTCCTAATAGAAAGCATAAAACATGTTAAATATAGGAATAATCAAAATGCATGTATTTAGTCTGTCAAATGTATGAATGAATCTCCACTATATTATTTATCACATAAATAGTAAGCATAACAAGTACAATTTATACCAATTAGGTATAATATATATTTAGACTATATATTTATAATTTTTATAAGTATATTCAAATATAATACATTCTATGATGAACAATAATATCATAGTCCATTATTTGTATGTATAACTAATCAATTATAAAGAACTAGTCATAATAATTACAAAGAATATAAAAAACTCATAAACCAAGTTATATCTTCCACGAACATACTCTTTCATTTATATGTCTCATTATGTTTTTAGGTAAATTTAAGCATATAATTATAGTTTCTTGTCCCTCAAGATCCTATGATTTATTTTTAACAATCAATAAAACTATGTATATAGGCACACCTCCCAATGTACTAATATATGTTATATTCATATGAGTACCTAAGTCCTCATATCAATATATTTCATATATATGAGAAATTCTACATATTAAATATATTCAAAATATGTACTTCATATAAGTAATCAAATAATATATAAATAATGTATATAAATGTCAATAGTCATTTATATTTCTAATCAAGAACTTCAACCATTATAACTTTCCTATTCAAAAATACATTCATGACCCTCATAATATATCAATATTCCTGTATTTTCAATAAATCAAGTATTGTATTCCATAGACTATTTATATCCATATTATTCTCTTCTTAATCTAAATTAACATCTAGTTATAACATAAAAACAATCACATAGTTTATTTATGTATTTGGACCTTACAACAGTCTATGTATTAGTTTAAATATATTATCATATATATTATACAAGTTTGACTCTGTCAACTTGCTACATATAAAACTCATGTGATTTAAAATACATTTACAACTTATATAAAGAGTTCAAACCAAATAGTCAACCCAATATTTAACTACAAGTCATATTATCTGAATAATATGTATGTAATAACCCTATATATTTCAACTCGATGCTAACATTCATTCCCTATATATGTTTTATGATTTCAAAATATAATACATGTCTCCTAATAGATATTAAGCCTAATAATCTTTACACATAAATTATATACAATCCATACACCTTGTATAAATGTGTATGAGAATATCCAATTATTTTAATTCCCAATTTGACACTATATTTCGCTATATGAATATGTAGATAGCTTATAAAATTTATCTTTCATTGTATAGAATTCTTATAAAGTATAAAACTTATAACCGAGATAGGCTTATAAAAATATACACATAGTCCCCAAATATATATTCGCTAACCATAGATGAACCTCCTATCAAATAATACCAAAAATTATATATCGACCCTATTTATTCCTCAATTCAACTTCATACTTTGAATTTGTCAAAATACACATCTCATGCATATATTTCTTCATTATTTTTAAATGAAAAACATGCACACAATTTGTAGATATATTTTCACTATTCAAATAATAAATCACACACAATTTACATATATTTTATCCCAATTTTAGGTATCAAATTCATACATCGTCCATTCGTATATCTTCTCATGGTTCTGAATAACAATTATATACATAGTCCATTCATTTACAAATTTTCATGAGTCAAAAATGTCTACATAAATATGTTCTCTCATCAAACTAACATTTACTTTCATATTTATACTTCAATTATTCAAAATATACGCATTCCTCTTAATAGGTTTATCAACTCTAAACAATACATAAAACCTTCATATCATTCTGCTCGTCCACCGAATTTCTCAGACTTCCCATTTTTTTTACTAGTCATGTATATTATTTATATATCTAATAAACATATTGATATATTACCATTTGAGTATATATGTACATATATCTAATTTGAGTTTATATATATATATATATCAAGGTTTAGGACAAAATATTAGACATAGTATATAAAAAAAAACCATCAGCTAAAGCATTTTTATCTTAATTTGAGCATTTTCTAGATTGCACACAAAATTAAATGACGTCACTAATCTTGTAAGATCTTCCAAAATGAAACTGTATGACTAGAAAATCTTTCTCCCTTCCCTCGACTATTTATTCTCCTCTTCACACTCTCCCATTCTATTTTCTAATCCTCCTCTTATCCTTATTTTCTAGGCAATACATGCAAAATCTCATAGTTTACATTCTTTTAAAATCTTCCATTAGCCTCTAAGCTTTCTTATTTACCCTATTTTGACCCAAATCAAGAAAGCTAAAAATCCTCAAACTTTCCCCAAGCATGTTTTAATATTTTATTGCCTGCATGATGCTTTTTGACATGTCATGGCCAAATATCAACTTCTCAAAAATCCACCATTTACATCATTTCTAAAAGGTAATTAACACTTCAAATCATCACCCTGGTCCAAGCATTAAAATATTTAAATAGGTTTAGTTTCTAGATTAGTTTAGGATAACCATACAATTTTGTTACTAACTTATTTTAGATAACCAACATCATGACTTAATAACAATACAACTAATATAAGGTCAATTATATCCCTTTATCAAAAGTGGTAAATCACACATTTTATACCAAAACATATTTTTTATTATAAAAATGTAATCTTTGTTATTATTATGTTATATATAGATTATCCAATGTCTCTTGTTATCTTTATATATTAAGGCATTAGGCCATATAATGATATTTCCCAAATATCATAATGATAACCAGCTAATGTTCTAAAGAATTATAATGACATTTTGGTTAATATATAGACAATAGTAAATAGATATTATTCACATAGATTTGTTTTCTTGAAAATCATCAACAATCATGAATATAATAACATGACATAAATGCACAATAATATTATACGCTCAATAGATATGTACTATCCAAAATGCAATCACACAAGATTAATTCTACATAAGCATTAAATTGAACTAACACACATAATCAATTATCTAAATGTAAATAAAATAAAAAATGTACTAACTCTAATAATTCAAACAATGCATATAATGATTACTATCTAACATGGTGTCTGCATGGGTTCTAGCCATTCCTATGTCATTCCCCAACACCTCCATGTATGTCATCCTCTTTGATGATTCTCTCTCTCCATCATGATTTGAGGGATGAATCTCTCCTACATCAAACTCATGACAAGAAGGTAATTAGCCCATAACATCATGATATATATCATAAAATATTGTTGTAACAAAAAATCAACATTATCATAATGTAAATAATATACAATACAACTAACTCATAGCAATAAAATCATGCAATCTAGACAACATACAACTATCCCATAAAAACATATGACTTACAACCTAGTTAAATAATAATAAATCAATTTACCAACTATATTAATCCATGATTAATCAAGTGAATTTTCTTAGTGAGAAATCAAGATGTAACATCTAAAATGACCACTAAGCGGTTTCATTTCCTTCTAATACTTGGAAAACATCTTCCTCATCTAGATTAAACTCTCCCAAGAGTTTCTTAACCTTAATCCATCACAACAGGTCTCCCATCAAGATATCATAGAATTATAGTCACTAATACAAGACCGTAACAAGTAGTATAAACCATCCTTTGTATTTATAGTTGTAAATTTAAAATTCCAAGAAACATAACATGTACTTAGGGTCTGCATTATCCTCTTTTAACCTTTCCAATATTTTATAGGTTTTAACCAACTTTTAAAATACTCTTCTCATGTAATTATATAGAATTCAGGTTTCTTGATAGAGTTTACCAGGGTTACAAAATTATAACTAAGTTTTCTCTCTCCTTTGACCTCTAAAAAATATACCATCTCTTCCAATAGTATAAATACTCTTAGTAATAACTCCATTATAAATTTGAAACACTTTGACATATTATAATAAAAGATATTCAAATTTTTTTATTCTCTAGGGTTTTAAGATAGAGTATAGGATGAGAGTACTTTAAATGGCCTAATTTAAATTTGATCACTTATTAAAACTTATAATCACCTTTATCAATTATTTACTAACCCATTAAAATTCTTCCAATTTAAATTGAGTCTTAACTAGACTCCCAAATAATGTTAACTCCCTCTTTCTCTCTTGACAATTATAGTCTAATCAGTGTTACACAGACTATAAGTTTTCCACTATGCTAGCACTCCACTTTTGAAGATAATAAATAAAAATAAAATGTCTTCATATGTTTAAGGTATGTTCATGACTTATTTACACAACATTTACTCTTAAAAACATCCTTCAATATTGATTAATTTTTTATTACTTCTATCTGTCATTATATTTTCTACAATGTAGACTTGCACCAAACATGTAAAAACCTTTCTAATTTCCTCAAGGGTATCTCAGATCATGATATATTAAATAAAAACTAAAATTATAGTAAATAATATATCTTTGACATGGAATAACTCTTTCTTTATTGATTCATGAAAGGTATATACAATAAAAAAAAATATGTTCATACCTTGTCTTCCATCAAAAATAGAATGTACAAGCTAAAAAGGCACTAAAATGGCCTTAATTCTTCATGTAATCTTTTTAAAAAAAAATTATATATATTTATAACATAATATATTATGTGCAAAAATCCACCTCAAAAATCAAAACATTAGAAACATCTCTAACAATTATCCTTCAATGTTCAAGAATTACTCTCAAATGACTCCTAAGCCTATAATTTATAGTTTCTAGGCCTCATTTCTAAGTTATTATACCCATATCATGAATAAAATAACTTGTATTATCTTATAAAGTTCCAATAATATCTCATGTATCTTCTCCTCTACCTTTTTAACCACCCTCTTATCTTGCTATTTACCTTGTTTTCCCATGTCCAACGTAGCTTTCTATCTAGAAGGTAGTTGATGAGGTGTTTTCACCTTTTACATATGTTATAAACCTTTTAAAATATATCATTTACCTTATATTATCATTATATATTCCATATCCTTCATAATTTATCCATAAGACTTATAGGCTTCCTTTTATAATTCAAATATTTAAATATGGATTTTTGGAGGGAAAACTTAGATTTGGACTAGTCTTAAAATTTAAGACTTCCTAGTTTGTTATCTTCTCCATCCATGAAATATTTTGTTTCATCCTCTTATATTTGGTATTATTATTTTCATGTTTATCCTCTTGAAATAGTATATAAACTTATTTTCTATTTTCTTGAGATATTATAAGATCTCTCTTCTCTGTGTACTTCACATCCTTCTCAATCAAACTTGTACAAGCATAATCCAATGCAATATTAGAAACAAAAATTTAAGACATCGAGGTCTCTCTCCACACAACATCAATTTCATTATTTTTAGATCCAATGGTCTCAACCCATTTATCAACTTCTTGGATCTCTATTTTAAGAAAAATCATGTCCTCTTTACCACCATTTATGGCATATCTAAGGCTATAATTTTTTCTAATAGTTGCTCTCCACTTTAGTAGAAAAATAAATTATTTGGTTTCTCAATTAGTAACTCTTCATCAATTTATTTTTCTAAATTTTATATCTCCTTTAGAGTATATTATTCAAGGGTTAAGGCTATGAATTTATCCTTCTCTCCATCATTTTTTTCACTTATGATTCCATCCTTTGACTCAAGGACTTCATGTTCCTTAACTACTTGTGTACCTACACTCACAACATCAAAATCAAAGTTAGATATAAAAACTTGAGGCCAATTTGCCTATTGAATATCTTCTTCTATCTATATTTTCATATTGAGCTTTCTTAGCTCTTCCTTAAGTTACTTTCATAACAACTTCTTTGTCTTATTTCTTCTCCTTGGTATTAACTTGACTGGCCATCATGATTTATTCTCCATCACCCATCCATTACATGTGTTTTTCATGATTTATATCATGAAATTTATTAGTTATATCCTCTATTTTATCTCACTTATTTCCCTTTGGAGGTCTTCCTCTCTCTAGTTCCTTCTCGTCTCCCTTTCTCTTTGATTCTTTAACTAGTCCTCCAATCAATCTTTTCATCAGCTTTATTCTCTAAATAAAGTCTATTCCACCTTTATCTATATATTTTGTCTATTTTATCTTCTTGGATCAATTTTTTTGATCAAACCCTTTATTCTTCCCTTTACACTTCACTAGCTCAAGTTTCCTCTTCTTAAGCCTCACCTAGCTTCTAGACTACCTGACCAACTTATTTTTGTAATCACCTACAACTTTGATCACTACAACATTATTATTACAATATTATTAGTGTAATAATCAATTCCCAAGATCTTCTAAGTTCTGATACGACAATTGATGGCAAACTTATATTTACATTCACATTTTTTAGATCAAATCTTTAAAATATTTTTCTTCAAGGAACTCAATTAAAAATATAATAAATGTCTTAGTTTTATTAATTAATATATTGGTCATATAAATATCAATGAGAACATCCATTTTTTTATCAATTTCCTTTTTCTAAACTTCAACTATCACATTCATTCATCCATTTTTTTTTCTACAAACTCTTATCTAAGCTTCTCAAGGATCAACAACCTCAAATATTCATTAGTGTTTCATGCACATATCCACACATCATATATGGTCCCTTCTTGTCATAACATATCTATTAGAACTTATCTCCAAGCTTCCATCACTCTCCAACCCATTACATATACCTTTTCTCAATACTTAAGGCTGGTTTTGTTTATATCCCTCTAAATATGAAAATATTCTAGTATTAACCAATATATATACATGATCCTAATAACCTAACCACATTTTTGAATACCCATTAGGATAATACAACTTATATCATGTTTCAATTCCCAAATCCTTATGCTTACCCATTTTCTCAACAGTTCCATTCACCAATTAGACCTACTTTAGGCATAGACACTTCTAAAACACTAGAGACCATACAATATGGTCCTAAATCATCTTAGATACTATTAAATATTATTAATCACATCAAATCACACTTTTTCACCAAATTTCATGAAATTCCATTAGATAAAACTCTAGTTATCTCACTTTCCAACTTTAAACCCTAACTTAAACCTTGATAGGCTTGTACATACCTGAGAATTTACAAAAAGGTCTAAAATGACTGATTCTAAGTTTCATTTACTTATAATACTTGGAAAAATTTTAACCCATCTATATTAAACTCTCCCAAGGGTTGTTTAACTTTAATCTATCACAATAGGTCTCCCATTCAAGATTTCACTGAATTCTAGTCACTAATACAAAATTGTAACAACTGGTTTAGACCATCCTTTGTATTTGTACCTATAAATTGAAGCTACCAAGAATAATAACATGTAATTAAGTTATATATTATCATATGTCAACCTTTTTAATAGTTTTTATGTCTTGAACAACTTTCAAGATACTCTTCTCATGAAATTATATAAAATTTTGGTTTCTTGATAGAGTTCAACATGGTATATATACTTGCAATTGAGTTTTCTCTCCTCTAACCTCAAATAAATATACCATCTCTTTAAATAGTAAAAACACTCTCACTAATAACTCTATTATTAATTTTAATCACTTTAACATGTTATAAAAAAATATATACATAAATTTATATTCTCTAGGGTTTCAAGACAGAGTATAGGCCAAGAGTACTTTAAATGGCCTAATTTGAATTTGATCACTTTTTAAAACTTATAATAACATCTAAAATTTATATCCTAGCCCATTAAAATTACTCCAATTTAAATTGATTATTAAATATACTCCCAAATAATGTAAACTTGTTCTTTCTCTCTTGACTATTACAGTCTACTCAGTGTTGCACAAACTATAAGTTTTACACTATGCTATCACTCCACTTTTGAAGAAACTAAATGACAATAAAATGCATTAATATGTTTAATTTACCTTAAATACTCATTTATATAACATTTACTCTAAAAAACATCTTTCAATATTGATGAATTCTTTATTACTTTTGACTGTCATTGTATTTTCTACAATGTAAACCTACACCAAACATGTAAACACCTTTTTAATAGCCTCAAGGAAATATAATATCATGTTTTATTAAAAAAACACTCAAATAATATTAAATAATATATCTTCCATATATAATAACACATTATTTATTGATTCATGAAAGGTATATACAATAAACAATCTATGCCCATACCTTGTCTTCCATCAAAACTAGAATTTACAAGCTAGAAAGGCACTCAACTAGCCTTGATTCTTCATATAATATTAAAAAACATTATATAAATATCTATAACATACTATATTATGTAAAAAAATACTCTTCAAGGATTAAAACCTCATAATATTCCCTAATATTATCCTTCAATGTTCAATAATTACTCTCAAATGACTCATAAGCCTACAATTTATAGTGTTTAGGCCTCCTTGATAAGTGGTTTGAACCATATCATGAAGAAAATAAATTTTATTGTCTTAAAAAGGTCCAAGAATATATCCTTTATCTTCTCCTCTATCTTTTCAACCACCCTCTTATCTTTCTATTAGCCTTGTTTGCACATGTCTAATGTAACTTTCTCTCTAGAAGGTAGTTTATGAGGTGTTTTCACCTTTATGTAGGTTATAAAAATTTAAAATAATGTACTTGATCTTCTAGGGTAATTATGTATTCCATATCATTCATATTTTATCCACAATACTTATAGGCTTCCTTTTATACTTCAAATATTTGAATATGGAGTTTTGGAGGGAAAACTTGGATTTGGCCTAGTCTTAAAATTTAAGACCTCCTAGTTATTTGAACATCATTTTTACATAAAAATATAACTCCATATGATACCTAAGGTATTTTAAGTCCTTTACAATGATTTTAAAATTTTATCATGTCTTCTAGGCCTTCAAAATCAAGATTTTAGACTACTTATGTACAAATTTACAAAAATGGGTTAATGCTCCTGCATCAAACTCCTAGGCTTATAATTTTTCATGAGATCCTAATCATGAGCTTTTTTTACATGCCTAGATACAACTTAAAATATTGCACAATTTTTTTTCTTCAATTATACATTCATACAAATGTACATGTTCTTTTCTCCCACATTTATGTTTCTTCTTTCTTGTTATCTTCTCCATCTACACAATACTTTGTTGCCTCCTCTTGTCTTTGGTATTATTATTTGCATGTTTATCCTCTCTAACATGGATATAAACTTATATTATATTTTATTTATCATTTTGAAGAGTTATATTTTATTTTTACTTCACTTCTTTCTCAATCAAACATGTACAAGCATAATCCAATGCAATATTAGCAACAAAATTTTGAGACCTTGAGGTCTCTCTCCACACAACATCAATTTAATAATTTTGAGAATCAATGGTCTCAACCCATTTGTAAAACTATTGGATATCTATTTTAGGACAAATATTTTCCTCTTTACCATCATTTATGACATGCTCTAAGGCTACCATTTTTTCTAACAGCTACGCTTCTCTTTGGTGGATAAACAACTTGTTTGGTTATTCAATTAGAAACTCTTCATCACTTTATTGTTAAAAGTTTTAAATATCCTTTCAGATATATTATTCAAGGATAATTCTATGAATTTATAATTCTATCCATCATCTTCTTCACTCATGAGTCCATCCATTGACTTAAGGACTTCATATTCCTCCACTATTTTTGTACCTACACTCACAACATCAAAGCAAAGTCATATATAAAAATTTTAGGCCAATTTTCCTCCTGAATATCTTCTTCCATATATATTTTCATATTGATATTTATTATCTCTTCCTTAAGTGTATTGCATAACAACTTCTTTATCTTCATTCTTCTCCTTGCTACTAATTTGAATGGCCATCTTGCTCTCTTATTCATCACCCATCCATTCCATGGTTTCTTCATGCTTTCTATAGTCATATAAAATGCAAAAATTGGTAACTTGAGTTTGGCTAATGACACCTAACCCATAGTTCCATTTTGATTAATCCCATGACCCTCATAGGCCCCTTTTCACTGATTTCCAGTCATCCATAGGCTATCAAGACCTTATTCCAGCTTAGATGGGACACTTTTTCCATGTTTATTCCATCCCCTAGGTCTCGTACCCTCTAAATAATAACACCCAACTTGGACTATAGCATTGAACCCTAGGGTGTCCCCTTTTTAGTGTTCTTTTCCAATCTCTTTTTGATCCTAGATTACCATTTTTCCCTTATTTCTCTTCTTCATTATGTCATCCTAGTGTGATTGCATTTAACCCATGACCAATAGATCCATATATAAGCCCATTCAAATATCATTTGGAAAGGGTTGACAAATATCACTAAGCAAACAAGAATATAAGCAAGACTATTCAATCAATCTTCCCTATTCTCTACATATATCTAACCAATACACTTACAAGCTCATTCAAATCCTTACACCAAAACTTGGCCACCTCAAAAATATCCTTTTTTAGCATTTATTACATTCTCATATCACAATTTCACTAAGCACTTTCAAAGGGAGAAATGCATATGGCTTGATCCCTCTTTAGAGTATTGGTATGTAGGCAGAATGCCCACACATGGGGTGTGAAGCACGTTTAGTGCATCTTACACACACTAACCCCTCTCTTTTATAAAATTCCTATTCAAGATTATTAGAGAATTAGGATTGAAGATAAATCATCTCTACAAGGAAATCAGTTAAGAGTTAAGCTTTGAAATTTCATAAGCAGAGTCATACAGGAGTGGTAGATAAGAAAGCTTAGACCTCTAGATCAATTTAGACAATGGCAAGAATAGGACTATAGCACTAGACCCTAAAGTGTCCTTTTTTTGTGCTCCTATCCTTTCACCAAACAAAATCTAGATCTAGGTTCCTGATACTATCCCAGTCCTAAACAATCAATATCAGCCTTCATCATAGTTGGATCAACATAGTTCTAAGCTAAGTTATATTTCTCTATATTCACTTGCTATTTTTAGAAAGTATAAACAAGAATCAGAATTAACAAATAAATAGGTTAATTATGGCATAATTATTGACTGATTTACTTTACTTGGAATTTTAACTAATTAGGAATAAAAACCCCAATTATTCTCAAAAAGGCTAAATCATTTGGTGAACCCAACTTACTTTGTTTGTGCATCAAAACCCTAGAAACCCTAGGGTAAATTTCCTACTTATTTTTCCTATTATTTTTTGATTTTTTACCTACATAATAAAGTCAAAAATTTGCATAAAGTTATAAAATTTTGTAGTAATTTTAAAATAATTTTATTTCAAACCCTAGTTGACTATACTAGGTCCCAGTAATTTTTTAGTAATTTTCCAATCATTTTCTAAATTTTTACTAGCATATTTAAATCAGAAAATCCATTCAAAATTCAATAGTAATTCTCAAAAATATTTTATTTTTCAAAACCCTAGTTGCATTACTAGATCTCATTAAATCACTAATTTTACAATAAATTTCTGATTTTTTACTTGCATATCTAACTCAGAAAATCCATTCAGAATTCAAAATTTCATAGTGATTTTTCAAAATAATCATTTTTCAAACCCTAGTTGCATACACTAGGTCCCATTTTTTTTGAGATATCACCTTACATTCTAAAATCATATTTCAAAAATGGATCTCACTTATTTATAATTTTTTCTTACATTTTTTATGAATAATAAGGAGACCATCATTAGTCCTATTATGTACATGAATGATGAAGTTTATCATATGTTATTACAAAGCTTCATTCTTTGAATTTAATGTTTACTCTTTATAATAAAGGATGATATTACAATATTTATTGCTAATAATGCATAATATTTCAATATTTTTTTTTGCATATTCTCTCTCTCATGCAAAATAATTTCCAACTCCATTTTGCTAAACACATTTATAAATGTCATGTTACATATAAAAAAAATTATTAATTCATGTACAATTTCATGCTCTCTATCCATTGATTTCTATCTCTCATATGGAAAAATTTTCAAGTTTATCATGTTAAACACATTAGAAATATCATATCACAAGTCAAAATCCTTTGTGCATTAGTGCAAAGTTCCATGTTCTCTTTACATTTCTTGTTTTCTCATGTGGAATATCCTTTATAATCCTATTGCTATATAATTTACATGCATTTTATCCCACATACATGGTTTCTACCTTTAGGATCCATTGCATAAGCTAATAACCACCTATCAAGTTTCAATGTCATATCTTATGCACAAGAAATAGTTTCCTTCTCCTCCTCTCCCCTAAGAAGGTGATAGTTACTTTCCCTTTAACCAAGTTCATTTTATCACCCCTCTAAAAGGTGAGGTAGCATATATTATTGTTCCTAATCCATACATTCATCCTATAGCTTCTTCAAACCTTATTCAACATATGTGCTTACATGTTCAATTAGAACCAACTAGGGTTGCACTTGTGAGACTCTAAGGAATCAAATCACTAAAATACGCAAGTTAATTTCAGATCTATAAATGTAGAATAATATATTACATGAAAAAATTACAACATTAAAAAATCATATTATAATACAAAATCCTTAAAGTCACCCTAGTGTCAATCATGTATATGCACCTTCACCTAATCAATTGGTTGCAAGTAATGTTACATATCAAAAAAAGGAATCACAACAAAGTAACTCTATAACTAGTGATTCAAAAATCAAATAAGATTTCAAGTGAGGTACTAAGGGAAATGATTAAATCTAAGTTGATCAAACTACCTCCTCTACATCCAGTGAAAAGATCTAGATACTATTGTGCATATCATAGAATGCATGGGCATCACATAGATTCATGTTTGGCATTAAAAAAACATATAGAATAGATACTTTCTAATGACAACCCTATACAAGGTAAATCAATCAAGCATTCCACAATGACATAGGAACACATTCCAAAAGGGTCAAATGTAAAAATAGTACAAAAGTGGTTACCAAAGCATAACTCAGAACAACAAAAGGATCAAAAGCAAAATCAAAGTAATAAATAGTACCACAAGTTCAAGTAAATCATGAAAAAGATGTAAATCTATCTCCCCAAAATGAGGCTCAACTTTCAAAGTAGTATGGTTTTGGTTAATAATATCTACAATAGTTTGATTCTCAACATCAAGGGTTGGGAAAACATGCTCAAGGCATCACTACTCCTATTATAGAAGTTGATAATGTTTGTCACCAAGGTTTGGGATTTATTGAACATACTAAGGCAAATCATTCACACATAGGCATCACTACTCCTATTATAGAAGTTGATAATGTTTTTCACCAAGGTTTGGGATTTATTGAACATACTAAGGCAAATCATTCACACATAATTTATCAAAGAAAAAGATCTAGATAAAATAAAAGTCAACACTAGCATTTTGTTGGTTCAAACTCAAGATGATAATGACGAGTGGAACAATACAAATTACTATGATTTCCAAGATATCAGCAATGAATCTAAATATTTATATTTATATTTTCATCCACTCCCTCATGCTTCATAATCACACATGATTCCTTTGTTTGGTATTGGACACCATGATAGGGAGTCTCCCATGAGACTCATTGGTTAGTATCATCCTTTTCTCACTTACCTATACATAGTTTCTTATGCTTGATTGTACATATCTCAAATATATCAAAAATTCAAAAAAAATTCAAATATTTCAAAATAAAAAAACACATAAATAACTCCAAAACACCAAAAACATTTTGATTGTATACATTATCCATGTTTTACATTTCTACTATCATGCTAGACTTACATCTTTTATTTTATGCTATTGTATATTGATTTATGTATATTACCATGCTTCACTTGATCTCTTTTGAGTGTGTAAAGTGATATACAAGTCTTTGATTTCTTCACACTACCCATTGAGGGGGCATCACACTTCTACATCAAGACATACATCGATATACATACCCACTGGGGGCATATTATATATAACTACACCATCTAGGTTATGTCATTCCTACACCACACATTCTAGTTATCATGATGACATATATTATTTAATAGCTTACATATATTACTCTATTGACATTTTACTATTATATAGCACTTATGTATATCTTAGCAAATACCTAGTCTTGTACTAACATGTCTTGCATACCTTCACATTCTTTCTTTGATTAGTTAGATCATGATTGTATTTCACATTCTTTATTTTATTGCTTAGCATTAGCTTGATGTGATTACATTTTTCTAGTCCCTATTTTTCTCATGTATGTGTGTTAGGATATTTGCCAATGTCCTTTGCTTCTATTTATGTGTGTGCCTTTGGAAATTTTCCAATGTCCCTTTTTTGTACCCTTCTATGTGTTTGTTTTAATTATATGTGTATGCAACATTTGAACATGCCTTGTATGCTTTATTAATAGATGGAAGGACATGTACCCATGTCCCTTGCTTGGCCCCTTAGGTATATTTTTCATGCTTCTTACTTCTTTCTTTGTGTGCTTTCTGATTGTTTGCAATGTGATGATCCTAACCATGCATTATCTTACTTTTTTGGATGTCATGATGGAGGTCATACTCCATCCCTCCATGATAAATAAAAAATAATAGCTAACTAGAATTCTAATTCAAGTTCTAATTTAGTACATTATATTACATTATTATATCTTTCTAGGCATACCCCTATTAATCTAACAATTTCTCAATACAAACCATGTTATATCTTGAGATATCTTGTTGATTATGATTGCTCTATCATGTATATCTTCAGCATAACACACTTGTATGGATATTTCTTCTGAGAGTATTCATTGTAGGGTCCTCATTCATACCTTTAGAAGAGGGGAAAACAAATAGGGGTTTTGTCATAGAGATCAGAACTCTTTACAGTCAAAAATTTAGCTTCCAGAGTAGCTCAGAATAGCAATCAAAGGTCAAACTAGGTCGAACAAATCAAAAAAATAGTGATGATTCTAGCATAATTTTTATTTTTAACAAAGTATAATAGTGATAGACATAGAAAAAAGTGCTATATAATAGGGTGTCTTATGTTTGACACTCTTATCTAAATAGCAAAAAAAACAATTTTTTTAGAAGTAGGCAAAAAAGTAGGTTCAGCTATAGTTTTGCACATTCAAACTAGTTTAAAATTAGAAATTTTTAGTACACTTTTGCTCAAAGAATCTAGATATAGGGGGCATCATGCACTTAATTATATATCTCACATCCAATTTTATATATAGTATTTGGTATAACCTCTAGATCAAAATCCATGTTTTAGAGACCATTAATTGGGGCCAATGTGTGGCACATTTATTTTGTTTTCTTTTTGATTTCAACATTACCCCAACATTCTTAGTATTTACGTGCCTTATTCCATCTATAGGTGGTTTTCATCATTTTGGAGTGACTTTCATATAAGCCTAATCTCCACATTCCTGAGTTCTTGAGTGGCTTTTCATATAAGCCTAGTTTTCACTTTTAGAGTGGCTTTCATACAAGCCTAATATCCATATTTCAAAGTGGCCAAGGGTGGCCTAGTTTCTATCATACATTTGTCATCCATTCCAACATTTTAAAATTATAGATAATTCATGGGCTTTAAGAGTCATTAAGAGCATACTCCTACAACAATTAATAAAAATGCACAAAATAATAGGAATTAGTAGCTTGAATTAAATCTGATAGAATACTTGAAAAGATTGAATTGATCACATGCCACTTAGAGAGGACAACGTCCCTTGAGTAATCTCAATACAATAATTTTTTGGATTCCTTCATTGGCCTCAACACCTAATTATATACAAATTTCAATACAAAACACTACTTGCTCTCATAAATGATGGATAAAACAAAATGCTCACAAGATGACTTACAAAGCATATGCATCTATAACAACTAATACACTAACAAAGTAAAGAGAAGAGATATCATGGGTTCATAACATCCCCTCCCTCTTAGAAAAAACTTTATCTTCAAAGCTGTAGATGTGGTAAGTGGTGTTGAATCTAAAATAGTGGTTCTCATGTTGCATCTTTTAGTTACATTCCATGCCACTGTATTAAAACCTTGGTGGTGGAGTGGGAGTGAAGTTGGAATGTGAGCTTATCCAAGATTGCCTTCAGCTCAATAAAAATGGACACTTCATCATCAATTTCTGGTAAAATAGTTTGCACTCTAATTTTTGTGCCAAGAACTTTCTTTAGACAAGAGACATGAAATACTAGGTGAACTCGAGAAGAAGGTGGGAGCTCTAACTTATAAGCAAACAACCCAATCTTTTGAAAAACCTTATAGGGACCATAGAAATTAGGAGATAGCTTATGATGCTCTTTGATATTTAGGAAGGATTATTTATATGGCTATAAGGGAAGAAAAACCATATCACCAACTTGAAAAGTGTGCTCAAAATGGTGTTAATCCACATGTTTCATTCAATTTTGTGCCATATGAAGATTGTCTAGTAGGGTACTAATGATCTAATCTTGGGTTTGAATAATCATGTCAACCACTTGAATTGATGAACTATTGGGGGTGTATGGAAGGAGAATTGGTGGTGCTTGACCATAGACTACTTCATATGGAATCATTTTCATTGATGTGTGGTATGATTTATTGTACCACCATTCGGTGAGGGAGCCACTTTCCCCACTAATGTTATTATTCTAAGGTGAAGCAAGAAAAGAAAGTTTCCAAGCATTTATTGACAATTTTAGTGTGGCCATCTATTTTTGGATGATACCTAGAAATCATATTTAATTAGGTGTCGATGCATTGAAATATTTCTATCTAAAAATGGCTAGTGAAGGTTGCATCATGATCTGAGACAATGGACGAAGGAATGTCATAAAGATGGAAAATTTGGTCCATGAAAATTTATGTGAATATGGAGGTAGTATAGGGATGGTTGATGTCACAAAAATGACTATATTTAGAGAGGAAATCAACCACAACCAAGATCACCATTTTCCGTCTAGATTTTGGGAGCCCCTCAATGAAATCCATAGAAATATTTATCCAAATTCTAGTAAGGATGGGCAAGGGTTCGAGCAACCTAGGGATGAGTGTTGTTTCATCCTTGTTGCATTGATAAGTATCATATTAAACCACCATATATTGAATGGAATTTTTTATTCCTTTCCAAAATAAGTTACATCGTGACCATTCATAAGTTTTGAGAAAACTTGAGTGACCTGTAGAGGGAGAAGCATAGAGTTCATAAAATACAACCTGTTGAAGATTTATGCTCTAGGGTAGCACTAGACAATCTATATATCATAAAGAGGCACCATCCCATGAATAATGTGGTACAACTAAGGGGTTAGTGGCCAACTATTAAATGATTATATATAATGATTAGTCATTGACATACCCTTACTACATAGTGTCCAACCAATTTGGAAGAGGCATGGAAATAGATGAAAGGGAAGCTTGGTCTATAAATGTGTGAGATAGAGCATCAACCATAATATTATCCTTACCCTTCTTATAAGTAATCTCATAGTCATAACCCATGAGTTTGTTGACCCATTTTTTTTATGATGGCATAAAGACCTATTGTTCTAGGAAATATTTCAAACTCTAGTGATCAGTTTTGATGCAACCATAATTTCCTTATCATAAGGAGAGAGAAATAAATTATTGATAGAAAGGGATTTTATAGTGAATTAAATGGGGCATCCTTCTTGAAGGAGAAAAAAACCAAGTCCATTACCACAATCATCACTCTCGATAGTGAAGGTCTTGGTAAAATCTAGCATAACTAGAATAAGTGTAGTACACATAGCTTGTTTTAAATTTTTAAATGCACACGCAGTAGCTTGTGTCCATTTAAAATCATCCTTTTTAACATAGCTATTAGTGGAGTTATAATCTTCTTATAATCCTTGACAAACTTATGATAGTATCTAGTCAGCCTTAAAAAACCATGGAGGTTCTTGAGTGTCTGACGATGTAGCCAATTTATCATGGCATCTATTTTTTTTGAGATCTACCCAAACCCATTGGAATAACACAATATGCCCAAGATACTCCACTTCATCCTGGATAAAATTACATTTGGACTATATTACACAAAGATGATGGTTAGAGAGAAGTTATAGTGCGATCTCTAGATGTTGGAGATGCTTAGACCATGTTTTACTATAGATGAGGATATCATCAAAGAAGACTGGAATGAATTTCCATAGGTATGGATAGAATAATTTATTCATAAATGTATAGAATGTTGAAGGAGAATTATTGAGGCCAAAGGGCATGACTAGAAACTCATAATGGCCATCATGCATGCAAAAATTTGTCTTAGGGATATCATCCTCATGAAGCTAGATCTAGTGATATCCAAAGTAGAGATCTAACTTGGTGAAAAAATGAGCACCATGAAGCTCATAAAAAATATCATCAATAATAGGGATCAGGAACTTATCCTTGATTGTGAGGTGATTAAGTGCACAAAAATCAATGTAAAGGCACCATGATCTATCTTTTTCCTAAATAAGGAGAATTAGGGAAGAATATGGGATAGTATTAGGGCAAGTAATGCCTTGATTTAGTATGTCTTGAATGAGCATATTAATCTTAGTATTTTTATAAAATGGGTAGTGATAAGGACTGATGTTAGGAGGAATGCTTCTAGGAAGGAGCTGAATACAATGGTCTTCTAGACATGAAGGTGGCAATCACACTAGTTCAGCAAAAACACATGCATGCCTCTATAGAATGGTTTGTAGATCAGAAGGAGTAGTGGAGACTATTGATGGTTTCATTTAAATGGAATGGATTTGATAAATGATACTATGTGAATTCTTCTTAATAATATTTTCCATGTGATGTGAACTAATGATGCTAAGAGATCTTGGTTATAAGCCTTTCAATGTGTGTTTTTCCTCATTGTCTAAAAATTACATTTAAAGTTTAATACAATCCCATAAGATGGGTCTAAGTGTGTAACCACTAGGACCCCAAAACAACATCACATCTACCTAAGGGTAAGGCAAACATGGTGAAGTGCAAGTTATAATCTCCAATAAAGATACACATATTATGACACTTCCTTTGCAAGGTAATGTGTCCCCATTGACAATCATGACTTCAAAGTTGGAGTAAGGATGGATAAAACAATCAGCTTATTTGGAAATTTGAGGGTCAATGAACTTATGAGTGCTACTTGAATCAATGAGTATTGTGAGAGATCTTCTTGAAGTAACCATTGACCCATATGGTTTGTAAGGTAGTGACATTTACTAAGGCATGGAGAGAGATCTCTGGTTGGTCTTCTTGAGAAGCATGTTCCATAATCAGTTGAGATTTATATGGATCATCTATCATATCTTGAACATCTTCCCAATATTTAGTTGTGGGTGTAAATTCCACATACAATAGGTAAATATTTTGTTCAACACATCGATGTCACCAAGTGAATTTATCATCATAGTTATAACATAGTCCTTTTTATATATGGGCTTACATATCTGCTTCAGTCAAACGCTTGATAGGAGTGGTTCTGGGAGCTAACATTATTTGAGATCATTGTGGATATTTATTTTTGAAGGGAGTAAAATTGGATTTGAATCATTGTTGAGTTGTGATCTTGTCCTCTACCAATTTATCCAACCCTAAGGCTTCCATCATCATGTTGGGCCAGAACATTTTGACCTCAGATCAAATTACATCCTTCAATCCACTAACAAAGCAAATATTGAAGAATTCATCAGATAATCCCTCTATTTGATTAGCCAATTTTCAAATTTTGATTGATATTCTCTCATGGTTCCTATTTGGCAAAGTTTAGTGAGTTCTCTAGTGAATTCATCAAAGTCAGTAGAACCAAACCATTGTAAAATGATGGTGAAAAAATTAGTCCATATGGGTTCATCATGAGCCTTGGTATACTAATGATATCATTGAAGGGATTCAAGTTCTAGGTGAAAGGATGCAAGTAAGACCTTGTTGGTGTCAAAAATTATTATGTAGACTAAAATATTATTATGCTTGATAGATCCATCTAGTTAGATTTTCACCATTGAATCATAGAAAATTAAGCTTCAATCCATGATACTTGTTGGAAGAAGAAAATGCATTTTCTAAAGAAGACTCTAGATGTCATTTGTTGTTCATGGTGGTACATTTAAGACTGAGGCCAAGAATTTTTTCATCAATATCTTTGATGTGGGTTTTGAGAGCAGGAGTTTCATCCTCCATGTTTTTTGCTCCTATTCAGGTTACTACCATGACCCAAGTAATAGTTTTTTTATAATTGATAGGAAAACTAGAGTTAAAATACATTTAGTAAATAAATTTTTAATTTAGGTAGAAACAAAAGGGGTAAAGGGGATTTTAATAATTTTTTTGCATAGTGGGAGTATGATTGATGAAGGTGAGGGCAATTTTTGGAGTGAAAATGGAAAAACTAGAAAATTGGTCAAAGAGGGACAAAGGAATATCATGAAATGATGAAGACAGTGAAGAAAATTTGATGCAAATGAACAAAAATAGAATTTATGGCAAAAACCCAAAAAAAGGAAATTTGAGATTTATGAGAAATAGGAGTGAAATTTGGATATGGGACTTCAAGGAAGAAAATGTAGGGAATGGAATTTCAAGCGTATAGATAAATTTTGAGGATAAACGGGGCTACAAATTTCTCATTTATGTTTTCTATCTGGTGGTAAGTCCTTGGAGAGTATTGATACTATGTGGATGGTTTACAGATTCTAGTTTCTATCAAATACCTACCTATAAGTCCTCTGACAGTTTGTGGATACTCTGTTAATTGATTATTTCGAGTCTACTATAAATATTCTAAAACTGATAGAAATGGGCCCCAAGTTTCAATGGTTTCCTAAGGGTTTTAACAATATTACTCTAGCCACCAGTGTCATCTAAGCGAGTACTGCTCTCTAAAAAAATTTTGGCCATGGATTTATCTTTATGTGACAACTCTTGGTTTTCTTCATAGATGATAACTACTTAATCAGGAAGGTTTCATTGCCTATTTCATTGATAGGTCCTCTCAATGGACCAAATACTTTGGGGTTCTTGTGGTACTCCTCACAATGAGTTTTAGGGCTTTCACGCAAGCACTTCCCATAATTATGTGGTTAGATTTTTACCCTGATCTGAAATAGATTATTTTATTATAGAATGCTTAAATAAATTATACAGTAGAATAGAGTTATTTTTAAAAAATTATTAAGTAGAAGAATAGAGTGAATACTTTTTGAAGGAAAAAAATTGGCCCTATAAAGCATTCTGATACCAGATGAGAGGATCCTCCTACAACAATTAATAAAAATGCACAAAATAACAAGAATTAGTAGCATGAATTAAATCTAACATAACACTTGAAAAGATTGAATTGATCACATGCAACTTTAATGGGGCAACCTCCTTTGAGAAATCTCAATTTAATAATTTTTTGGATGCCTTAATTATCCTCAACACTTACTTATATACAAATTCTAATATAAGAAACTACTACTTCCAATGAATGTGGGATAAAACAAAATACTTACGAGATGACTTACAAAACATATCTGTCCATAACAACTACTAAACTAACAAATTAAAGAGAAGAGATATCAGGAGTTCATAATAGTTATCTCATTTGACACACATTTCATACTAGCATCAGTTTATAGCTTCACTTCATGGGGCAATGATGGAATCAAAGAACTAGCTATCCTTTGTATTCTTGAGCCACCTATTCAGAGGGATTAGACCTATAGTCCAGACATCAATTAGAACACACATGATCATATATCTTCACTTAGTGGGGAATGATGGATCCAAAGGACTAGCTAGCCTTTGTATTCTTGAGCCACATATTTAAAGGGATTGAACACATAATCTAGACATTGATTAGCACATGCATGATCATATAGCTTCACTTAGTTAGGCGATGATGGAGCCAAAGGGCCTTCCTTTACATTCTTGAGCCACTCTCAAGGAATTGAGCACTTAGTTCCATTAATGATATTACTCTTATTATAGCATTACTCATCATTACTTAGCATCACTCAACATCACAATAGGTTTTGTATTAGTTCGCATACTAGATGAGGTATATTCATTCCATTCTATTCCTCTCTCTTTTACCCAACTTTGTACCTTTTTATTATATATATAACGTATCTAGTAAGAACTGATCCAATGTTTGTTTTTATTTCAAATTCATACTTCATAGCATGCTCTCTCTATGCACAACTAGCATCATAATAGCTTCATTAGCTTCACCCTTACAGGTAAGTTTAGGTACGCTTTCTATTTTCCCTTTATTTTAGTATTTTTCTTTGCTGCATCATTAGAATATAGCGCATGAGAAAATTTAGTCATATAAAATACAAAAATTGGTAACTTAAGTGTGGTTAATGACACCTAACCCATAGTTCCCTCTTGCTTGCTCCCATGACCCTCATAGGCCCCTTTTCATTGATTCCCAATCATCCATCGGCTTTCAAGACCTCATTCTAGCTTAGCTAGGACATTTTTTCCATGTGTATTCCATCCCTCTAGGTCCTATACCCTCAAGACAATAGTACCCAACTTGGATTATAGCACTGGACCCTTAGGTGCCTCCTTTTCAGTACTCCTATCCAATCACATTTTGAGCCTAGATTACCATTTTTTCCTGATTCCTCATCTTCATTGTGTTGGCTTAGAATGATTACATTTAACCATTGACCAATATATCCCTATATAAGCCCATTCAAATATCATTTGGAAAAGAGTTCGAAAATATCACTAAGCAAACAAGAATACAATCAAGACTATCCAAGCAATATTCTTTTTTTTTTGCATACAATTAGCCAATACACTTACAATCCCATTTAAATCCTTACACCAACCCCTAACCACCTCAAGCATATCTAATTTTAGAGTTTATTGCATTCTTATATAATAATTTCACTAAGCACTTTCAAAGGGAGAACTATATATGGTGTGATCCCTCTTCAATGTATTGGTATGTAGGTAGCATACCCACACATGGGGTATGAATCATGTCCAATGCATCTTACACACACTAACCCCTCTCTTTTCTCAAAGTCTTATTCAAGCTTATTGGAGACTTAGGATCAAAGATAAATCAACTCTAAAAGGATCTCTATTGATATTTAAACTTCAAAATTACAAAGACAAGGTCATGCATGAGTGGTAGACAGAACCCAGAAAACTTAGACCTATGTGATTAGTTTGGACAATAGCGGTAGGAATAAAACTATAGCACTAGACTTTAAAGTGTCCTATTTTTGGTGCTTATCCTTTCACTAAATGAAAGCCAGATCTAGGTTCTTGATACTGTCCCAGTCCTAAAAATTCAATATCAACCTTCATCTCATTTAGATCAACACAATTCTAAGTGAAGTTATAATTCTCTCTATTCACTTGCTATTTTTATAAAGTCTAAACAATAATAATAATTAATAAATTAGTAGGTAAATTATGGCATAATTATTGATTGATTTACTTTACTCAAAATTTTAACTAAATAGGAATAAAACCCACAATTATTCCCAAAAAAGTTAAATCACTTTCTATCATAAATTTTTTTAGTGTTATACTCTGCTTTATCTCACTTATTTCCCTTTAGAAGTCTTCCTCTCTCTACTTCCTTCTCATTTCCCTTTCTCTTTGCTTCTTTAGTTGGCCCTTTGTCTTAGACAGTTCTCTAATCAATCTTTTCACCATCTCTATTTTGTCAAGCAAGTCTATTCCACCTTTCTACATCTCTTTTATCCAAGGTCTCTTCTTAGATCAAATTATTTGAGCAAACACCTTGCTCTTCTGTTTGAGCTTCACTAGCTCTTTCTTATTCTTAAGCTTCACTTGGCTTCTAGACTGCCTAACTAACTTATTTTTGTAATCAACTTCAACTATGATCACTATAACATTATCACTACAACATTAGCACTATAATAATCAATTACTAAGAGCTTCTAAGCTCTTATACCATAATTGATGGCAACCTTATATTTACATTCACATTTTCAAGATCAAAGCTTAAAAATAATTAGTTTTCTTCAAGGAACTTAATTAGGCCTCTAAGAAATTGATTATTTTTATTATTTCATATATTTTTCATATAAACACCAATGATACCATCCATTTTTTTATTTATCAATTTCCTTTTTTTAAACTACAACTATCACATTCATACATCCAATTATTTTTTTCTAAAAACTCTTCTCCAAGCTTCTCAAGGCTTAACAACTTTAAATATTCATTAGTGCTTCATGCACATATCCGCACATCATATATGGTCCTTTATTGGCATAACATACATGCTCCAACTTATCTCCAATCTTACATCACTCTCCAACCCCTTACATGTATCTTTTCTCAATACTCAAGGCTAGTTTTGCTTATAGCCCTCTTAATATGCAAATTTCCTAATATTGACCAATATACACATGTTATTGATAACCAATGCACAATTTTGAATACCCATTTAGCCTCATAAAACTTCATAACAAGTCTCACTTCCTAACTCCTTGGGCTTACTCCTTTTCTGTACACTTCCATTCACCAATTAAGCCTACTTTAGGCATAGACACTTCTACAACACTAGAGACCATATAATACGGTCTTAAATCATCTCAAATACTCTTGAATATTATTAAACACATCAAATCATAATTGATTTCCAAATTTAATGAAATTCCACTTGTTAAAACTCTAGTCATATCACTTTCCAACATCAAACCCTTACTTAGACCTTGAAAGGCCTATACCTACTAGAGAGGTTACAAAAGGGTCTAATGTAGCATCTTGACTAGGACTGATTTAAAATAATGTGATTTTTTTTTAAAACATATTATTTCATTATATTTAACCACGAAAATATAATTAGTGATCTAATTATAACACTCTAAGTATGTTAACTATAAAATAAGCATGTAACATCTACTTGTTATTGATCACTAACATCAAATAAAATAAAACATAACTGATTAAGGAGAGTAATTACAAATTTTCAATCCATGATTGGTACAAACATACATCCATTGTTTTTAATATATAATAATTAAATAATTAAATTTAAATAGGGATAATGTTTCAATAATAATAAATAAAATACAAGATACAAGGCTCTATGGAGCATGAGTTTCCTGAACTCTAGTAGCTATGGTAATCTCAAGTGTAGTCTAAAAATAAGTAATGTTTTGAGGAGAGAGAGAATCATCTGAGAAATTTTACACGTCAACCATTGACCATTGATCCCTTGAACAATCCCCCAATCAGGGATTGGCCCTCCCTTCATAGATGGGTAGATAGTGACGGTGCCAAAATCTAGAGAGACAATCTAGTACCTGTGTGTTGTAAGTTTTCTAAAAACATAATGTGTAGCATAAATAAATACACTCTAATATGATATCACAAAAGCATGTAAATCATACATATTAAGTGATAATGTCTAACTAAACATTACTTTGACCAAAGTTTTCAAATAGTTATTGATCTCTAGGATAAGTCAAATTCATACGCACCACTTGATCGAATTACCTTCATCTAGCATTGATGATGATAGTAAGATAGTGAATTTTCTCTTATTATTTGGTTAGTACCAGAAATGTGAGATTTTATTAATATAAATATAACCAACAGTTTCATACAAATTACTTCCTACTAGCAAGCATAAAACATGTTAAACATAAGAATAATCAAAATATACACGTTTAGTCTGTCAAACATATGAATAAATCTCCACTATATTATTTATCACATAAATAATAATCATAACAAGTACAATTTATACCAATTAGGGATAACATATGTTTAGACTACATATTTATAATTTTTGTAAGTAGTTTCAATACAATGCATTCTATGATGAACAATAATATCATAGTCTATTGTTCATATGTACAACTACTCAATTACAAAAAACTAGTCATAATAATTTTAGAGAATCAAATAATGTATAAAACAAGTTATATCTTGCATGAACATACTCTTTCATTTATATGTGTCATTATGTTTTTAGGTAACTTTAAACATATAATTATATTTTTTTATCCCTCGAGATCCTATGAATTATTTTTAACAGTCAATAAAATTATGTATATAGACACCCCTCCCAATGTACTAATATATGTTATAT
Organism: Torreya grandis; assembly: GCA_037957365.1. Classification (NCBI taxonomy): domain Eukaryota; kingdom Viridiplantae; phylum Streptophyta; class Pinopsida; order Cupressales; family Taxaceae; genus Torreya; species Torreya grandis. The sequence goes on along the minus strand of JARHVA010007495.1, from coordinate 236,416 downwards.
ATGCATATGAGTACCTAAGTCCTCATATCTATATATTTCATATATACGAGCACTTGTACATACTAAATATATTCACAATACATACTACATATAAGTAATCAAACAATATATAAATACTATATATAAATGTCAATAGTCATTTATATTTCAAATCAAGAACTTCAACCATTATAACTTTCCTATTCACAAATACATTCATGAACCATCATAATATATTAATATTCCCGTATTGTTAATAAATCGAGTACTATAGTCCATAGAATATTTATATCCATATTATTCTCTTCTTAATCCAAATTGACATCTAGTTATAACAAACAAACACTCACAAAGTTTACTTATGTATTTGGACTTATAATAGTCTATGTATTAGTTTAAATATAGTATCATAGATATTATACATGTTCAACTCTGTCAACTTGCTACATATAAAACTCTTATGCTTTAAAATACATTACGAATTTCTATTAAGAGTTCAAACCAAATAATCAACCTAATATTTAACTATAAGTTGTATTATTTGAATAATACGTATGTAATAACCCTGTACATTTAAACTTGATGCAAAAATTCATTCCTTTTATATGTTTTATGGTTCCAAAATATGCTACATGTCTCTTAATATAACTTAAGCCTAATATGCTTTCCAAATGAATGATATATAATCCATACGCCTTGTATATATGTTTATGATAATATCCAATTATTCTAATTCCTAATTTGAAACTATATTTCACTATATGAATATGCATATAGTTTATAAAATTTGTAATTCATTACATAGAATTATTATAATGTATAAAACTTATAATTGAGATAGGCTTATAAAATTATACATGCAGTCTTGAAATATAGATTCGTTAACCCTAGATGAACCTCATAAAAAATAATACACATAATTATATATCAACCCTATTTATTCCTCAATTCAACTTCAGACTTTGAATTTGTCAAAATACACATGGCTCATACATATATTTATCTATTATTTTTAAATGACAAACATACACATAATGTTTAGATATATTCTCATTATTCGAATAATAAATATCACACAATTTACATATATGTTATCCCAATTTTAGGTATCAAATTCATAATTGTTCATTCATATATCTTCTCATGGTTCTGAATAACAATTATATACATAGTCTATGCATTTATATATTTTCACAACTCAAAGAATGTTTATATAAATATTTTATCTCATCAAACTAACATCTGAATTTCATTTTTATACCTCAATGATTTAAAATATATGCATTCCTCTTAATAGTTATATCAAATCTAAGCAATATGCATAACCTTCATATCATTTTTCTCATCCACCAAATTTCTCAGACTTCACATTTTTTACTAGTCATGTATATTATCTATATATCTACTCAGTATATCGATTTATTACCATCTGACTACATATGTACATATATCTAATATGAGTTTATATAGATATATTTATATATATATCAAGGTTTAAGACAAAATATCAAACATAGTATATATAAAAAAACCATCAGATAAATCCTTTTTATCTTAATTTGAGCATTTTCTAGATTTCACACAAAATTAAATGACATCACTAACCTTTTAAGAGCTTTCAAAATGAAACTGTAAGACTAGAAAATATTTTTCCCTTAGCTCAGCTATTTTTCTCCTCTTCACGTTGTCCCATTCTATTTTCCAATCCTCCTCTTATCCTTATTTTCCATCAAATTTTTCCTTTTCCAGGCAAAGCATGAAAAATATCATAGTTTCCATTCTTGTAAAATCTTTCATTAGCCTCTAAGATTTATTCTTTACCCTAATTCAACCCAAATTAAGAAAGCTAAAAATCCTCAAACTTTCCCAAAACATGTTTTTATCTTTTATTTCCTACATAATTATTTTTGACATGTAATGGTTGAATATCAACTTTTCAAAAGTCCACCATTTACATTATTTATCAAATGTAATTAACACTTCAAATCATCACCCTAGTCCAAGCATTAAAATATTTAACTAGGTTTAGTTTCTAGATTAGTTTAGGATAACCATAAAATTTTATTACTAACTTAGTTTAGATAACCAACATCATGACTTAATAAAAATATGAATAATATAAGGTCAATTATATTCTTTTATCAAAAATGGTAAATCGAACACTCTTATACCAAAACATATTGGTTATTATAAAAATGTAATATTTGTTATTACTATGTTATATATAGAATATCTAATGTCTCTTGTTATCTTTATATATTAAGGCATTAGGCCATATAATGATATTTCCCAAATATCATAATGATAACCAGCTAATTTTCTAAAGAATTATAATGACATTTTGGTTAATCTGTAGACAATAGTAAATAGATATTATTCATGTAGATTTGTTTTCTTGAAAACTATCACAAATATGAATATAATAACACAACATAAATGCATAGTAACATTATACAATAAATCTATGTATAATATCCAAAATTAAATCACACAATATTAATCCCACATAAGTATTAAATTCAACTAACACAAATAATCAATTATTTAAATGCAAATAACATCAAAAATGTACTAACTCTAACAATTCAAACATTGCATATAATGAGTACTATCCAAAAGTGGTGTGCGCATGGGTTCTTATTGTTACTATGTCATCCCCTAACACTTATATCTACATCATCCTCTCTGATGGTTCTCTCCCTCCATCATGCTCTGAGGGATAAATCTCTCTTATGTCAAACTCATGACAAAAAGGTAGTTAGCCCATAACATTATGATATATATCAAAAAATATTGTTGTAACAACAAATTAACATGATCATAATGTAAAGAATATAAAATATAGCTAAATCATATCAATGCAATAATGTAATAGAATAAATATAAAATTTTCCCATAAAAACATATGACTTACAGCTTAATTAAATAATAATAAATCAATCTACCAACCATACTAATCCATAGTTAATCAAGTAAATTTGCTTAGTGAGAAATTGGGATGTAACATCTAAAATGGTCACTACTCAGTTTCATTTAATCCTAAAAATTATAAAACATCTTCCCCATCTAGATTAAACTCTCCCAAGGTTTGTTTAACTCTAATCTATCACAATAGGTCTCCCATCAAGATTTCATAGAATTCTGGTCAATAATACAAGACTGTAACAACTAGTTTTGACCATCCTTTATATTTTTACCTATAAATTGAATCTTCCAAGAAAAACAACATGTACTTAAGGTCTATATTATCCTCTTTCAATATTTCCAATAGTTTCTAGGTTTTAACCAACTTTCAAAATACTCTTCTCATGCAATTATATAGAATTCAGGTTTTTTAAAAAAGTTTAGCAGGGTATACAAACTTATAACTAAGTTTTCTCTATCCTTTGCCCTCCAATTAATTTACCATATCTTCCAATAGTAAAAATACTCTCACTAATAGACTCCATTATGAATTATCTACTCTCTAGGGTTTCAAGATAGAGTATAGTCCGAGAGTATTTTAAATGGCCTAATTTAAATTTGATCACTTCTGAAAACTTATAATCACCTATAAAAAGTATATCCTAACCCTTAAAATTAATTAAATTCAATTTAGTCTTAACTATACTCCCAAATAATGTTAACTCTCTCTTTCTCTCTTGACTATTATAGTCTACTTAGTGCTACACATACTATAAGTTTTCCACTATGCTATCACTCCACTTTTGAAGATAATAAATGACAATAAAATTCCTTCATATGTTTAATTTACCTTAAAGACTCATTTACACAACATTTACTTGTAAAAAAATCCTTCAATATTGATGAATTCTTTATTACTTTTGTCTATCACTATATTTTTACAATGTAGACCTACACCAAACATGTAAACACTTTTATAATGGCCTCAAGGGTATCTCATATCCTGATATATTAAAGAAACACTCAAATAAGATTAAATAAAGTATCTTCCACATAGAATAACTCATTCTTTATTTATTCATGAAAGGTATATACAATAAAAAATCTATGTTCATACCTTATCTTCCATCAAAAATAGAATGAATAAGCTAGAAAGACACTAAAATGACCTTTATTCTCATGTAATATTTGAAAACATTCTATACACATGTATAACATACTATATTATGTACAAAAACTATCCTCAAATCTTAAAATCTTAAAAACATCTCTAATAATTGTCCTTCAATATTAAGGAATTACTCTCAAATGACTCTTAAGCCTATAATTTATAGTTTTTAGGCCTGCTTCCTAGGTGGTTTAACCCATACCATGAATAAAATAACTTGTAATATATTATAAAGGTCTAATAATATCTCATTTATCTTCTCTACCTTTTCAACCACCCTCTTATCTTGATATTTGACTTGTTTTCCCATGTCCAACATAGCTTTCCAGGTAGTTGATGAAGTCTTTTCACCTTTACATAGGTTAGAAACATTTTATAGTATGTCCTTGACCTTATATGATCATTATATATTCTATATCCTTCATAATTTATCCAAAATATTTATAGGCTTCCTTTTATAATTCAAATATTTGAATATGGAGTTTTGGAGGGAAAACTTGGATTTGGCCTAGTCTTAAAATTTAAGACCTCCTAGTTGTTTGAAGATCATTTTGTCATAAAAATAGGACTCCATAATCTACCTAAGGCATTCCAAGGAATTTAAAATGCTTTCATAATATTATCATGGCTTCTAGGCTTTCATGGTCAATGTTTTGGACTACTTATGTTCAAATTTACAAAAGTGGGTTGATGTTCTCGCATCAAACTCCTGAGTTTAGAATATTTCATGATATCTTGATCATTAACTTTGTTTACATACCCAAATACAAATAAAAATATTTTACAATTTTTTTCCTTAAATTTTCCATTCATACATGTGGACATGTTCTTTAGTCCCATATTTTTGTTTCTTCTTGCTTGTTATCTTCTCCATCGACACAATATTTTGTTGCCTCCTCTTCTATTTGGTATTATTATTTACATGTTTATCCTCTTGAATTAGGATATAATCTTATATTCTATTTTATTGAGTTCTTAGAATATATCTCTTCTCTATGTACTTCACATCCTTCTTAATCAAACTTGTACAAGCATATTCCAATGCAATATTAGAAACAAAAATTTGAGACCTTGAGGTCTCTTTCCACACAACATTAATTTCATCATTTTGAGACTCAATGGTCTCAACTTATTTTTCAAGTTACTAAATATATATTTTAGGAAAAATATTGTCCTTTTTACCACCATTTATTGCATTCTCTAAGGCTTTAATTTTTTCTAATAGATGTTCTCGACTTTGGTAGACAAACAACTTGTTTGGTTTCTCACTTAACAACTCTTCATCACTTTATTTTTTTAAGTTTTCTATCTCCTTCAGGAGACCTAAACCAAACATGTAAACACCTTTATAATGGCCTCAAGGGAATCTTAGATCATGATATATTAAATAAACAATCAAATCATAGTAAATAAGGGATCTTCCACATAGAATAACTTGTTCTTTATTGATTCATGAAAGGTATATATAATAAACAGTCTATGTTCATACCTTATCTTCCATCAAAAACAAAATGTGCAAGATATAAAGGTATTCAACTGGCCTTGAGTATTCATATTATCTTCAAAAACATTATCTACATATTTACACAATACTCTATTATGTATAAAAAACCTCCTCAAAGATTAAAACCTTAGAATCTTCTCTAACAATTATTCTTCATTGTTCAAGAATTACTCACAAATGACTCCTAATCATACAATTTATAGTTTTTAGGCCTCTTTTCTAAGTGGTTTGACCAATATCATTAATAAACTGAATTTTCTTATCTTAGAAATGTCCAAGAATATCTCCTTTATCTTCTCCTCTATCTTTTCAACTACCCTTTTATCTTGTTATTTGCCTTGTTTACACATGTCCAACATAGCTTTCTCTTTAGAAGGTATTTGATGAGGTTTTTTCACCTTTACATAGGTTAGAAACTTTTTACAATATATCCTTGACCTTATAGGTCGTTATATAGTCTATATACTTCATAATTTATCCACAAGACTTATAGGCTTCCTTTTATAATTCAAATATTTGAATATGGAGTTTTGGAGGGAAAACTTGGATTTGGCCTAGTCTTGAAATTTAATACCTCCTACTTATTTGAAGATCATTTTTACATAAAAATAGGACTTAGTAAGATACCTAAGGTTTCTCAAGGCCTTTATAATTCTTTTATAATCTTATCATGGTTTCTAGGTCTTCACAATCAAGGTTTAAAACTACTTATGTATAAATTTACAAAAATGGGTTGATGCTCCTACACCACTTAAGCATATGGGGGTTTAAAATCCCATTTTCATAGTTTGTCATCAACTTGAGACTATTAAACCCTTTTTTAGTTTTTCAGCCATACTCAGTCTGCGTGGCACTAGATTTATTCCCTCTTTCAGCCATTTAGACCAGAATGTTTTTACATGGAAGATGGCTCTCTTGGGGGACTCTACTCTACTTATCATAAATGCAATAGATTTTGGTAGACTTTTTATGCTTAAATTTTATTTAAACTCTAAAAATATAAGAATTATGCTTGTTTTAATCATGAATAAATGGAATGTAGTTTTTCTATTACTAACAAAACTATTATTCTATATAATGTTCCTCTCCAAATTTAAAGGACAACAAACAAAGTTCACCTAATAATCAACCATCTTAAATGTCTACTTGACCACTAGGGAAATTCCATTTGTGTTTTTAGCTGAGAACCTCTATATATACCAAGTTTTCCTTCACCTCCTTATGAGAAAGGATGTGGTCCACACTGGTAGAGTTCCTAGAATCGACACAAGATTTTTCCCCCTCATAGATCATCACCTTACTAGTATTCTCTGTGGCATGGATGACTAAAGGTATCTTCTAGAAGTGGAGGTGATGGAAGGGGAAGGGGCCCTCCCACTCAAAATTATGGAGATGATAACAAGGGTTTGAGTCCTCATCCCTAGGATAAGTTTCCTTGGCTCACTCTTACAATTCATCTAGATAGAAACAAGGATGAAACTAATGTTGACCAAAAAAATGATGGTTTGAAGCCTATACCTATGGAAATTGATCCTCCTACTTAGGGAGTATGGGGTGATAAGACTTAGGATCCACCACCTCCCCCAGCCACCATGTTTACTGCAATAACTTAAATATTTTATTTATTTCTATTTTCTATGTTATGCACTATTGGTTTTATGTTTTTTCAATGGTCTTGATTGGCCATCTATTGATTTGCCTTTTGTTTGACTTTGCTTGTGGGGGGTGACTTTTCCAGCCATTTTTTTATTATTATAGTTATACTTTATACTTGTTTTATATTAATATAGATATGCTCTTGATTCAAAAAAAATTGGTATTTTAATTTTAATTCTGCCATACCAATTTCAATGCCACCAAAAACTTAAATTTACAAATTTTCTATTTCCACTTCAAAAAATTTGAATATAAAAGATAAAAATAGAATATTGTGTTGGAGAGTTATCAATAATGTCATGGTGATGTCATAGAGGTGTCCTGATGAGTGGATGAAGTGCTTTGATAGCCTAAGTGACACTGATAAAGTGTGCAATGTGCTTGTTCTTTTATTCTTGAAGTATGTTTGGTTTATTTTTAGAGTTTGAATATTTATAGATGTTAAAGGATGAGTATGGAGTATTTATCATGTGCAAGGGGTACTATAAGAGGTTTTTTTGGAGAGCTTATGTGTACAAGTAGAATTCATCTGGTAGTTCATTATTTTCATCTAGATAGTTTGGGTCTAGAGGTATAAAATTTGAGTAAGCAATTTGCTGATGTCACCATTGCCACATGTGGATGAGTTAAGGGGATTTGGTCATATGGTTTTGATCACATTTGTACCTAGTTTCTATGTGTTAAATCCCAGGTCATGTGCCTAAGGGAAGTCAAAGATATGTAGGTATAAATTTGGGATCCCAAGAACTTTAACAGTGTTTTCCCATACTTAGCCAAATTTGCAATGTGGCAAGAAGAGTCGAGTAAGCATATTGATGAAGTTATATCTCATATGTGTGAAAGGTGATCATATGGGTTTATTTAGTTTTATACCTCATTTATTTGTGCTAAATTTTAGGTCAAGCACTAAAACATGGGTAATTTTATGCATGTTCAAATTTAGTCTCTCAGATAAGTTCTAATCATAGTTGGATCTATGAAATAATTTTTTGAGAAGGCATTTTAATGGTGATATATCTCACACATGTGAAGGTTCTAGGAGTAGTTTGTTTTATGGATGGATTCTCCTTTGAAAAGTGATCATGTGGTCTAAATTTAAGATCATGTGTCTATGTGTAGAAAGAGTTATTAAGATTTAAAAATGGCTACTTAGGTAGATAAGTAAGGTTCCCATAGTAAAATTTTCACATGTTAAATTTAAAGCAAGATCGATGATGCACGTTTGCTCCAAGAAGTCAGGAAGCAATGAGATGAGGATAGGTGCACAATGTTTAACACTAATCAGAGACAAAGATTGATCTTCTTCCAAAGATCAATGCTGAATGGGAGATCATACAGATAGAGATTAGTGGTGCATATTAAATTTAAGAGGTCAAAGTAATAGTTTTCTATAATTATTAAAGTGAGGACAATCTCAAAGAAATTGATAGAGCATGTGGAGTCAACATTATAATATTACATGAGATGAGGTCAAAATAACTAAGGTTTAATGTTTGATCATTGGTTCCTATGTGTTAAATATCAAACAAAATCAATGGTGCATATTTTGTATACATGAGATATGAGTTTAGTGTTTAAATTTTAACTATGACCATTGACATTTAAATATTTGAATTTAAAAAGGGGAAAAACTAGTGTCTAGTTTTTTAGTCATATCTTTCAAGCTAAAACAAATTTTCTCATGCTGTAAAAATCAAATATGTAG